>OX402539.1:6047216-6647216 GCA_948098885.1 Drepanosiphum platanoidis
AATGGAAAATTTGGTACCAGGAGTTCAGGAGGTGACGTGGTTTTTTTCGCGACGATTTGAATTTTTTCATTTTTAACCCACTTAGGGTTGGATTTTCGAGACGTACTATAGCTCAAAACCTTCCCCGAGACTTGGCGAATCTATTGGTGAAAACTTAACTTAAATCCACCGAGTACTTATCGAGATATGCGCTCACAAACGGAAAAAAAGGGCTTTTTTCTTACTATTATTTATTATTACTATTATTTTGACTGCAAAACGGAAAAAAGTCGAAAAATGGAAAATTTGGTACCAGGAGTTCAGGAGGTGACGTGGTTTTTTTCGCGACGATTTGAATTTTTTCATTTTTAACCCACTTAGGGTTGGATTTTCGAGACGTACTATAGCTCAAAACCTTCCCCGAGACTTGGCGAATCTATTGGTGAAAACTTAACTTAAATCCACCGAGTACTTATCGAGATATGCGCTCACAAACGGAAAAAAAGGGCTTTTTTCTTACTATTATTTATTATTACTATTATTTTGACTGCAAAACGGAAAAAAGTCGAAAAATGGAAAATTTGGTACCAGGAGTTCAGGAGGTGACGTGGTTTTTTTCGCGACGATTTGAATTTTTTCATTTTTAACCCACTTAGGGTTGGATTTTCGAGACGTACTATAGCTCAAAACCTTCCCCGAGACTTGGCGAATCTATTGGTGAAAACTTAACTTAAATCCACCGAGTACTTATCGAGATATGCGCTCACAAACGGAAAAAAAGGGCTTTTTTCTTACTATTATTTATTATTACTATTATTTTGACTGCAAAACGGAAAAAAGTCGAAAAATGGAAAATTTGGTACCAGGAGTTCAGGAGGTGACGTGGTTTTTTTCGCGACGATTTGAATTTTTTCATTTTTAACCCACTTAGGGTTGGATTTTCGAGACGTACTATAGCTCAAAACCTTCCCCGAGACTTGGCGAATCTATTGGTGAAAACTTAACTTAAATCCACCGAGTACTTATCGAGATATGCGCTCACAAACGGAAAAAAAGGGCTTTTTTCTTACTATTATTTATTATTACTATTATTTTGACTGCAAAACGGAAAAAAGTCGAAAAATGGAAAATTTGGTACCAGGAGTTCAGGAGGTGACGTGGTTTTTTTCGCGACGATTTGAATTTTTTCATTTTTAACCCACTTAGGGTTGGATTTTCGAGACGTACTATAGCTCAAAACCTTCCCCGAGACTTGGCGAATCTATTGGTGAAAACTTAACTTAAATCCACCGAGTACTTATCGAGATATGCGCTCACAAACGGAAAAAAAGGGCTTTTTTCTTACTATTATTTATTATTACTATTATTTTGACTGCAAAACGGAAAAAAGTCGAAAAATGGAAAATTTGGTACCAGGAGTTCAGGAGGTGACGTGGTTTTTTTCGCGACGATTTGAATTTTTTCATTTTTAACCCACTTAGGGTTGGATTTTCGAGACGTACTATAGCTCAAAACCTTCCCCGAGACTTGGCGAATCTATTGGTGAAAACTTAACTTAAATCCACCGAGTACTTATCGAGATATGCGCTCACAAACGGAAAAAAAGGGCTTTTTTCTTACTATTATTTATTATTACTATTATTTTGACTGCAAAACGGAAAAAAGTCGAAAAATGGAAAATTTGGTACCAGGAGTTCAGGAGGTGACGTGGTTTTTTTCGCGACGATTTGAATTTTTTCATTTTTAACCCACTTAGGGTTGGATTTTCGAGACGTACTATAGCTCAAAACCTTCCCCGAGACTTGGCGAATCTATTGGTGAAAACTTAACTTAAATCCACCGAGTACTTATCGAGATATGCGCTCACAAACGGAAAAAAAGGGCTTTTTTCTTACTATTATTTATTATTACTATTATTTTGACTGCAAAACGGAAAAAAGTCGAAAAATGGAAAATTTGGTACCAGGAGTTCAGGAGGTGACGTGGTTTTTTTCGCGACGATTTGAATTTTTTCATTTTTAACCCACTTAGGGTTGGATTTTCGAGACGTACTATAGCTCAAAACCTTCCCCGAGACTTGGCGAATCTATTGGTGAAAACTTAACTTAAATCCACCGAGTACTTATCGAGATATGCGCTCACAAACGGAAAAAAAGGGCTTTTTTCTTACTATTATTTATTATTACTATTATTTTGACTGCAAAACGGAAAAAAGTCGAAAAATGGAAAATTTGGTACCAGGAGTTCAGGAGGTGACGTGGTTTTTTTCGCGACGATTTGAATTTTTTCATTTTTAACCCACTTAGGGTTGGATTTTCGAGACGTACTATAGCTCAAAACCTTCCCCGAGACTTGGCGAATCTATTGGTGAAAACTTAACTTAAATCCACCGAGTACTTATCGAGATATGCGCTCACAAACGGAAAAAAAGGGCTTTTTTCTTACTATTATTTATTATTACTATTATTTTGACTGCAAAACGGAAAAAAGTCGAAAAATGGAAAATTTGGTACCAGGAGTTCAGGAGGTGACGTGGTTTTTTTCGCGACGATTTGAATTTTTTCATTTTTAACCCACTTAGGGTTGGATTTTCGAGACGTACTATAGCTCAAAACCTTCCCCGAGACTTGGCGAATCTATTGGTGAAAACTTAACTTAAATCCACCGAGTACTTATCGAGATATGCGCTCACAAACGGAAAAAAAGGGCTTTTTTCTTACTATTATTTATTATTACTATTATTTTGACTGCAAAACGGAAAAAAGTCGAAAAATGGAAAATTTGGTACCAGGAGTTCAGGAGGTGACGTGGTTTTTTTCGCGACGATTTGAATTTTTTCATTTTTAACCCACTTAGGGT
This sequence comes from Drepanosiphum platanoidis, assembly GCA_948098885.1. Taxonomy (NCBI): domain Eukaryota; kingdom Metazoa; phylum Arthropoda; class Insecta; order Hemiptera; family Aphididae; genus Drepanosiphum; species Drepanosiphum platanoidis. Next base: position 6,050,055 of record OX402539.1, read on the forward strand.
TGGATTTTCGAGACGTACTATAGCTCAAAACCTTCCCCGAGACTTGGCGAATCTATTGGTGAAAACTTAACTTAAATCCACCGAGTACTTATCGAGATATGCGCTCACAAACGGAAAAAAAGGGCTTTTTTCTTACTATTATTTATTATTACTATTATTTTGACTGCAAAACGGAAAAAAGTCGAAAAATGGAAAATTTGGTACCAGGAGTTCAGGAGGTGACGTGGTTTTTTTCGCGACGATTTGAATTTTTTCATTTTTAACCCACTTAGGGTTGGATTTTCGAGACGTACTATAGCTCAAAACCTTCCCCGAGACTTGGCGAATCTATTGGTGAAAACTTAACTTAAATCCACCGAGTACTTATCGAGATATGCGCTCACAAACGGAAAAAAAGGGCTTTTTTCTTACTATTATTTATTATTACTATTATTTTGACTGCAAAACGGAAAAAAGTCGAAAAATGGAAAATTTGGTACCAGGAGTTCAGGAGGTGACGTGGTTTTTTTCGCGACGATTTGAATTTTTTCATTTTTAACCCACTTAGGGTTGGATTTTCGAGACGTACTATAGCTCAAAACCTACCCCGAGACTTGGCGAATCTATTGGTGAAAACTTAACTGAAATCCACCGAGTACTTATCGAGATATGCACTCACAAACGGAAAAAAAGGGCTTTTTTCTTACTATTATTTATTATTACTATTATTTTGACTGCAAAACGGAAAAAAGTCGAAAAATGGAAAATTTGGTACCAGGAGTTCAGGAGGTGACGTGGTTTTTTTCGCGACGATTTGAATTTTTTCATTTTTAACCCACTTAGGGTTGGATTTTCGAGACGTACTATAGCTCAAAACCTTCCCCGAGACTTGGCGAATCTATTGGTGAAAACTTAACTTAAATCCACCGAGTACTTATCGAGATATGCGCTCACAAACGGAAAAAAAGGGCTTTTTTCTTACTATTATTTATTATTACTATTATTTTGACTGCAAAACGGAAAAAAGTCGAAAAATGGAAAATTTGGTACCAGGAGTTCAGGAGGTGACGTGGTTTTTTTCGCGACGATTTGAATTTTTTCATTTTTAACCCACTTAGGGTTGGATTTTCGAGACGTACTATAGCTCAAAACCTTCCCCGAGACTTGGCGAATCTATTGGTGAAAACTTAACTTAAATCCACCGAGTACTTATCGAGATATGCGCTCACAAACGGAAAAAAAGGGCTTTTTTCTTACTATTATTTATTATTACTATTATTTTGACTGCAAAACGGAAAAAAGTCGAAAAATGGAAAATTTGGTACCAGGAGTTCAGGAGGTGACGTGGTTTTTTTCGCGACGATTTGAATTTTTTCATTTTTAACCCACTTAGGGTTGGATTTTCGAGACGTACTATAGCTCAAAACCTTCCCCGAGACTTGGCGAATCTATTGGTGAAAACTTAACTTAAATCCACCGAGTACTTATCGAGATATGCGCTCACAAACGGAAAAAAAGGGCTTTTTTCTTACTATTATTTATTATTACTATTATTTTGACTGCAAAACGGAAAAAAGTCGAAAAATGGAAAATTTGGTACCAGGAGTTCAGGAGGTGACGTGGTTTTTTTCGCGACGATTTGAATTTTTTCATTTTTAACCCACTTAGGGTTGGATTTTCGAGACGTACTATAGCTCAAAACCTTCCCCGAGACTTGGCGAATCTATTGGTGAAAACTTAACTTAAATCCACCGAGTACTTATCGAGATATGCGCTCACAAACGGAAAAAAAGGGCTTTTTTCTTACTATTATTTATTATTACTATTATTTTGACTGCAAAACGGAAAAAAGTCGAAAAATGGAAAATTTGGTACCAGGAGTTCAGGAGGTGACGTGGTTTTTTTCGCGACGATTTGAATTTTTTCATTTTTAACCCACTTAGGGTTGGATTTTCGAGACGTACTATAGCTCAAAACCTTCCCCGAGACTTGGCGAATCTATTGGTGAAAACTTAACTTAAATCCACCGAGTACTTATCGAGATATGCGCTCACAAACGGAAAAAAAGGGCTTTTTTCTTACTATTATTTATTATTACTATTATTTTGACTGCAAAACGGAAAAAAGTCGAAAAATGGAAAATTTGGTACCAGGAGTTCAGGAGGTGACGTGGTTTTTTTCGCGACGATTTGAATTTTTTCATTTTTAACCCACTTAGGGTTGGATTTTCGAGACGTACTATAGCTCAAAACCTTCCCCGAGACTTGGCGAATCTATTGGTGAAAACTTAACTTAAATCCACCGAGTACTTATCGAGATATGCGCTCACAAACGGAAAAAAAGGGCTTTTTTCTTACTATTATTTATTATTACTATTATTTTGACTGCAAAACGGAAAAAAGTCGAAAAATGGAAAATTTGGTACCAGGAGTTCAGGAGGTGACGTGGTTTTTTTCGCGACGATTTGAATTTTTTCATTTTTAACCCACTTAGGGTTGGATTTTCGAGACGTACTATAGCTCAAAACCTTCCCCGAGACTTGGCGAATCTATTGGTGAAAACTTAACTTAAATCCACCGAGTACTTATCGAGATATGCGCTCACAAACGGAAAAAAAGGGCTTTTTTCTTACTATTATTTATTATTACTATTATTTTGACTGCAAAACGGAAAAAAGTCGAAAAATGGAAAATTTGGTACCAGGAGTTCAGGAGGTGACGTGGTTTTTTTCGCGACGATTTGAATTTTTTCATTTTTAACCCACTTAGGGTTGGATTTTCGAGACGTACTATAGCTCAAAACCTACCCCGAGACTTGGCGAATCTATTGGTGAAAACTTAACTGAAATCCACCGAGTACTTATCGAGATATGCACTCACAAACGGAAAAAAAGGGCTTTTTTCTTACTATTATTTATTATTACTATTATTTTGACTGCAAAACGGAAAAAAGTCGAAAAATGGAAAATTTGGTACCAGGAGTTCAGGAGGTGACGTGGTTTTTTTCGCGACGATTTGAATTTTTTCATTTTTAACCCACTTAGGGTTGGATTTTCGAGACGTACTATAGCTCAAAACCTTCCCCGAGACTTGGCGAATCTATTGGTGAAAACTTAACTTAAATCCACCGAGTACTTATCGAGATATGCGCTCTCAAACGGAAAAAAAGGGCTTTTTTCTTACTATTATTTATTATTACTATTATTTTGACTGCAAAACGGAAAAAAGTCGAAAAATGGAAAATTTGGTACCAGGAGTTCAGGAGGTGACGTGGTTTTTTTCGCGACGATTTGAATTTTTTCATTTTTAACCCACTTAGGGTTGGATTTTCGAGACGTACTATAGCTCAAAACCTTCCCCGAGACTTGGCGAATCTATTGGTGAAAACTTAACTGAAATCCACCGAGTACTTATCGAGATATGCGCTCACAAACGGAAAAAAAGGGCTTTTTTCTTACTATTATTTATTATTACTATTATTTTGACTGCAAAACGGAAAAAAGTCGAAAAATGGAAAATTTGGTACCAGGAGTTCAGGAGGTGACGTGGTTTTTTTCGCGACGATTTGAATTTTTTCATTTTTAACCCACTTAGGGTTGGATTTTCGAGACGTACTATAGCTCAAAACCTTCCCCGAGACTTGGCGAATCTATTGGTGAAAACTTAACTTAAATCCACCGAGTACTTATCGAGATATGCGCTCACAAACGGAAAAAAAGGGCTTTTTTCTTACTATTATTTATTATTACTATTATTTTGACTGCAAAACGGAAAAAAGTCGAAAAATGGAAAATTTGGTACCAGGAGTTCAGGAGGTGACGTGGTTTTTTTCGCGACGATTTGAATTTTTTCATTTTTAACCCACTTAGGGTTGGATTTTCGAGACGTACTATAGCTCAAAACCTTCCCCGAGACTTGGCGAATCTATTGGTGAAAACTTAACTTAAATCCACCGAGTACTTATCGAGATATGCGCTCACAAACGGAAAAAAAGGGCTTTTTTCTTACTATTATTTATTATTACTATTATTTTGACTGCAAAACGGAAAAAAGTCGAAAAATGGAAAATTTGGTACCAGGAGTTCAGGAGGTGACGTGGTTTTTTTCGCGACGATTTGAATTTTTTCATTTTTAACCCACTTAGGGTTGGATTTTCGAGACGTACTATAGCTCAAAACCTTCCCCGAGACTTGGCGAATCTATTGGTGAAAACTTAACTTAAATCCACCGAGTACTTATCGAGATATGCGCTCACAAACGGAAAAAAAGGGCTTTTTTCTTACTATTATTTATTATTACTATTATTTTGACTGCAAAACGGAAAAAAGTCGAAAAATGGAAAATTTGGTACCAGGAGTTCAGGAGGTGACGTGGTTTTTTTCGCGACGATTTGAATTTTTTCATTTTTAACCCACTTAGGGTTGGATTTTCGAGACGTACTATAGCTCAAAACCTTCCCCGAGACTTGGCGAATCTATTGGTGAAAACTTAACTTAAATCCACCGAGTACTTATCGAGATATGCGCTCACAAACGGAAAAAAAGGGCTTTTTTCTTACTATTATTTATTATTACTATTATTTTGACTGCAAAACGGAAAAAAGTCGAAAAATGGAAAATTTGGTACCAGGAGTTCAGGAGGTGACGTGGTTTTTTTCGCGACGATTTGAATTTTTTCATTTTTAACCCACTTAGGGTTGGATTTTCGAGACGTACTATAGCTCAAAACCTTCCCCGAGACTTGGCGAATCTATTGGTGAAAACTTAACTTAAATCCACCGAGTACTTATCGAGATATGCGCTCACAAACGGAAAAAAAGGGCTTTTTTCTTACTATTATTTATTATTACTATTATTTTGACTGCAAAACGGAAAAAAGTCGAAAAATGGAAAATTTGGTACCAGGAGTTCAGGAGGTGACGTGGTTTTTTTCGCGACGATTTGAATTTTTTCATTTTTAACCCACTTAGGGTTGGATTTTCGAGACGTACTATAGCTCAAAACCTTCCCCGAGACTTGGCGAATCTATTGGTGAAAACTTAACTTAAATCCACCGAGTACTTATCGAGATATGCGCTCACAAACGGAAAAAAAGGGCTTTTTTCTTACTATTATTTATTATTACTATTATTTTGACTGCAAAACGGAAAAAAGTCGAAAAATGGAAAATTTGGTACCAGGAGTTCAGGAGGTGACGTGGTTTTTTTCGCGACGATTTGAATTTTTTCATTTTTAACCCACTTAGGGTTGGATTTTCGAGACGTACTATAGCTCAAAACCTTCCCCGAGACTTGGCGAATCTATTGGTGAAAACTTAACTTAAATCCACCGAGTACTTATCGAGATATGCGCTCACAAACGGAAAAAAAGGGCTTTTTTCTTACTATTATTTATTATTACTATTATTTTGACTGCAAAACGGAAAAAAGTCGAAAAATGGAAAATTTGGTACCAGGAGTTCAGGAGGTGACGTGGTTTTTTTCGCGACGATTTGAATTTTTTCATTTTTAACCCACTTAGGGTTGGATTTTCGAGACGTACTATAGCTCAAAACCTTCCCCGAGACTTGGCGAATCTATTGGTGAAAACTTAACTTAAATCCACCGAGTACTTATCGAGATATGCGCTCACAAACGGAAAAAAAGGGCTTTTTTCTTACTATTATTTATTATTACTATTATTTTGACTGCAAAACGGAAAAAAGTCGAAAAATGGAAAATTTGGTACCAGGAGTTCAGGAGGTGACGTGGTTTTTTTCGCGACGATTTGAATTTTTTCATTTTTAACCCACTTAGGGTTGGATTTTCGAGACGTACTATAGCTCAAAACCTTCCCCGAGACTTGGCGAATCTATTGGTGAAAACTTAACTTAAATCCACCGAGTACTTATCGAGATATGCGCTCACAAACGGAAAAAAAGGGCTTTTTTCTTACTATTATTTATTATTACTATTATTTTGACTGCAAAACGGAAAAAAGTCGAAAAATGGAAAATTTGGTACCAGGAGTTCAGGAGGTGACGTGGTTTTTTTCGCGACGATTTGAATTTTTTCATTTTTAACCCACTTAGGGTTGGATTTTCGAGACGTACTATAGCTCAAAACCTTCCCCGAGACTTGGCGAATCTATTGGTGAAAACTTAACTTAAATCCACCGAGTACTTATCGAGATATGCGCTCACAAACGGAAAAAAAGGGCTTTTTTCTTACTATTATTTATTATTACTATTATTTTGACTGCAAAACGGAAAAAAGTCGAAAAATGGAAAATTTGGTACCAGGAGTTCAGGAGGTGACGTGGTTTTTTTCGCGACGATTTGAATTTTTTCATTTTTAACCCACTTAGGGTTGGATTTTCGAGACGTACTATAGCTCAAAACCTTCCCCGAGACTTGGCGAATCTATTGGTGAAAACTTAACTTAAATCCACCGAGTACTTATCGAGATATGCGCTCACAAACGGAAAAAAAGGGCTTTTTTCTTACTATTATTTATTATTACTATTATTTTGACTGCAAAACGGAAAAAAGTCGAAAAATGGAAAATTTGGTACCAGGAGTTCAGGAGGTGACGTGGTTTTTTTCGCGACGATTTGAATTTTTTCATTTTTAACCCACTTAGGGTTGGATTTTCGAGACGTACTATAGCTCAAAACCTTCCCCGAGACTTGGCGAATCTATTGGTGAAAACTTAACTTAAATCCACCGAGTACTTATCGAGATATGCGCTCACAAACGGAAAAAAAGGGCTTTTTTCTTACTATTATTTATTATTACTATTATTTTGACTGCAAAACGGAAAAAAGTCGAAAAATGGAAAATTTGGTACCAGGAGTTCAGGAGGTGACGTGGTTTTTTTCGCGACGATTTGAATTTTTTCATTTTTAACCCACTTAGGGTTGGATTTTCGAGACGTACTATAGCTCAAAACCTTCCCCGAGACTTGGCGAATCTATTGGTGAAAACTTAACTTAAATCCACCGAGTACTTATCGAGATATGCGCTCACAAACGGAAAAAAAGGGCTTTTTTCTTACTATTATTTATTATTACTATTATTTTGACTGCAAAACGGAAAAAAGTCGAAAAATGGAAAATTTGGTACCAGGAGTTCAGGAGGTGACGTGGTTTTTTTCGCGACGATTTGAATTTTTTCATTTTTAACCCACTTAGGGTTGGATTTTCGAGACGTACTATAGCTCAAAACCTTCCCCGAGACTTGGCGAATCTATTGGTGAAAACTTAACTTAAATCCACCGAGTACTTATCGAGATATGCGCTCACAAACGGAAAAAAAGGGCTTTTTTCTTACTATTATTTATTATTACTATTATTTTGACTGCAAAACGGAAAAAAGTCGAAAAATGGAAAATTTGGTACCAGGAGTTCAGGAGGTGACGTGGTTTTTTTCGCGACGATTTGAATTTTTTCATTTTTAACCCACTTAGGGTTGGATTTTCGAGACGTACTATAGCTCAAAACCTTCCCCGAGACTTGGCGAATCTATTGGTGAAAACTTAACTTAAATCCACCGAGTACTTATCGAGATATGCGCTCACAAACGGAAAAAAAGGGCTTTTTTCTTACTATTATTTATTATTACTATTATTTTGACTGCAAAACGGAAAAAAGTCGAAAAATGGAAAATTTGGTACCAGGAGTTCAGGAGGTGACGTGGTTTTTTTCGCGACGATTTGAATTTTTTCATTTTTAACCCACTTAGGGTTGGATTTTCGAGACGTACTATAGCTCAAAACCTTCCCCGAGACTTGGCGAATCTATTGGTGAAAACTTAACTTAAATCCACCGAGTACTTATCGAGATATGCGCTCACAAACGGAAAAAAAGGGCTTTTTTCTTACTATTATTTATTATTACTATTATTTTGACTGCAAAACGGAAAAAAGTCGAAAAATGGAAAATTTGGTACCAGGAGTTCAGGAGGTGACGTGGTTTTTTTCGCGACGATTTGAATTTTTTCATTTTTAACCCACTTAGGGTTGGATTTTCGAGACGTACTATAGCTCAAAACCTTCCCCGAGACTTGGCGAATCTATTGGTGAAAACTTAACTTAAATCCACCGAGTACTTATCGAGATATGCGCTCACAAACGGAAAAAAAGGGCTTTTTTCTTACTATTATTTATTATTACTATTATTTTGACTGCAAAACGGAAAAAAGTCGAAAAATGGAAAATTTGGTACCAGGAGTTCAGGAGGTGACGTGGTTTTTTTCGCGACGATTTGAATTTTTTCATTTTTAACCCACTTAGGGTTGGATTTTCGAGACGTACTATAGCTCAAAACCTTCCCCGAGACTTGGCGAATCTATTGGTGAAAACTTAACTTAAATCCACCGAGTACTTATCGAGATATGCGCTCACAAACGGAAAAAAAGGGCTTTTTTCTTACTATTATTTATTATTACTATTATTTTGACTGCAAAACGGAAAAAAGTCGAAAAATGGAAAATTTGGTACCAGGAGTTCAGGAGGTGACGTGGTTTTTTTCGCGACGATTTGAATTTTTTCATTTTTAACCCACTTAGGGTTGGATTTTCGAGACGTACTATAGCTCAAAACCTTCCCCGAGACTTGGCGAATCTATTGGTGAAAACTTAACTTAAATCCACCGAGTACTTATCGAGATATGCGCTCACAAACGGAAAAAAAGGGCTTTTTTCTTACTATTATTTATTATTACTATTATTTTGACTGCAAAACGGAAAAAAGTCGAAAAATGGAAAATTTGGTACCAGGAGTTCAGGAGGTGACGTGGTTTTTTTCGCGACGATTTGAATTTTTTCATTTTTAACCCACTTAGGGTTGGATTTTCGAGACGTACTATAGCTCAAAACCTTCCCCGAGACTTGGCGAATCTATTGGTGAAAACTTAACTTAAATCCACCGAGTACTTATCGAGATATGCGCTCACAAACGGAAAAAAAGGGCTTTTTTCTTACTATTATTTATTATTACTATTATTTTGACTGCAAAACGGAAAAAAGTCGAAAAATGGAAAATTTGGTACCAGGAGTTCAGGAGGTGACGTGGTTTTTTTCGCGACGATTTGAATTTTTTCATTTTTAACCCACTTAGGGTTGGATTTTCGAGACGTACTATAGCTCAAAACCTTCCCCGAGACTTGGCGAATCTATTGGTGAAAACTTAACTTAAATCCACCGAGTACTTATCGAGATATGCGCTCACAAACGGAAAAAAAGGGCTTTTTTCTTACTATTATTTATTATTACTATTATTTTGACTGCAAAACGGAAAAAAGTCGAAAAATGGAAAATTTGGTACCAGGAGTTCAGGAGGTGACGTGGTTTTTTTCGCGACGATTTGAATTTTTTCATTTTTAACCCACTTAGGGTTGGATTTTCGAGACGTACTATAGCTCAAAACCTTCCCCGAGACTTGGCGAATCTATTGGTGAAAACTTAACTTAAATCCACCGAGTACTTATCGAGATATGCGCTCACAAACGGAAAAAAAGGGCTTTTTTCTTACTATTATTTATTATTACTATTATTTTGACTGCAAAACGGAAAAAAGTCGAAAAATGGAAAATTTGGTACCAGGAGTTCAGGAGGTGACGTGGTTTTTTTCGCGACGATTTGAATTTTTTCATTTTTAACCCACTTAGGGTTGGATTTTCGAGACGTACTATAGCTCAAAACCTTCCCCGAGACTTGGCGAATCTATTGGTGAAAACTTAACTTAAATCCACCGAGTACTTATCGAGATATGCGCTCACAAACGGAAAAAAAGGGCTTTTTTCTTACTATTATTTATTATTACTATTATTTTGACTGCAAAACGGAAAAAAGTCGAAAAATGGAAAATTTGGTACCAGGAGTTCAGGAGGTGACGTGGTTTTTTTCGCGACGATTTGAATTTTTTCATTTTTAACCCACTTAGGGTTGGATTTTCGAGACGTACTATAGCTCAAAACCTTCCCCGAGACTTGGCGAATCTATTGGTGAAAACTTAACTTAAATCCACCGAGTACTTATCGAGATATGCGCTCACAAACGGAAAAAAAGGGCTTTTTTCTTACTATTATTTATTATTACTATTATTTTGACTGCAAAACGGAAAAAAGTCGAAAAATGGAAAATTTGGTACCAGGAGTTCAGGAGGTGACGTGGTTTTTTTCGCGACGATTTGAATTTTTTCATTTTTAACCCACTTAGGGTTGGATTTTCGAGACGTACTATAGCTCAAAACCTTCCCCGAGACTTGGCGAATCTATTGGTGAAAACTTAACTTAAATCCACCGAGTACTTATCGAGATATGCGCTCACAAACGGAAAAAAAGGGCTTTTTTCTTACTATTATTTATTATTACTATTATTTTGACTGCAAAACGGAAAAAAGTCGAAAAATGGAAAATTTGGTACCAGGAGTTCAGGAGGTGACGTGGTTTTTTTCGCGACGATTTGAATTTTTTCATTTTTAACCCACTTAGGGTTGGATTTTCGAGACGTACTATAGCTCAAAACCTTCCCCGAGACTTGGCGAATCTATTGGTGAAAACTTAACTTAAATCCACCGAGTACTTATCGAGATATGCGCTCACAAACGGAAAAAAAGGGCTTTTTTCTTACTATTATTTATTATTACTATTATTTTGACTGCAAAACGGAAAAAAGTCGAAAAATGGAAAATTTGGTACCAGGAGTTCAGGAGGTGACGTGGTTTTTTTCGCGACGATTTGAATTTTTTCATTTTTAACCCACTTAGGGTTGGATTTTCGAGACGTACTATAGCTCAAAACCTTCCCCGAGACTTGGCGAATCTATTGGTGAAAACTTAACTTAAATCCACCGAGTACTTATCGAGATATGCGCTCACAAACGGAAAAAAAGGGCTTTTTTCTTACTATTATTTATTATTACTATTATTTTGACTGCAAAACGGAAAAAAGTCGAAAAATGGAAAATTTGGTACCAGGAGTTCAGGAGGTGACGTGGTTTTTTTCGCGACGATTTGAATTTTTTCATTTTTAACCCACTTAGGGTTGGATTTTCGAGACGTACTATAGCTCAAAACCTTCCCCGAGACTTGGCGAATCTATTGGTGAAAACTTAACTTAAATCCACCGAGTACTTATCGAGATATGCGCTCACAAACGGAAAAAAAGGGCTTTTTTCTTACTATTATTTATTATTACTATTATTTTGACTGCAAAACGGAAAAAAGTCGAAAAATGGAAAATTTGGTACCAGGAGTTCAGGAGGTGACGTGGTTTTTTTCGCGACGATTTGAATTTTTTCATTTTTAACCCACTTAGGGTTGGATTTTCGAGACGTACTATAGCTCAAAACCTTCCCCGAGACTTGGCGAATCTATTGGTGAAAACTTAACTTAAATCCACCGAGTACTTATCGAGATATGCGCTCACAAACGGAAAAAAAGGGCTTTTTTCTTACTATTATTTATTATTACTATTATTTTGACTGCAAAACGGAAAAAAGTCGAAAAATGGAAAATTTGGTACCAGGAGTTCAGGAGGTGACGTGGTTTTTTTCGCGACGATTTGAATTTTTTCATTTTTAACCCACTTAGGGTTGGATTTTCGAGACGTACTATAGCTCAAAACCTTCCCCGAGACTTGGCGAATCTATTGGTGAAAACTTAACTTAAATCCACCGAGTACTTATCGAGATATGCGCTCACAAACGGAAAAAAAGGGCTTTTTTCTTACTATTATTTATTATTACTATTATTTTGACTGCAAAACGGAAAAAAGTCGAAAAATGGAAAATTTGGTACCAGGAGTTCAGGAGGTGACGTGGTTTTTTTCGCGACGATTTGAATTTTTTCATTTTTAACCCACTTAGGGTTGGATTTTCGAGACGTACTATAGCTCAAAACCTTCCCCGAGACTTGGCGAATCTATTGGTGAAAACTTAACTTAAATCCACCGAGTACTTATCGAGATATGCGCTCACAAACGGAAAAAAAGGGCTTTTTTCTTACTATTATTTATTATTACTATTATTTTGACTGCAAAACGGAAAAAAGTCGAAAAATGGAAAATTTGGTACCAGGAGTTCAGGAGGTGACGTGGTTTTTTTCGCGACGATTTGAATTTTTTCATTTTTAACCCACTTAGGGTTGGATTTTCGAGACGTACTATAGCTCAAAACCTTCCCCGAGACTTGGCGAATCTATTGGTGAAAACTTAACTTAAATCCACCGAGTACTTATCGAGATATGCGCTCACAAACGGAAAAAAAGGGCTTTTTTCTTACTATTATTTATTATTACTATTATTTTGACTGCAAAACGGAAAAAAGTCGAAAAATGGAAAATTTGGTACCAGGAGTTCAGGAGGTGACGTGGTTTTTTTCGCGACGATTTGAATTTTTTCATTTTTAACCCACTTAGGGTTGGATTTTCGAGACGTACTATAGCTCAAAACCTTCCCCGAGACTTGGCGAATCTATTGGTGAAAACTTAACTTAAATCCACCGAGTACTTATCGAGATATGCGCTCACAAACGGAAAAAAAGGGCTTTTTTCTTACTATTATTTATTATTACTATTATTTTGACTGCAAAACGGAAAAAAGTCGAAAAATGGAAAATTTGGTACCAGGAGTTCAGGAGGTGACGTGGTTTTTTTCGCGACGATTTGAATTTTTTCATTTTTAACCCACTTAGGGTTGGATTTTCGAGACGTACTATAGCTCAAAACCTTCCCCGAGACTTGGCGAATCTATTGGTGAAAACTTAACTTAAATCCACCGAGTACTTATCGAGATATGCGCTCACAAACGGAAAAAAAGGGCTTTTTTCTTACTATTATTTATTATTACTATTATTTTGACTGCAAAACGGAAAAAAGTCGAAAAATGGAAAATTTGGTACCAGGAGTTCAGGAGGTGACGTGGTTTTTTTCGCGACGATTTGAATTTTTTCATTTTTAACCCACTTAGGGTTGGATTTTCGAGACGTACTATAGCTCAAAACCTTCCCCGAGACTTGGCGAATCTATTGGTGAAAACTTAACTTAAATCCACCGAGTACTTATCGAGATATGCGCTCACAAACGGAAAAAAAGGGCTTTTTTCTTACTATTATTTATTATTACTATTATTTTGACTGCAAAACGGAAAAAAGTCGAAAAATGGAAAATTTGGTACCAGGAGTTCAGGAGGTGACGTGGTTTTTTTCGCGACGATTTGAATTTTTTCATTTTTAACCCACTTAGGGTTGGATTTTCGAGACGTACTATAGCTCAAAACCTTCCCCGAGACTTGGCGAATCTATTGGTGAAAACTTAACTTAAATCCACCGAGTACTTATCGAGATATGCGCTCACAAACGGAAAAAAAGGGCTTTTTTCTTACTATTATTTATTATTACTATTATTTTGACTGCAAAACGGAAAAAAGTCGAAAAATGGAAAATTTGGTACCAGGAGTTCAGGAGGTGACGTGGTTTTTTTCGCGACGATTTGAATTTTTTCATTTTTAACCCACTTAGGGTTGGATTTTCGAGACGTACTATAGCTCAAAACCTTCCCCGAGACTTGGCGAATCTATTGGTGAAAACTTAACTTAAATCCACCGAGTACTTATCGAGATATGCGCTCACAAACGGAAAAAAAGGGCTTTTTTCTTACTATTATTTATTATTACTATTATTTTGACTGCAAAACGGAAAAAAGTCGAAAAATGGAAAATTTGGTACCAGGAGTTCAGGAGGTGACGTGGTTTTTTTCGCGACGATTTGAATTTTTTCATTTTTAACCCACTTAGGGTTGGATTTTCGAGACGTACTATAGCTCAAAACCTTCCCCGAGACTTGGCGAATCTATTGGTGAAAACTTAACTTAAATCCACCGAGTACTTATCGAGATATGCGCTCACAAACGGAAAAAAAGGGCTTTTTTCTTACTATTATTTATTATTACTATTATTTTGACTGCAAAACGGAAAAAAGTCGAAAAATGGAAAATTTGGTACCAGGAGTTCAGGAGGTGACGTGGTTTTTTTCGCGACGATTTGAATTTTTTCATTTTTAACCCACTTAGGGTTGGATTTTCGAGACGTACTATAGCTCAAAACCTTCCCCGAGACTTGGCGAATCTATTGGTGAAAACTTAACTTAAATCCACCGAGTACTTATCGAGATATGCGCTCACAAACGGAAAAAAAGGGCTTTTTTCTTACTATTATTTATTATTACTATTATTTTGACTGCAAAACGGAAAAAAGTCGAAAAATGGAAAATTTGGTACCAGGAGTTCAGGAGGTGACGTGGTTTTTTTCGCGACGATTTGAATTTTTTCATTTTTAACCCACTTAGGGTTGGATTTTCGAGACGTACTATAGCTCAAAACCTTCCCCGAGACTTGGCGAATCTATTGGTGAAAACTTAACTTAAATCCACCGAGTACTTATCGAGATATGCGCTCACAAACGGAAAAAAAGGGCTTTTTTCTTACTATTATTTATTATTACTATTATTTTGACTGCAAAACGGAAAAAAGTCGAAAAATGGAAAATTTGGTACCAGGAGTTCAGGAGGTGACGTGGTTTTTTTCGCGACGATTTGAATTTTTTCATTTTTAACCCACTTAGGGTTGGATTTTCGAGACGTACTATAGCTCAAAACCTTCCCCGAGACTTGGCGAATCTATTGGTGAAAACTTAACTTAAATCCACCGAGTACTTATCGAGATATGCGCTCACAAACGGAAAAAAAGGGCTTTTTTCTTACTATTATTTATTATTACTATTATTTTGACTGCAAAACGGAAAAAAGTCGAAAAATGGAAAATTTGGTACCAGGAGTTCAGGAGGTGACGTGGTTTTTTTCGCGACGATTTGAATTTTTTCATTTTTAACCCACTTAGGGTTGGATTTTCGAGACGTACTATAGCTCAAAACCTTCCCCGAGACTTGGCGAATCTATTGGTGAAAACTTAACTTAAATCCACCGAGTACTTATCGAGATATGCGCTCACAAACGGAAAAAAAGGGCTTTTTTCTTACTATTATTTATTATTACTATTATTTTGACTGCAAAACGGAAAAAAGTCGAAAAATGGAAAATTTGGTACCAGGAGTTCAGGAGGTGACGTGGTTTTTTTCGCGACGATTTGAATTTTTTCATTTTTAACCCACTTAGGGTTGGATTTTCGAGACGTACTATAGCTCAAAACCTTCCCCGAGACTTGGCGAATCTATTGGTGAAAACTTAACTTAAATCCACCGAGTACTTATCGAGATATGCGCTCACAAACGGAAAAAAAGGGCTTTTTTCTTACTATTATTTATTATTACTATTATTTTGACTGCAAAACGGAAAAAAGTCGAAAAATGGAAAATTTGGTACCAGGAGTTCAGGAGGTGACGTGGTTTTTTTCGCGACGATTTGAATTTTTTCATTTTTAACCCACTTAGGGTTGGATTTTCGAGACGTACTATAGCTCAAAACCTACCCCGAGACTTGGCGAATCTATTGGTGAAAACTTAACTGAAATCCACCGAGTACTTATCGAGATATGCACTCACAAACGGAAAAAAAGGGCTTTTTTCTTACTATTATTTATTATTACTATTATTTTGACTGCAAAACGGAAAAAAGTCGAAAAATGGAAAATTTGGTACCAGGAGTTCAGGAGGTGACGTGGTTTTTTTCGCGACGATTTGAATTTTTTCATTTTTAACCCACTTAGGGTTGGATTTTCGAGACGTACTATAGCTCAAAACCTTCCCCGAGACTTGGCGAATCTATTGGTGAAAACTTAACTTAAATCCACCGAGTACTTATCGAGATATGCGCTCTCAAACGGAAAAAAAGGGCTTTTTTCTTACTATTATTTATTATTACTATTATTTTGACTGCAAAACGGAAAAAAGTCGAAAAATGGAAAATTTGGTACCAGGAGTTCAGGAGGTGACGTGGTTTTTTTCGCGACGATTTGAATTTTTTCATTTTTAACCCACTTAGGGTTGGATTTTCGAGACGTACTATAGCTCAAAACCTTCCCCGAGACTTGGCGAATCTATTGGTGAAAACTTAACTGAAATCCACCGAGTACTTATCGAGATATGCGCTCACAAACGGAAAAAAAGGGCTTTTTTCTTACTATTATTTATTATTACTATTATTTTGACTGCAAAACGGAAAAAAGTCGAAAAATGGAAAATTTGGTACCAGGAGTTCAGGAGGTGACGTGGTTTTTTTCGCGACGATTTGAATTTTTTCATTTTTAACCCACTTAGGGTTGGATTTTCGAGACGTACTATAGCTCAAAACCTTCCCCGAGACTTGGCGAATCTATTGGTGAAAACTTAACTTAAATCCACCGAGTACTTATCGAGATATGCGCTCACAAACGGAAAAAAAGGGCTTTTTTCTTACTATTATTTATTATTACTATTATTTTGACTGCAAAACGGAAAAAAGTCGAAAAATGGAAAATTTGGTACCAGGAGTTCAGGAGGTGACGTGGTTTTTTTCGCGACGATTTGAATTTTTTCATTTTTAACCCACTTAGGGTTGGATTTTCGAGACGTACTATAGCTCAAAACCTTCCCCGAGACTTGGCGAATCTATTGGTGAAAACTTAACTTAAATCCACCGAGTACTTATCGAGATATGCGCTCACAAACGGAAAAAAAGGGCTTTTTTCTTACTATTATTTATTATTACTATTATTTTGACTGCAAAACGGAAAAAAGTCGAAAAATGGAAAATTTGGTACCAGGAGTTCAGGAGGTGACGTGGTTTTTTTCGCGACGATTTGAATTTTTTCATTTTTAACCCACTTAGGGTTGGATTTTCGAGACGTACTATAGCTCAAAACCTTCCCCGAGACTTGGCGAATCTATTGGTGAAAACTTAACTTAAATCCACCGAGTACTTATCGAGATATGCGCTCACAAACGGAAAAAAAGGGCTTTTTTCTTACTATTATTTATTATTACTATTATTTTGACTGCAAAACGGAAAAAAGTCGAAAAATGGAAAATTTGGTACCAGGAGTTCAGGAGGTGACGTGGTTTTTTTCGCGACGATTTGAATTTTTTCATTTTTAACCCACTTAGGGTTGGATTTTCGAGACGTACTATAGCTCAAAACCTTCCCCGAGACTTGGCGAATCTATTGGTGAAAACTTAACTTAAATCCACCGAGTACTTATCGAGATATGCGCTCACAAACGGAAAAAAAGGGCTTTTTTCTTACTATTATTTATTATTACTATTATTTTGACTGCAAAACGGAAAAAAGTCGAAAAATGGAAAATTTGGTACCAGGAGTTCAGGAGGTGACGTGGTTTTTTTCGCGACGATTTGAATTTTTTCATTTTTAACCCACTTAGGGTTGGATTTTCGAGACGTACTATAGCTCAAAACCTTCCCCGAGACTTGGCGAATCTATTGGTGAAAACTTAACTTAAATCCACCGAGTACTTATCGAGATATGCGCTCACAAACGGAAAAAAAGGGCTTTTTTCTTACTATTATTTATTATTACTATTATTTTGACTGCAAAACGGAAAAAAGTCGAAAAATGGAAAATTTGGTACCAGGAGTTCAGGAGGTGACGTGGTTTTTTTCGCGACGATTTGAATTTTTTCATTTTTAACCCACTTAGGGTTGGATTTTCGAGACGTACTATAGCTCAAAACCTTCCCCGAGACTTGGCGAATCTATTGGTGAAAACTTAACTTAAATCCACCGAGTACTTATCGAGATATGCGCTCACAAACGGAAAAAAAGGGCTTTTTTCTTACTATTATTTATTATTACTATTATTTTGACTGCAAAACGGAAAAAAGTCGAAAAATGGAAAATTTGGTACCAGGAGTTCAGGAGGTGACGTGGTTTTTTTCGCGACGATTTGAATTTTTTCATTTTTAACCCACTTAGGGTTGGATTTTCGAGACGTACTATAGCTCAAAACCTTCCCCGAGACTTGGCGAATCTATTGGTGAAAACTTAACTTAAATCCACCGAGTACTTATCGAGATATGCGCTCACAAACGGAAAAAAAGGGCTTTTTTCTTACTATTATTTATTATTACTATTATTTTGACTGCAAAACGGAAAAAAGTCGAAAAATGGAAAATTTGGTACCAGGAGTTCAGGAGGTGACGTGGTTTTTTTCGCGACGATTTGAATTTTTTCATTTTTAACCCACTTAGGGTTGGATTTTCGAGACGTACTATAGCTCAAAACCTTCCCCGAGACTTGGCGAATCTATTGGTGAAAACTTAACTTAAATCCACCGAGTACTTATCGAGATATGCGCTCACAAACGGAAAAAAAGGGCTTTTTTCTTACTATTATTTATTATTACTATTATTTTGACTGCAAAACGGAAAAAAGTCGAAAAATGGAAAATTTGGTACCAGGAGTTCAGGAGGTGACGTGGTTTTTTTCGCGACGATTTGAATTTTTTCATTTTTAACCCACTTAGGGTTGGATTTTCGAGACGTACTATAGCTCAAAACCTTCCCCGAGACTTGGCGAATCTATTGGTGAAAACTTAACTTAAATCCACCGAGTACTTATCGAGATATGCGCTCACAAACGGAAAAAAAGGGCTTTTTTCTTACTATTATTTATTATTACTATTATTTTGACTGCAAAACGGAAAAAAGTCGAAAAATGGAAAATTTGGTACCAGGAGTTCAGGAGGTGACGTGGTTTTTTTCGCGACGATTTGAATTTTTTCATTTTTAACCCACTTAGGGTTGGATTTTCGAGACGTACTATAGCTCAAAACCTTCCCCGAGACTTGGCGAATCTATTGGTGAAAACTTAACTTAAATCCACCGAGTACTTATCGAGATATGCGCTCACAAACGGAAAAAAAGGGCTTTTTTCTTACTATTATTTATTATTACTATTATTTTGACTGCAAAACGGAAAAAAGTCGAAAAATGGAAAATTTGGTACCAGGAGTTCAGGAGGTGACGTGGTTTTTTTCGCGACGATTTGAATTTTTTCATTTTTAACCCACTTAGGGTTGGATTTTCGAGACGTACTATAGCTCAAAACCTTCCCCGAGACTTGGCGAATCTATTGGTGAAAACTTAACTTAAATCCACCGAGTACTTATCGAGATATGCGCTCACAAACGGAAAAAAAGGGCTTTTTTCTTACTATTATTTATTATTACTATTATTTTGACTGCAAAACGGAAAAAAGTCGAAAAATGGAAAATTTGGTACCAGGAGTTCAGGAGGTGACGTGGTTTTTTTCGCGACGATTTGAATTTTTTCATTTTTAACCCACTTAGGGTTGGATTTTCGAGACGTACTATAGCTCAAAACCTTCCCCGAGACTTGGCGAATCTATTGGTGAAAACTTAACTTAAATCCACCGAGTACTTATCGAGATATGCGCTCACAAACGGAAAAAAAGGGCTTTTTTCTTACTATTATTTATTATTACTATTATTTTGACTGCAAAACGGAAAAAAGTCGAAAAATGGAAAATTTGGTACCAGGAGTTCAGGAGGTGACGTGGTTTTTTTCGCGACGATTTGAATTTTTTCATTTTTAACCCACTTAGGGTTGGATTTTCGAGACGTACTATAGCTCAAAACCTTCCCCGAGACTTGGCGAATCTATTGGTGAAAACTTAACTTAAATCCACCGAGTACTTATCGAGATATGCGCTCACAAACGGAAAAAAAGGGCTTTTTTCTTACTATTATTTATTATTACTATTATTTTGACTGCAAAACGGAAAAAAGTCGAAAAATGGAAAATTTGGTACCAGGAGTTCAGGAGGTGACGTGGTTTTTTTCGCGACGATTTGAATTTTTTCATTTTTAACCCACTTAGGGTTGGATTTTCGAGACGTACTATAGCTCAAAACCTTCCCCGAGACTTGGCGAATCTATTGGTGAAAACTTAACTTAAATCCACCGAGTACTTATCGAGATATGCGCTCACAAACGGAAAAAAAGGGCTTTTTTCTTACTATTATTTATTATTACTATTATTTTGACTGCAAAACGGAAAAAAGTCGAAAAATGGAAAATTTGGTACCAGGAGTTCAGGAGGTGACGTGGTTTTTTTCGCGACGATTTGAATTTTTTCATTTTTAACCCACTTAGGGTTGGATTTTCGAGACGTACTATAGCTCAAAACCTTCCCCGAGACTTGGCGAATCTATTGGTGAAAACTTAACTTAAATCCACCGAGTACTTATCGAGATATGCGCTCACAAACGGAAAAAAAGGGCTTTTTTCTTACTATTATTTATTATTACTATTATTTTGACTGCAAAACGGAAAAAAGTCGAAAAATGGAAAATTTGGTACCAGGAGTTCAGGAGGTGACGTGGTTTTTTTCGCGACGATTTGAATTTTTTCATTTTTAACCCACTTAGGGTTGGATTTTCGAGACGTACTATAGCTCAAAACCTTCCCCGAGACTTGGCGAATCTATTGGTGAAAACTTAACTTAAATCCACCGAGTACTTATCGAGATATGCGCTCACAAACGGAAAAAAAGGGCTTTTTTCTTACTATTATTTATTATTACTATTATTTTGACTGCAAAACGGAAAAAAGTCGAAAAATGGAAAATTTGGTACCAGGAGTTCAGGAGGTGACGTGGTTTTTTTCGCGACGATTTGAATTTTTTCATTTTTAACCCACTTAGGGTTGGATTTTCGAGACGTACTATAGCTCAAAACCTTCCCCGAGACTTGGCGAATCTATTGGTGAAAACTTAACTTAAATCCACCGAGTACTTATCGAGATATGCGCTCACAAACGGAAAAAAAGGGCTTTTTTCTTACTATTATTTATTATTACTATTATTTTGACTGCAAAACGGAAAAAAGTCGAAAAATGGAAAATTTGGTACCAGGAGTTCAGGAGGTGACGTGGTTTTTTTCGCGACGATTTGAATTTTTTCATTTTTAACCCACTTAGGGTTGGATTTTCGAGACGTACTATAGCTCAAAACCTTCCCCGAGACTTGGCGAATCTATTGGTGAAAACTTAACTTAAATCCACCGAGTACTTATCGAGATATGCGCTCACAAACGGAAAAAAAGGGCTTTTTTCTTACTATTATTTATTATTACTATTATTTTGACTGCAAAACGGAAAAAAGTCGAAAAATGGAAAATTTGGTACCAGGAGTTCAGGAGGTGACGTGGTTTTTTTCGCGACGATTTGAATTTTTTCATTTTTAACCCACTTAGGGTTGGATTTTCGAGACGTACTATAGCTCAAAACCTTCCCCGAGACTTGGCGAATCTATTGGTGAAAACTTAACTTAAATCCACCGAGTACTTATCGAGATATGCGCTCACAAACGGAAAAAAAGGGCTTTTTTCTTACTATTATTTATTATTACTATTATTTTGACTGCAAAACGGAAAAAAGTCGAAAAATGGAAAATTTGGTACCAGGAGTTCAGGAGGTGACGTGGTTTTTTTCGCGACGATTTGAATTTTTTCATTTTTAACCCACTTAGGGTTGGATTTTCGAGACGTACTATAGCTCAAAACCTTCCCCGAGACTTGGCGAATCTATTGGTGAAAACTTAACTTAAATCCACCGAGTACTTATCGAGATATGCGCTCACAAACGGAAAAAAAGGGCTTTTTTCTTACTATTATTTATTATTACTATTATTTTGACTGCAAAACGGAAAAAAGTCGAAAAATGGAAAATTTGGTACCAGGAGTTCAGGAGGTGACGTGGTTTTTTTCGCGACGATTTGAATTTTTTCATTTTTAACCCACTTAGGGTTGGATTTTCGAGACGTACTATAGCTCAAAACCTTCCCCGAGACTTGGCGAATCTATTGGTGAAAACTTAACTTAAATCCACCGAGTACTTATCGAGATATGCGCTCACAAACGGAAAAAAAGGGCTTTTTTCTTACTATTATTTATTATTACTATTATTTTGACTGCAAAACGGAAAAAAGTCGAAAAATGGAAAATTTGGTACCAGGAGTTCAGGAGGTGACGTGGTTTTTTTCGCGACGATTTGAATTTTTTCATTTTTAACCCACTTAGGGTTGGATTTTCGAGACGTACTATAGCTCAAAACCTTCCCCGAGACTTGGCGAATCTATTGGTGAAAACTTAACTTAAATCCACCGAGTACTTATCGAGATATGCGCTCACAAACGGAAAAAAAGGGCTTTTTTCTTACTATTATTTATTATTACTATTATTTTGACTGCAAAACGGAAAAAAGTCGAAAAATGGAAAATTTGGTACCAGGAGTTCAGGAGGTGACGTGGTTTTTTTCGCGACGATTTGAATTTTTTCATTTTTAACCCACTTAGGGTTGGATTTTCGAGACGTACTATAGCTCAAAACCTTCCCCGAGACTTGGCGAATCTATTGGTGAAAACTTAACTTAAATCCACCGAGTACTTATCGAGATATGCGCTCACAAACGGAAAAAAAGGGCTTTTTTCTTACTATTATTTATTATTACTATTATTTTGACTGCAAAACGGAAAAAAGTCGAAAAATGGAAAATTTGGTACCAGGAGTTCAGGAGGTGACGTGGTTTTTTTCGCGACGATTTGAATTTTTTCATTTTTAACCCACTTAGGGTTGGATTTTCGAGACGTACTATAGCTCAAAACCTTCCCCGAGACTTGGCGAATCTATTGGTGAAAACTTAACTTAAATCCACCGAGTACTTATCGAGATATGCGCTCACAAACGGAAAAAAAGGGCTTTTTTCTTACTATTATTTATTATTACTATTATTTTGACTGCAAAACGGAAAAAAGTCGAAAAATGGAAAATTTGGTACCAGGAGTTCAGGAGGTGACGTGGTTTTTTTCGCGACGATTTGAATTTTTTCATTTTTAACCCACTTAGGGTTGGATTTTCGAGACGTACTATAGCTCAAAACCTTCCCCGAGACTTGGCGAATCTATTGGTGAAAACTTAACTTAAATCCACCGAGTACTTATCGAGATATGCGCTCACAAACGGAAAAAAAGGGCTTTTTTCTTACTATTATTTATTATTACTATTATTTTGACTGCAAAACGGAAAAAAGTCGAAAAATGGAAAATTTGGTACCAGGAGTTCAGGAGGTGACGTGGTTTTTTTCGCGACGATTTGAATTTTTTCATTTTTAACCCACTTAGGGTTGGATTTTCGAGACGTACTATAGCTCAAAACCTTCCCCGAGACTTGGCGAATCTATTGGTGAAAACTTAACTTAAATCCACCGAGTACTTATCGAGATATGCGCTCACAAACGGAAAAAAAGGGCTTTTTTCTTACTATTATTTATTATTACTATTATTTTGACTGCAAAACGGAAAAAAGTCGAAAAATGGAAAATTTGGTACCAGGAGTTCAGGAGGTGACGTGGTTTTTTTCGCGACGATTTGAATTTTTTCATTTTTAACCCACTTAGGGTTGGATTTTCGAGACGTACTATAGCTCAAAACCTTCCCCGAGACTTGGCGAATCTATTGGTGAAAACTTAACTTAAATCCACCGAGTACTTATCGAGATATGCGCTCACAAACGGAAAAAAAGGGCTTTTTTCTTACTATTATTTATTATTACTATTATTTTGACTGCAAAACGGAAAAAAGTCGAAAAATGGAAAATTTGGTACCAGGAGTTCAGGAGGTGACGTGGTTTTTTTCGCGACGATTTGAATTTTTTCATTTTTAACCCACTTAGGGTTGGATTTTCGAGACGTACTATAGCTCAAAACCTTCCCCGAGACTTGGCGAATCTATTGGTGAAAACTTAACTTAAATCCACCGAGTACTTATCGAGATATGCGCTCACAAACGGAAAAAAAGGGCTTTTTTCTTACTATTATTTATTATTACTATTATTTTGACTGCAAAACGGAAAAAAGTCGAAAAATGGAAAATTTGGTACCAGGAGTTCAGGAGGTGACGTGGTTTTTTTCGCGACGATTTGAATTTTTTCATTTTTAACCCACTTAGGGTTGGATTTTCGAGACGTACTATAGCTCAAAACCTTCCCCGAGACTTGGCGAATCTATTGGTGAAAACTTAACTTAAATCCACCGAGTACTTATCGAGATATGCGCTCACAAACGGAAAAAAAGGGCTTTTTTCTTACTATTATTTATTATTACTATTATTTTGACTGCAAAACGGAAAAAAGTCGAAAAATGGAAAATTTGGTACCAGGAGTTCAGGAGGTGACGTGGTTTTTTTCGCGACGATTTGAATTTTTTCATTTTTAACCCACTTAGGGTTGGATTTTCGAGACGTACTATAGCTCAAAACCTTCCCCGAGACTTGGCGAATCTATTGGTGAAAACTTAACTTAAATCCACCGAGTACTTATCGAGATATGCGCTCACAAACGGAAAAAAAGGGCTTTTTTCTTACTATTATTTATTATTACTATTATTTTGACTGCAAAACGGAAAAAAGTCGAAAAATGGAAAATTTGGTACCAGGAGTTCAGGAGGTGACGTGGTTTTTTTCGCGACGATTTGAATTTTTTCATTTTTAACCCACTTAGGGTTGGATTTTCGAGACGTACTATAGCTCAAAACCTTCCCCGAGACTTGGCGAATCTATTGGTGAAAACTTAACTTAAATCCACCGAGTACTTATCGAGATATGCGCTCACAAACGGAAAAAAAGGGCTTTTTTCTTACTATTATTTATTATTACTATTATTTTGACTGCAAAACGGAAAAAAGTCGAAAAATGGAAAATTTGGTACCAGGAGTTCAGGAGGTGACGTGGTTTTTTTCGCGACGATTTGAATTTTTTCATTTTTAACCCACTTAGGGTTGGATTTTCGAGACGTACTATAGCTCAAAACCTTCCCCGAGACTTGGCGAATCTATTGGTGAAAACTTAACTTAAATCCACCGAGTACTTATCGAGATATGCGCTCACAAACGGAAAAAAAGGGCTTTTTTCTTACTATTATTTATTATTACTATTATTTTGACTGCAAAACGGAAAAAAGTCGAAAAATGGAAAATTTGGTACCAGGAGTTCAGGAGGTGACGTGGTTTTTTTCGCGACGATTTGAATTTTTTCATTTTTAACCCACTTAGGGTTGGATTTTCGAGACGTACTATAGCTCAAAACCTTCCCCGAGACTTGGCGAATCTATTGGTGAAAACTTAACTTAAATCCACCGAGTACTTATCGAGATATGCGCTCACAAACGGAAAAAAAGGGCTTTTTTCTTACTATTATTTATTATTACTATTATTTTGACTGCAAAACGGAAAAAAGTCGAAAAATGGAAAATTTGGTACCAGGAGTTCAGGAGGTGACGTGGTTTTTTTCGCGACGATTTGAATTTTTTCATTTTTAACCCACTTAGGGTTGGATTTTCGAGACGTACTATAGCTCAAAACCTTCCCCGAGACTTGGCGAATCTATTGGTGAAAACTTAACTTAAATCCACCGAGTACTTATCGAGATATGCGCTCACAAACGGAAAAAAAGGGCTTTTTTCTTACTATTATTTATTATTACTATTATTTTGACTGCAAAACGGAAAAAAGTCGAAAAATGGAAAATTTGGTACCAGGAGTTCAGGAGGTGACGTGGTTTTTTTCGCGACGATTTGAATTTTTTCATTTTTAACCCACTTAGGGTTGGATTTTCGAGACGTACTATAGCTCAAAACCTTCCCCGAGACTTGGCGAATCTATTGGTGAAAACTTAACTTAAATCCACCGAGTACTTATCGAGATATGCGCTCACAAACGGAAAAAAAGGGCTTTTTTCTTACTATTATTTATTATTACTATTATTTTGACTGCAAAACGGAAAAAAGTCGAAAAATGGAAAATTTGGTACCAGGAGTTCAGGAGGTGACGTGGTTTTTTTCGCGACGATTTGAATTTTTTCATTTTTAACCCACTTAGGGTTGGATTTTCGAGACGTACTATAGCTCAAAACCTTCCCCGAGACTTGGCGAATCTATTGGTGAAAACTTAACTTAAATCCACCGAGTACTTATCGAGATATGCGCTCACAAACGGAAAAAAAGGGCTTTTTTCTTACTATTATTTATTATTACTATTATTTTGACTGCAAAACGGAAAAAAGTCGAAAAATGGAAAATTTGGTACCAGGAGTTCAGGAGGTGACGTGGTTTTTTTCGCGACGATTTGAATTTTTTCATTTTTAACCCACTTAGGGTTGGATTTTCGAGACGTACTATAGCTCAAAACCTTCCCCGAGACTTGGCGAATCTATTGGTGAAAACTTAACTTAAATCCACCGAGTACTTATCGAGATATGCGCTCACAAACGGAAAAAAAGGGCTTTTTTCTTACTATTATTTATTATTACTATTATTTTGACTGCAAAACGGAAAAAAGTCGAAAAATGGAAAATTTGGTACCAGGAGTTCAGGAGGTGACGTGGTTTTTTTCGCGACGATTTGAATTTTTTCATTTTTAACCCACTTAGGGTTGGATTTTCGAGACGTACTATAGCTCAAAACCTTCCCCGAGACTTGGCGAATCTATTGGTGAAAACTTAACTTAAATCCACCGAGTACTTATCGAGATATGCGCTCACAAACGGAAAAAAAGGGCTTTTTTCTTACTATTATTTATTATTACTATTATTTTGACTGCAAAACGGAAAAAAGTCGAAAAATGGAAAATTTGGTACCAGGAGTTCAGGAGGTGACGTGGTTTTTTTCGCGACGATTTGAATTTTTTCATTTTTAACCCACTTAGGGTTGGATTTTCGAGACGTACTATAGCTCAAAACCTTCCCCGAGACTTGGCGAATCTATTGGTGAAAACTTAACTTAAATCCACCGAGTACTTATCGAGATATGCGCTCACAAACGGAAAAAAAGGGCTTTTTTCTTACTATTATTTATTATTACTATTATTTTGACTGCAAAACGGAAAAAAGTCGAAAAATGGAAAATTTGGTACCAGGAGTTCAGGAGGTGACGTGGTTTTTTTCGCGACGATTTGAATTTTTTCATTTTTAACCCACTTAGGGTTGGATTTTCGAGACGTACTATAGCTCAAAACCTTCCCCGAGACTTGGCGAATCTATTGGTGAAAACTTAACTTAAATCCACCGAGTACTTATCGAGATATGCGCTCACAAACGGAAAAAAAGGGCTTTTTTCTTACTATTATTTATTATTACTATTATTTTGACTGCAAAACGGAAAAAAGTCGAAAAATGGAAAATTTGGTACCAGGAGTTCAGGAGGTGACGTGGTTTTTTTCGCGACGATTTGAATTTTTTCATTTTTAACCCACTTAGGGTTGGATTTTCGAGACGTACTATAGCTCAAAACCTTCCCCGAGACTTGGCGAATCTATTGGTGAAAACTTAACTTAAATCCACCGAGTACTTATCGAGATATGCGCTCACAAACGGAAAAAAAGGGCTTTTTTCTTACTATTATTTATTATTACTATTATTTTGACTGCAAAACGGAAAAAAGTCGAAAAATGGAAAATTTGGTACCAGGAGTTCAGGAGGTGACGTGGTTTTTTTCGCGACGATTTGAATTTTTTCATTTTTAACCCACTTAGGGTTGGATTTTCGAGACGTACTATAGCTCAAAACCTTCCCCGAGACTTGGCGAATCTATTGGTGAAAACTTAACTTAAATCCACCGAGTACTTATCGAGATATGCGCTCACAAACGGAAAAAAAGGGCTTTTTTCTTACTATTATTTATTATTACTATTATTTTGACTGCAAAACGGAAAAAAGTCGAAAAATGGAAAATTTGGTACCAGGAGTTCAGGAGGTGACGTGGTTTTTTTCGCGACGATTTGAATTTTTTCATTTTTAACCCACTTAGGGTTGGATTTTCGAGACGTACTATAGCTCAAAACCTTCCCCGAGACTTGGCGAATCTATTGGTGAAAACTTAACTTAAATCCACCGAGTACTTATCGAGATATGCGCTCACAAACGGAAAAAAAGGGCTTTTTTCTTACTATTATTTATTATTACTATTATTTTGACTGCAAAACGGAAAAAAGTCGAAAAATGGAAAATTTGGTACCAGGAGTTCAGGAGGTGACGTGGTTTTTTTCGCGACGATTTGAATTTTTTCATTTTTAACCCACTTAGGGTTGGATTTTCGAGACGTACTATAGCTCAAAACCTACCCCGAGACTTGGCGAATCTATTGGTGAAAACTTAACTGAAATCCACCGAGTACTTATCGAGATATGCACTCACAAACGGAAAAAAAGGGCTTTTTTCTTACTATTATTTATTATTACTATTATTTTGACTGCAAAACGGAAAAAAGTCGAAAAATGGAAAATTTGGTACCAGGAGTTCAGGAGGTGACGTGGTTTTTATCGCGACGATTTGAATTTTTTCATTTTTAACCCACTTAGGGTTGGATTTTCGAGACGTACTATAGCTCAAAACCTTCCCCGAGACTTGGCGAATCTATTGGTGAAAACTTAACTGAAATCCACCGAGTACTTATCGAGATATGCGCTCACAAACGGAAAAAAAGGGCTTTTTTCTTACTATTATTTATTATTACTATTATTTTGACTGCAAAACGGAAAAAAGTCGAAAAATGGAAAATTTGGTACCAGGAGTTCAGGAGGTGACGTGGTTTTTTTCGCGACGATTTGAATTTTTTCATTTTTAACCCACTTAGGGTTGGATTTTCGAGACGTACTATAGCTCAAAACCTTCCCCGAGACTTGGCGAATCTATTGGTGAAAACTTAACTGAAATCCACCGAGTACTTATCGAGATATGCGCTCACAAACGGAAAAAAAGGGCTTTTTTCTTACTATTATTTATTATTACTATTATTTTGACTGCAAAACGGAAAAAAGTCGAAAAATGGAAAATTTGGTACCAGGAGTTCAGGAGGTGACGTGGTTTTTTTCGCGACGATTTGAATTTTTTCATTTTTAACCCACTTAGGGTTGGATTTTCGAGACGTACTATAGCTCAAAACCTTCCCCGAGACTTGGCGAATCTATTGGTGAAAACTTAACTTAAATCCACCGAGTACTTATCGAGATATGCGCTCACAAACGGAAAAAAAGGGCTTTTTTCTTACTATTATTTATTATTACTATTATTTTGACTGCAAAACGGAAAAAAGTCGAAAAATGGAAAATTTGGTACCAGGAGTTCAGGAGGTGACGTGGTTTTTTTCGCGACGATTTGAATTTTTTCATTTTTAACCCACTTAGGGTTGGATTTTCGAGACGTACTATAGCTCAAAACCTTCCCCGAGACTTGGCGAATCTATTGGTGAAAACTTAACTTAAATCCACCGAGTACTTATCGAGATATGCGCTCACAAACGGAAAAAAAGGGCTTTTTTCTTACTATTATTTATTATTACTATTATTTTGACTGCAAAACGGAAAAAAGTCGAAAAATGGAAAATTTGGTACCAGGAGTTCAGGAGGTGACGTGGTTTTTATCGCGACGATTTGAATTTTTTCATTTTTAACCCACTTAGGGTTGGATTTTCGAGACGTACTATAGCTCAAAACCTTCCCCGAGACTTGGCGAATCTATTGGTGAAAACTTAACTGAAATCCACCGAGTACTTATCGAGATATGCGCTCACAAACGGAAAAAAAGGGCTTTTTTCTTACTATTATTTATTATTACTATTATTTTGACTGCAAAACGGAAAAAAGTCGAAAAATGGAAAATTTGGTACCAGGAGTTCAGGAGGTGACGTGGTTTTTTTCGCGACGATTTGAATTTTTTCATTTTTAACCCACTTAGGGTTGGATTTTCGAGACGTACTATAGCTCAAAACCTTCCCCGAGACTTGGCGAATCTATTGGTGAAAACTTAACTTAAATCCACCGAGTACTTATCGAGATATGCGCTCACAAACGGAAAAAAAGGGCTTTTTTCTTACTATTATTTATTATTACTATTATTTTGACTGCAAAACGGAAAAAAGTCGAAAAATGGAAAATTTGGTACCAGGAGTTCAGGAGGTGACGTGGTTTTTTTCGCGACGATTTGAATTTTTTCATTTTTAACCCACTTAGGGTTGGATTTTCGAGACGTACTATAGCTCAAAACCTTCCCCGAGACTTGGCGAATCTATTGGTGAAAACTTAACTGAATAAGATTTACAAACAGTAAAAAAAAAATAAAATATTAAAAGCATAGATATTTTTATGATACGAGTATAATCGAGCGCGTCCTTTAATTTTTTTTTATGATAAATTCATATTTATCGATAAAAATGCATTAATCCGATTGAAAAAAAAAATTTTTTTGCGCAAAACAATATGAGCGATTTTAATGTGATTTCATAGTTTTTTTTTTTTCAGTCAAAAAGGGATAAAAAGGGTGAAACTAGAAAAATTCGCCTGGCCGGAACCACTGGAGTTTTGAGTATGAATTATTTGATCAGCGGTTTCTTTTTATACAGGGTGGGGCACTAATACGGCCGATATTAAAACTAGATTTTTTCAGTAGTAATTAAGATGAGAATTCTCACTAAATATTATCAGTTCAAAGACAACATGGCATTTAGTAAACATGGAACAGTGGAGTGGTAAACAACGTGCTTATGCGATAAAATCGTTTTACAAAAATAATGACAATTACGTAGCAGCACAGCATGAATTTCGTCTTCATTTTAATCTTAAACGCCATGATTCGGTACCATCGGCTAAGGCTATTTTAAAATATGGATTACCAACTTTGAAGAAACGGGTTCAGCATTAAAAAAGAAGCCTGTACGACAAAAAACCATTCGCACATCTGAAAACGTCGCTGCTGTCAGAGTCGCTCTCATAAAGAGTCCGAAACGTTGTGCACGAAAACATGCGTTATCGCTAAATTTATCCAGTAGAAGTCTACGTCGGATTTTACACGGCGACCTAAACTTTCACTCGTATAAGGTTTCAGGTGGTTCAAGAATTAAAACCTGCAGATCACTATAATAGCCGCATAACTTTTTGTCGAGAAATGCTAATCCGAATGGACGAGAACGAAAACTTTATTCAAAATGTTTGGATGTCTGATGAAGCACATGTCCATCTTGATAGTTTTGTGAACACGCAAAATTGTCTTCATCATCTTGAAGACGTAATTTTTAAAAAATAAATGGCAAGTTATGTACTTCATTATAATAAATAATAATTAATTTCTATTCGTTTTTTTATTTGATAATTTATCTTTGAAAATCGGCCGTTTCAGTGCCCCACCCGTATAACGGAAAAACATGTTGAGAAAAGATTTTTTTCAAAATTCGACCGTATAAGGTCGGTGTAAAAGGGGTAAAAATGAAAAAATAAATAGTCGCGCACGGGCGAAGAAGCCGGGTTATTCAGCTAGTTATTTATAAAACTATACGCGCGCGCGCTTATATTATTAGTGTGTAGGTCGTAATTTATTATTATTAATATGTGTGCCGTACACCGTTGTGTATGCAAACATTGCAAACACAGAGAGAGAGAGTATACGGCGCATTGCGGGCGTTTTAATGGCACTGCCGTTTCTCGGGGTCATATTCTTCGCGAAAACGACTCGGAGGTATTCGCGCGCGCGTTTATAATGCGTACCTATACACACGTAAAATACCGGAGGAGAGTTTGTTGAAAAGGTGGACACGGACGCGCGTGATTAATCTAGAGAGAAATTCGCACCAACGACGACGGCTCGGCGGGGAGGGCGAAAATATTATCCTTTGGACGGTCTCCAGAAATATGAAAGGACTACGCCGCAGGAGATTATTTATAATGTAACGCGAGTATAATATAATCCACCCCCCCCCCACCCCCGATAAAACGACGTTAATTTTTGGCCCGGAAAAAAAAAAACACACAACACTGTTTCGCACGATTATAAATTTATTTTTCAGCGAAATACACACTGTATTTATATAAGACGGACGGTTATTGCGCAGTTTCGATTCGAAACGGCCGCCGCCGCGGCCGTGTGACAAAAAAAAAATAGAGAGAGCTTTTTTTTTTTACCCCTGCAGTTAGCAAAAAACGAATTTATTTTCGTTACCGTTTTCGACATCGTAAAATTTAATCTCCACTAGAGTGTGACGTCATAACGAAACTTACTACGTGCTTGTAAGTATATACAAAGACGAAAACTGCGAGCGAGAAAAAGCGACTGCAGCGGAACAGTTTAGGAAAAGTGCCCCTATTTTTCTTTCTTTCTTTCTTTTTTTTATGTAAATTTAGAGACAAACTATTACGATCGAAAAGGCGACGATTGTTTGTCGGAGTAGTTGAAAATTTAACGTTACGCGCGCGGACCGAAACGCATGAGAAAAAAATAACCATTCAAAACAAAAGAATACGTCGTCGTCGTCGTCGTCGTGTCGTTTTAGAGAAACTCGAGAAAATCAAATTATAATTATTATGATTTTTTCAAAAATCTACGACGCGTTTTGTCCGTCGAATTCTCATCGTTCTGGAGCTTTTTCAAAAGAAAAATCCACACACTATACCCGCGCGACTATCAAGTAGATCATGTTTTGTAAAATGTAAAAAAACAAAAACCCCGATTTCGATATACGTCTCGGATAACTATTTATCGAAAACATGATTTTTTTATATTGATTTATTAGTATTGTTGTTATTTTATTAGATAACATTTTTTTTTTTTCAAGCGATTAGTCTTTGAAACGTTTGATTTTTTCGGCGTATTGCGTTTTCGAAAAAATAATTGAAATATTGTCGCGAGTTTATAGACGAAAGTCGGGGCGCGGTTGGATTTAACAAAGAATTATAATATGTATGAAAATGATTTTTTTTTTTGAAATTTTATTATTTAAAACGAACGCGCTTACATTTGCGTTGGATATTTCCAAATTTGGCGGACTCGATAACAATTTTTTTTTTTTCTTTTCTTTACATCGATAATATTACAACAGTATTATATTTATATAATATTATGTACATATGCGCGGCGTATAGCGAAGAGTTGACGTTTTTCAAATGTTTTTTTTTCTGCCCTCTCTCGTCTCAGTAGTAGTACGGAGTCGAAGGCTTGTACTGCAGGTGACCGTGATGGTCGACGGAGTGTTGGCCGTGGTAGTCGAATGTAGTGTAAATATACTAAAGAATTTTTGATTAGCAATTTTCGAGACTTGGATTTGATTTGTAATCGCGATTTGACGTAAACGAGGGTATTTATGGGAAATTTCAAATCCAAACGACGACGGCGGTAATATCGTTTGTAGATTTTGACTTTCCCCGCTAGGAGAAAGAATAGATAGACGAAAATAAACACGAATATATAAAAACTTTAATTAAAAAACACTCGTAAAAAGTATTCGGAATACAGTTGGAGAGATATAAAAAAAAAAAAACATAATCAAAAAATTATCCGAACACGGATTGTTGTGTATTGTAGATCGACGGTTTTGGCGTTTGTCTAGTAGTGATAAGACTGCTGCTTGTAAGGGTAGTGGTTGTCGTAAAAGTCGGCCGCTGGGGCGGAATGGTAATGGGGCGCGTTGACCTTCTTGACCACGGCGTTGAAACCGTGCACGTCGTCGGCGGTGTACTCGACCACGCGGGTGGAACCGTCGGGCTCGACGAGGCTGTACGATCCCTTGACGTTGCCGTGTCCGTCGCTCGACTCGTGCTGGCTCTTCACGTCGTGCGTGTGCGGGTCCTTGACGCCGTACTCGAAGTGATACGGGGCGGGCGCGTGTTGATAGGCGTCGTGCCCGTCGTCGTAATGCGGCGGATAGGCGAACGCCATCTGAGCGACGACGACGACGATCAGGGCGACGACGGTGGCGATCGACTGAAACAACAACGTTGAAAAAAAATCAATTTTGATGTCAGTTTCATCGTCGTCGGCGTCGGGTTTTCGGTTCCGCGGTGCATTTCCGGGTCCCGTTCGCGACTGCAGCTAGTTTTCTACTTTTCGTTTTCACGATGTCGCGAGAGACTCGAATCGAAAAAAGCGTGAAAAATATATTCCGATTAATAAGTGAAAAAAAAAACGTTTGAAACGTTGTAAAAAAGAAATTTTATACCGATCGCGGAGGACGTGTTTGTGCCAATTTTTTTCCAGTTTTACCCTTTTACACTCACTTGGGGTTGGATTTTTTTTGGTTAATTTTTTGGACAAAACCATACGAAAATCCAATTTCGTGGGCAACATGCCTAATCTCAACACATAACTGAGTAAGAAAATATTTTATTTTTTTGTTAGTTATGATTAGGGCTGGGATTTTAATGCCCTAAAAAACTTCAAAAAATGCCCTTAAAAAAATGCATTTAAATTATATTTATTATAGGTTAAAAATTAGAAAAAAAAATTTAAATTACACTACAGTATTTTTTTTTTGTTTATTGTACGTTGTTACTTCTTTAGTTTTTTTGTGCTTCTGTTTTTTTATTCAATAATCATTCATTCTAAAATAATAATTTAAAAAAAAATTTTAATATTTAAACTTGTTTTCGCTAGTTGTTATTAATACTAACCTGAACAAAATCGCTATTGCACTGTATAATGATATATGCTGTCTTATGTTTTCAAATAAAAATGATCGTCTTTGGTCGGATAATATACTTTTATAAGTGGAAAAACTTCTTTCGACTTCGACTGATGATACTGGAGCATATTTAAAGTGTGAAATATCGTCCGTCGTTAGTAACAACTTATTACTTTATTAGATTGGACTGTGGCATTTCGATATTTCCAGGGTTAATTTTAAATAGAAAAAAGAGTACATTTTTGCCAATGGAAATAAAGAGAGAGTACAAAAATTTTGAGAGCTCATAAGAGTACATGTACTCTTAAAAGAGTACTAATGGTAACCCTATGCTCACTGCGAGATTATAGAAAATAAGTTTGAAATCGTTGTTATTTATTATTATACGAGTATATAGTCGTAACATCTTACCTTAGCAGACATTTTGGAATCGGCCGTTGTACTGCGGAAAATATTACACGTGCACTTCTGACGACCGAACGTACGAAACTGATGTATTTCTGATTGATGTTGGCGGTATTTATACGCGAGTCCCTCCGGTCCGAGTTGTTGTTTTTTTGCGAATAATATTTGGACCGATTACGTCAGAGCTCATTAATGAAAATCACACGAAATATCACTCGCCCAACGTTTTTCGTACGAGAACTATTAATTAATATTTTAATTAATATTATGTATCTGTGCTGCGGCTCGCTCGGAATCGGTTCACGGATTATTATGTTAAAGATACGCGCGCGGCCGTCAATCGACGACGACGTCCGAACAATTTATTTACGCGCTGACCGCCGCGCCGCGTTAACAATATAATTACTCGTATTAATTACAATATATACGGCTCGCGGGCGGCGGTGTGATTTTGTAACGGTCGTTATTATGCAGATGTCTTAATCCTTCGCGCGCGCGCGCGTCGTCCGTCTCGTTTTGAAACCGTTCTGCTGGCTTTACGCGCTTTCGGGCCCGTCGAGTTTCGGAAAATCGCGTCCGTTTGCCCTCGGTAGTCGCCCGACGAAAATGAATCCCGTCGAGTCTTTAAACGTGCGTCGTCCACACCTAACAAACATTTGAAAATCATTCGTCCAACGATGTTCCGTTCGATGTAGAGACGCGTGTTTCCAAACGAATTTGTTTGTCAATAATCCAAATGAGCAAATAATACGTATCAATGTGTGACAGACTGCTATTTAAACGACTGTTGGCAAACAACTAAATTATGAACAAACGTTTGTTAGGTGTGGACGCGCGTTTAAATGAATTGTATCGGTAAAAACCCGTTTAATCGATCGGAATACGTCATATTATTATCTTAACGACGAGACGAACCCCGTTCGTTTGAAAAGTTTAAGGACGCGAACGAGTAAAGAGAACTTTCCAATCGCCGCAGGTTTTCGAGAGAAACGAAAAATGTCTCGTTTTGAAACCGTTCTGCTGGCTTTACGCGCTTTCGGGCCCGTCGAGTTTCGGAAAATCGCGTCCGTTTGCCCTCGGTAGTCGCCCGACGAAAATGAATCCCGTCGAGTCTTTAAACGTGCGTCGTCCACACCTAACAAAAACATTTGAAAATCATTCGTCCAACGATGTTCCGTTCGATGTAGAGACGCGTGTTTCCAAACGAATTTGTTTGTCAATAATCCAAATGAGCGAATAATACGTATCAATGTGTGACAGACTTCTATTTAAACG
Source organism: Drepanosiphum platanoidis (assembly GCA_948098885.1). Classification (NCBI taxonomy): domain Eukaryota; kingdom Metazoa; phylum Arthropoda; class Insecta; order Hemiptera; family Aphididae; genus Drepanosiphum; species Drepanosiphum platanoidis. Next base: position 6,086,140 of record OX402539.1, read on the forward strand.
ACTGTTGGCAAACAACTAAATTATGAACAAACGTTTGTTAGGTGTGGACGCACCTTTAAACGCGCGTTTAAATGAATTGTATCGGTAAAAACCCGTTTAATCGATCGGAATACGTCATATTATTATCTTAACGACGAGACGAACCCCGTTCGTTTGAAAAGTTTAAGGACGCGCCGTTCTGGCTTTACGCGCTTGCCCTCGTCTCAGTAGTCGCTCGACGAAAATAAAAATCGATGTCTTACGAAAACGCGCGATTGGAACTTATGAGTAGCTTTGAAATGAATTATATCGCTAAAAAAAAAACCCCGTTTAATCGATCGGAGTACATATTTTAACACGACGAGACGAACCCCGTTCGTTTGAATGGTTTAAGGACGCGAACGAGTAAAGAGAACTTTCCAATCGCCGCAGGTTTTCGAGAGAAACGAAAAATGTCTCGTTTTGAAACCGTTCTGCTGGCTTTACGCGCTTGCCCTCATCTCAGTAGTCGCTCGACGAAAATAAATATCGATGTCTTACGAAAACGCGCGATTAGAACTTATGAGTAGCTTTGAAACGAATTATATCGCTAAAAAAAACCCGTTTAATCGATCGGAATACGTCATATTATTATCTTAACGACGAGACGAACCCCGTTCGTTTGAATGGTTTAAGGACGCGCCGTTCTGGCTTTACGCGCTTGCCCTCGTCTCAGTAGTCGCTCGACGAAAATAAAAATCGATGTCTTACGAAAACGCGCGATTGGAACTTATGAGTAGCTTTGAAATGAATTATATCGCTAAAAAAAAAACCCGTTTAATCGATCGGAGTACATATTTTAACACGACGAGACGAACCCCGTTCGTTTGAATGGTTGAAAGGACGCGAACGAGTTGAGTTGTCGAGTAAAGAGAACTTTGCTTTTCGAGGGAAACAATAACGAGCGCGCGTGCGTAAAGCCCGTAAACCATTACGACGACCCAGTATGTGTATAATATCACGCGTTTCTTTCTTCTATTATATTAACGATATCCTATAGTCGGTGTGTTATTGAAAAAGCCGAACGAAATATTATGTAAATCGCGCGATTCGATTACGCGGAAACAAAACGTTTCCCCGCGCGTATATATTATGTAGGCTGGAATTGTTTAGTTTTGAAACTCATTATCACACGCATCCGTCATCGTGCCGCATTCGTTTTCGACTCTACGCCCCGGCGCGTGTTTTTCCGAAATGAGTTTTTACGTGAAAAATTACCTCGCAAATCCGTCGGTCGCAGATTGCGAGGAGTTTAACGAGTGGCAAACAAAGAAAGGAATTGAAATCCTCACCGAAACTATTACGTTATGTTATTTGTTTTATTAATAATCAGTAGGGCTCGGATTTTGCAGCAAAATAAATCCTTAAAAAAGCATTTATTAAATTTAATTCTAAAAAATTTCAATTACACATAAAATTAAATATTAAAAAAAAGGAATTTACGACCACATATTTGGTCAAGATACTTTCATTAGAACTCATTCTATTGGGTGCTGCTAATATATTATATTTATACGTAGAAAAAGACATTTCCACATCGACCGATGTAATCCATGCATAATTCATATAAACTAAATCATTTAAATCATACTGTTATGATTATTCATTACAATTTCGGCACAATAACGATGGTTATTTTATCATTCATACGTTTATTACTGGTTTTAAAATTTCTGGTAATAATGATTTTTATAGTCCAAGTATAATATACATAAAAAATAAGTTAAATTTTCAAGAAAAATATGTAAAAATTAAGAAAAAATAACCTGCAAATAGGGGAAAAAGCAATAAAAAGCAAGTTTTGTGGAAAAAAGCAAAAAAAAGTTTACTTCATTGAAATCAGAACGATTCAAAACGTATTTATCTATGAGAATTATCTTTCCATCACACACCCCTCAAAAGAAGCATTTGCTACGAAATCCGAGCCCTAATAATCAGGATAACAGCTAGGGCTTTGGCGGGCGTTATATTTGATAAAATAGAGGCTCTGCTGCAGTCGTCGTGACCGAAAGTGGTTTTGACGAATTATTTTTTATGAATTCCAAAAAAAAAGCGATCGAGCACGATTGTTTCGAATCGTTTGGTATTGTTAATCGGTCGAAATGTGAGATCGGGTAACCGTGATTATTATTATTTACGTAAATTTTCGATACTCGAAATGTATATTTCGACGCGTTTATATTTCAAAGGATAATAAACACTGCAGTGTAGGTCTATGCCGGAGTTTTCGTAACTCATCGTCGTGTTATGAGTAGGTACCCGGTCGAATGTGACGCGTCATGCGTTTGTGGTTTTTCGGAAGAAACGTGTGCGAAACGCGCGTAGAAATCTAATAATTAATAATACGCGTATACCTTGTATTCGGCTCGGTTTAGTTTTTCACGCTCGGGCGCCATGTTTAATACGGTGTTATAACAATACGCGATAACGCGGTCGGTTTTTAACATGGTAATATTTCGCGAACAACATGTAAATATTATTGCGTACGAATTGTTGCGCTGCAGGTAAAACTCCGCCCGACGATGTATAATGATCGTTCGAGTTTGGATCTCGCGAGAAAACGTAGTACGAGAAAAAGACGGTAAAAATGCAATATCTGTTTTTGGCTTATTCGCGCGTTTCATATCAGAAGTGGAACTTTCAAACGATTAATCGAGAGAAAAAAAGTCACGACTACATAATGATGTTTTCTAATATGATTACAAATATTTAGCGACGGCGAACGAAAATGTAAATTATCGCGCAGATAAAACTCCGTCTCGCCGACCGATGACGAATCTAGTAATCGTTCCGAGTTCGCATCTCGAGAAAACGACGCGAAATACTCGGACCGATCGCGTCAGTAATGAGTTTACTTTGAAATGCGCGAAAAAAAAAAAAAAAACCTCTTTATAAACGCGTTTTTATTGTATCGGAAATCGCAGCTGTAAATACGTCGTATTCCTGCGGTTTTCGAAAACGGTCAGAAACTGTCGGTTCGGACGGGACGAAAAAGTTTTCAGAGTTCCTATAAAATATGTAACGAGAGCAGCAATTATCACGTCGAAATACAATAAATACGCTATTGTACGAGTATTACGCTCAAACTCGCGACGTCTATTATACTCGGGAGTGACGGCGGAACAATATTTTCATAACCCGCGACGACGACGTATTGTTTGTTATTATTGTAATCGGTCGTTTTGTGTAAAAGTAAAATACTTTTCAAGCACTCGAATGCGTATTTTTAATTTTTAAACGTTTTCGAGAAAAGACGCGTGTGAAATCGAATTTACAAAAATTTATCGAAAAAACGGGAGTACACGCGGTTTCTATATTATGTGTAAATCGTATGTTAAAATTTTAAGATTATAAATATAAGTAAATAATGTAACCGTCACGAGGGATTCTCTACAGAGTTGGTAATATTATTAAAACGTAATCGATAAATCGTGTAATTACAAACCGATTACGAAAAAAAAAACGAACGAACGAACGAGCAAAAAGAAAATTCTACAATTAGACTTACACGTCTTGTTTTTTTTTTTTTAAGTTTCTGCTCAAGTACTCGAATATTTTCTTTCAAAAACTCATCTCTCGCGACCGTAACGTAATACGAAAATCGTGTCTCGGATAGGATCCGCAGCATACGATTATATAATTGACACGCGAAACGTAGAGAAAAATAAATAAATATATTTTCGGCGGTTGGCTAACGCGCGTTTAATTTATTCGATTTCGCGCGTTTTTAATTTAATTACGCGCGTCATGAGAAATCCTAGACACCTACGGCGCGCGATAATTCTTACAAAAAAAATGAAATGAATTAGGATCGCGGGAAAAAATATCCCGGCCGGAGACCGAGTTACGCGTCGCGCAACCGTCCTCGCTGCTCCTCTTCGTGTGCGCCGCGGAGTCGCATACACGTCGCGTTTGATATTACGCGCGAGTGAATCGCGCTAATTATTATTATTTTCTTCTCGATATCGTGAGGTAATGGCCGTCGAATAAAAACGCGCTGGTCAATCCTATCCGACCGCGGGTGGGGCGAGCCCGTATAAATACGGCCAACTTATTCGTAACGTTCATCATTCGCTTCTACCGAGCCGACAACGAGTGCAAAAAGCAAATTCTCTCTCGTCCAGCAAACTACAGTTTCAAAATGGCAATCTCAAAGGTAATATCGAAATATCATTAAACTATTATAGTTACTCTTTTTCTTGGAAACTTCGTTTACCGCGACACGGTTGTGTTTTTCGCGACTACCAGGACCACCGAGCGGGAGCGTTCCTCAGCAACGACTACTCTTGTTTTTCCTTTTTTTTTTCTCCGATTCGATCGATTTTCCCGGATACACGCTGAAATTATTATTATTCGAGTTAAAATAATGAGCATTAAAGATGTAAATTACTTAATTTTAACTTAACTTAAACTTGTTTTCCTATTTCAACTTGCAACAAAGTAACGGACTCACGTTTTTCATCTTCTAACGTTCGAGTGCAGACGGAGACTTCGTTTACCGCGACTCCCAGGACCACCGAGCGGGAACGTTCCTCCGCAACGACTACTCTTGTTTTTCCTTTTTTTCTCTCTCCGATTTCCCCGGATACACGCTGAAATTATTATTATTCGAGTTATGAAAATTACTTGATTTTAATTGAACAAAGTAACGGACTCACTTCTGTATATAAACTTGACCCGACGGGTTGAAAACTTGGATTTTCTGTCGTCGCGCAGTTGATCGTTTCGCTAATTCTGTTTTTTTTTTTTACCGTGTCGTGTTGTTTTTCTCTAAATCGTATAAAACGAATATAATAATTTACAGGAAAACAGGGAGGGGGGGGGAGAACTGATGATGAAATATAATCATATATAATATCATTAAATGATTTACCGTTTCAGTCGATCGCTCTCGTCGCCCTGATCGTCGCTCAGATGGCGTTCGCCTATCCGCCGCATTACGACGACGGGCACGACGCCTATCAACACGCGCCCGCCCCGTATCACTTCGAGTACGGCGTCAAGGACCCGCACACGCACGACGTGAAGAGCCAGCACGAGTCGAGCGACGGACACGGCAACGTCAAGGGATCGTACAGCCTCGTCGAGCCCGACGGTTCCACCCGCGTGGTCGAGTACACCGCCGACGACGTGCACGGTTTCAACGCCGTGGTCAAGAAGGTCAACGCGCCCCATTACCATTCCGCCCCAGCGGCCGACTTTTACGACAACCACTACCCTTACAAGCAGCAGTCTTATCACTACTAGACAAACGCCAAAACCGTCGATCTACACAATACACAACAATCCGTGTTCGGATAATTTTTTGATTATGTTTTTTTTTTTTATATCTCTCCAACTGTATTCCGAATACTTTTTACGAGTGTTTTTTAATTAAAGTTTTTATATATTCGTGTTTATTTTCGTCTATCTATTCTTTCTCCTAGCGGGGAGTCAAAATCTACAAACGATATTACCGCCGTCGCGCGTCGTTTGGATTTGAAATTTCCCATAAATACCCTCGTTTACGTCAAAGTAGTTTGATTTCAACATTTTTTCAAAAGTATTGTTTTACAAGAACGCGATTACAAATCAAATCCAAGTCTCGAAAATTGCTAATCAAAAATTCTTTAGTATATTTAGAGCTTAAAAATCAAGTAACGTCATAATATAATTTTACGCGATGTATTGTTGTTTTTTTTTTTTCGATTCCATATCGATACGAAACGAATTTTTTACTTGAAAAGCAACTTTTTTAGAACTCTGGTGAGAAATGAAATAAAATAAACCAATAGTGATGAGTCGAAACAATTGATTATGTAAAAAATAGAAGCGCGCGCGTGTTCATCGTGTCGATAATTTATAATGACATATTATTATATACCTATCGCTCGGCGGAGGTTCTAGTTGTTATTATTATTGTTTGGGTGAAATGACTTATTTGAACAAAAATTACACGTCAAAAAAGTTAATTAAAAAATCATTACCGACGAGGATAATATTATGACGTCCGTGTCCGGCGGCGACTCGACGCTGAAATAAATTTCAAACGATGAAATAATAATAATCACGGGTTTACTTGCTTTGAAACGTCTGTTTCGTTACAGACTGTGAAATACATTTTTTAAGATGATTATTTCCTAAATTAATTATCGCTTCGTAGAAAGAAAGAAAAAAACGCATCGCCCGGGCGAGATGGATTCCGACAAAAAAAACTTGTATCGCTACTATAAATTTGTCGCCGAATATAAATTTAAAAAAAAGATAAACAATTAAGATTTTAACGAGTAGACGTCTGGATAAAGCGTTACCTACTACGAAAACGATATATGTGGTGACAGTGACAACAATTTCTAGTGTAAGAGATAAAAATATGATTAAAATATAAAAAAATATTACGTTCTTCACCGCCAATAATATTAAGGACGAAATCGGCGCCGAAAAGTAACAACGAGAAGCAAAGAAAAAAACGCACGTTATTTCGGTTTATACTATCGATTACACGGCGATTTACTCTAACGACTGTTGGGCACAGCGCGGCGGCGGCGCAACGTTTTTTGACATTTACCTGATGGCGCGAAAATTATTTAACTAAACATAAAATAACGATGACGACGCACGTGTAATTAAAAACAATACGTAATTAAAATGGAAAATCGCGAAGGCGTGTGTCGGAGCCGAGTCGGCCGTGTGCCGCCGCGCGAACAACTTAATAGTGCGCTCGGGTTTAAATTAAACATCGCAACTTTACACGCAAAACACGCGAGAAGAGCGCGAAAATATAAATATACGCGCAACACGGCGCTTTGCATGATATAATAATAATAATCGTAATATATCCGCGGCGCGAATTATCCTTCCTTTTTTTCTGAGAGAGAGATTGAATTTTTGTCGACCCGAATAATGCACATCAGTAGGCATTACATCATTTACGCAATAACATAATATACGGAGGTACTCGTTTTCATCGTGTACGTAACGACGCGATGCGTACGAGCCAAGGAATAATATTAAACAATTACCGCGTACGTAATATACGAAATTATAGTACAGTCGGATTACGAGCCCGTTAAGTTTTAAAAAAAATAATTCGGCAAATTAAATCAATGAATTATGTCCGTTAAAGAGACGACGCGAGACGACTAATATATATTGTATTACTGTAATAATATTTTGTAAAAACCGAAACGCTTTTGAAAATGCACACTACATTCGACTACGGGTTCGTTGTTTTTTACTCGAGCGAGCCCGTCAAGTTTTATACATTTTCATTTTCGACAAATTAAATCAATTAATTTTGTCTGTTAAAGACGACGACGACTAATATAATGTATTACTGTAATAATATTTTGTAAAAACCAAAACGCTTTTGAAAATGCACACTACATTCGACTACTGGTTCGTTGTTTTTTACTCGAGCGAGCCCGTTAAGTTTTATACATTTTCATTTTCGACAAATTAAATCAATGAATTTCGTACTAATATATTATGTATTACCGACTCTGATAATATTTTGTGAAAAACCGAAATGCTTTTGGAAATGCAGTCGTTTCGAACGCCTTCCGCAAACACGTGAGATTTATTGTTACGTGATTTTTTTTTTTTTTTTAGAATCAGGTCGATTTTGTTAATAGTGACGAAATAAAATAACGAACGATACAATTTTACAACAAACGATAAAAAAAATATTGTATATAAGGTAGTTGTGTTATTAATCCTTTAGAGCCAATTACTGAAAACGAATAATTTTCGACGATTATTATTAAGTACCTAACGCGCGAGTCATTCGACTCTGTTCTCTACCATCACCAGCACCGATCGTGTATTGAATTTTTATGATACATTTTACGTTAAATATGTTTAGATTTAGATCGAGTCTAAAACGATTAGATTTTTCTTGTTAAAATAAAATGTCCAAGTTACGTGCGCGTATAACTAAATCAATTTAAACGAATCAGTGTTAATTTATCGGATTTATAAATTTTAGTTTTAAGTAGTTTTTATATTTGTTTCGTCGCCTATTATGTTAAAATATGTTTAGGTTCAGATCAAGTCTAATGCGATTAGATTTTTCCCATTGAAATAAAATGTTACTTGCATGTATTAACTAAATTAATTTAAAAGAATCAATGTCAATTTACCGGATTTATATTTCAGTCGTTTTTATTTGTTTCGTCGCGACTCGAAAGGTATACAACCACAGACTACACTAACTATCGAACCTACCTAAAAACGATCGTGAAATAACCTATTTTTTTTGAAAAAATATACATAGATATACATGTACACTTACCGAAAGGCGTCCGACAATTTATTTTCGCAAACAACTCGATATCATAATTGTCAAAACTGGTAATCACGAACGGAGCCAAACGTTACGAGCGCTGTAATTTGTTTTTCTCAAACTCACCTGTGCATGGGGGGACATGTACAAAAAATTAATTTTACAATTATTAAACTTTTTATACACGTAAACATGTTCATTTATATGTTTCTGTGAAATAATCACACATTTGCATAATCGTACAATGGAAACGATGTTTTATAACAGAGAGGTGTTGGTTTTTCAAAGCATCGTGTCAAAATTAATTACTTTTTTTCATGTTCTCTTTTATTTTAGTTATTCATAAAAATTATATTAGTATACTTCATTATAATATATTGAATTTTGTTAACAATCTGTAGTATTCTTATTCTTATTTTTTTTTTTTCTATATATTTAATTTTATATTCTATTTAAATCTAAAATTAGGCATCTCATATAGGTGCTTTTATGTTTAATTTATGTTATGTTAACTCTCTACTCCGCCACAAGCTTAGGCTTAAAGGAGTAGATATTATATTCTTTATTGTTATTTATATTTTATATGTAATAACTAATTATAAAGAAAAAAATACTAATAAATAAATAGGTAAATAAAATAAAAAATCCTTTTTAAAATAATAAAAAATATTATCGTTTACATAACAACACACGTCGACTGCGTTTATTATTTTAAAAAATTATAATAGAATTTTTATAATCCGTCGAGGATATATTTTATTATTATATTATACTATTGCGTATTATTATTACGATGAAATAAAAATAACCAACCATAGTTAAACGTGGGAATCGTTTGAGAGGAGCTTAAGATAACTCGTTTTCTTAGCCATTACGTTAAGACTATAATGGACATGTTCGTAATGAACACTTTAGCCGACCCCTCTCTCTCTCTCTCTCTCTCGTGTAGTTAAAGTATTTGGTCTGAACACGGTTATTGGCGCGAATCGGAGGGATTGAAGGAGGACCAGGTCTTTTGAAAACTTCTGCACTCTCGAAACGTAGTAGTTGCTCGTTCAATGTTAATATGTAAGTGGAGATTAAAGCCAAAGTTACTTTAATTCTTTGTTGACGAGGTACCGAAAAAATGAAAAAAAAAAAAATTAAAAGCATAATAGTTTCCGCAAAAGTTTATTTTTGATTATAATTCGCAGTCTTTTGGTGGAAATAATTTTAAAATTGAATAAAAAAAAAAAAAAAAAAAGAAGATAATGTTTATATAAACCGTAATAACAAAATATAAAAGATTTGTGTTCTCGAAAACTGTTAAATAGAAAATTCCGAATTTACAAAAAAATAAAAATAATTATGATTATAGAATAAAAATAAAAAAAAATTAATCAACAAGACAGTAAAGAGATTAACTTAATAAAAAACAATATTAACTTAAAATAATAAAATAAAACTTGATGAAATTCAAACGTACAAAGATAATATTATGTAACTCGATTTAAATTAACTTAACTTTTTAACTAGAAAATATCAATTGCACAAATATATTTTTTACACTTAGGTACTTACTTAACTTAATTCTTTATAAATTTCTAAAAAATTGGAATTTTCAGTTTTTCCAACTACAAGATGATGGAAACAAAAAAAAACAAAAGTACAATATTAATGTAAATAACCGAATGAAATTCACTAATAACAATTTTTTTTTTTTTTTTGCTCGTCAATATTGTATCTAATTATGTTAAAAATTTAAAAATAATATATGACACAATACGACTCGATTAAAATTAACTTAACTTTTTAACTAGAAAATATCAATTGCACAAATATATTTTTTATACTAGGTACTTACTTAACTTAATTCTTTATAAATTTCTAAAAAATTGGAATTTTCAGTTTTTCCATCTACAAGATGATAGAAACAAAAAAAAACAAAAGTACAATATTAATGTAAATAACCGAATGAAATTCACTAATAACAATTTTTTTTTTTTTTTTGTCATTATTGTATCTAATTAAGTTAAAAATTTAAAAAAAATATACGACACAATACGACTCGATTAAAATTAACTTAACTTTTTAACTAGAAAATAGCAATTGCACAAATATATTTTTTACACTAGGTACTTACTTAACTTATTTCTTTATAAATTTCTAAAAAATTGGAATTTTCAGTTTTTCCAACTACAAGATGATAGAAACAAAAAAAAAACAAAAGTACAATATTAATGTAAATAACCGAATGAAATTCACTAATAACAATTTTTTTTTTTTTTTTTGCTCGTCAATATTGTATCTAATTATGTTAAAATTTAAAAAAAATATACGACACAATACGACTCGATTAAAATTAACTTAACTTTTTAACTAGAAAATATTAATTGCACAAACATATTTTTTACCAAACTGGATATTTATAAATCGGTATAATATTTCAATTGTATTATGTATAATTTGTACTAGATACTTACTTAACTTATTTCTTTATTAATTTCTAAAGATTTGGAATTTTCAGTTTTTCCAACTACATGATAAAAAAAAAAAAAAAAAGTACAATATTAATGTAAATATCTAAATGAAATACGTATAAGAGTAACAATTTTTTTTTTTTTTTTTTAATGTCAATATTATACTTAATTATGCTAAAAATTGTAAAAATAATATGACACTTAAAGTAAAACGCTGCGTTGCCTATTCGTGTGGGTAATTGTTTTTACGTTTAATGTTTGAAAAGTTTGGAAAAAGTGGATTTTTCAATACACGTTTGGAAAAAATTGAAGTATAAAATACTTTAAAACTTAGCAACACAACAAAAAAATAAAATAAATTTATCACAAAAAAAAATAAATAAAAATTCACTAAAATATAACGATTGGTATACGATTATAAATCAAAATTAAAATCTAAAGTTTTCAATATAATTAACACAACATGCGACTTGAACTTGACTTGAAATAAACTTATCGATTATATTATTATGTAGTTAATTTATAAAGCGTATTTTTACTAAAGTAATATTATAATTATAATTTTATCATTATTAAAATTATTAAATAAAAACAACCCATTGGTTCTTTAAAATGTACAATTTAAACATATTTAAATCAAATGTTTATTACAATTTTTTTTTATTTTTTTATTTTTTTTTTTTTTATAGCTTTTACCGACTAAAAATTTGATTTATTTTATAGGCACCTGTATAATTAATAAAGTTGATTGTCAATTAAATTTCTTTACTGAAATAGTATGAACTATAATACGGTTTTAGATGGGCGACATAAAGGGAAACGTATCAAAAGTACGATTGATTAAAACAATTTTTCTTATTGTTCTTAAGTGTTGGATAAAAAAAAAAAAAAAAAAACAACAGATCTCCCGAAACAATAATATCTGAACACACGAATAATTATTACTAAATTTACAGTCTTTCTGATTACTTTATTATACTTACGAGAAGTATATTCCCTATAATAATGTCTGAACACATGAATGAGAATTCTTTAATGTACTTGGTACAAACGACACAATCCGTAACGATTACATGGTCATCTCATAGATGATGCTGTGGCGATTGAGACGCATTTTCAAACAGTGGTCTTGGTGGTATCATCTAGTGCAACCATCTCGTAAGTCCTACTCATGATAAAACTATTTTTAATAAAACAATTAAGTGGTTCGCACCAGACGTTAAAGAATTATGTTTGCAGTCTTATATATATATATGTATATAAAATTATTTTATTTATGAAAAATATATATCCTGCAATAATGCCCAGATTACTTAAATAGTTCACAACATGTCTGCAGTCTTTGTAGTTGCCTAATCGTAATTGTTGACTTTTGAACTCCCCCGTTCGGAACGGCCGGTGACGGAGAGAGAAATCTGAGCTAGACCTCATAAACTAACAACACCACTAACCTTTTATGTAGAAAGCTTTTAAATATGTCACAAAGAAAGACTACTTCACTATGAAAAAAAAAATGTTTGTTATTTAAAACTATACCATTTTACAGCATGTTTATGAAATTAAGATACACTTTGTGTATAGAATGGGTTGTAGAAAATGAGAGAGTGTCAATGAAATCACTGCAATATATTTGTTGAAATTTAATGACACCGATGGAAAAAATAAATATGGAAAAACTTTAATTTATTTTCTACTCGAATAATTGAGCAAAGTGAGCAAAGTTGTAATAGATTTACATTTGCTATGTGAGAATATTATTTGCTTCTTACACTTTAAAGATTACTCACAGATACTTCGAAAGAGAGCGTACGCCAAAATGAATGAGAGACATCAGGAGGGCCTGTATAGAGAATTCCCAAAAGCGGAATACTATTTAATGTTGCCGTTCAATGGATAATGTCGGATGTGCACTTAAGTCACAGGCAAATAATTGTACCTAGTAAAAAGAATTGCAAATGATTAGTGTTTTTTCAATTCAATAATTTAAGATAAATTATACAGCTGGAAATCAGGAGCCGTTTTAAAAAAAATTTAAATAAATTAGATTGTGAAAAATAATCCAATCAAATTAAGAGCCTAATTAAAGAGATTATGGTCACAACGGGAGCATCTAAACAGAGATCTGCATTGGAGATCAATGCATATGTGCCAACATTTCATCATGTCGTTTACAGATGGACATAAAAACATGATAAATGAGCGTAAAATATATCTGCGATGTGCCGTTGCGCCTAACTGCCAATGGTTATAATGATATTATAATATATAGTCGTATACACTAGCGCTACATAACATTAAATAATAAAAATTAATAATTAAATAAACTATAGATATAGAAACTTAATAAATACATACCCCGGAGCTTGAGAGGTACAAAAGGGTTAAAGACCCCCCACTTATTTCTGAGGTAACCGCCACTTAAAACACCACCACCGCTTATCTATGCTTATGTTTATGTATAATATCTACTGGTACAAAAAAAAAAAAAAAAAAAAAAACGTTTAACGCCGTCAGTCTAACAATTAACCAATTTTGAGCAATTCGATAATGGATAGATACAACGTATCTTCGTTCGATTACAAAGTTTGAGTGTGTAAGCTCGAAATGCCTCTAGAGTACTTCAATCTTGGCTTGGGCTGTTGAGACAGTCCTTCTTTCAGTTTGAAAGTAGTCTGGTGGCCGCATTTTTCGCAAAGCAACATGCCGTGCTGGTTTATCAAGTGATTGTAAAGATTGGGGTGCAAGTAGAACGACTTCCAGCATAAATTGCACTTGAACGGTCGTTCATTGGCCAGGTCTTCGAAATCTTTCTTCAACATGCTCTCTCGGTCGTTTCCTAGTTGACTATACTGGACGGAATTATAGTACGAGATGGGATAAAAAGGCTGCACACCGTTGTTCAGATAATTCGACTTGACTACACCGTTGATGACGTTGTTATTGTTCTGTTCACTGGTAGACTCGGCCGGTTCACTGGTGGACTCGACCCATTCTCTGCTAGAATCGACCCGGGTTTTGTGGTGTAACGACTCGGGCGATACGATATCCGGCGATGGTCTAGGCATTTCATTTAGATAAAAGATCTGGTACTTTAAGATTGGCTGAGGATTCATTAAAGGGGTAGGTTATACAGTTTAGTTAATGAATGATTAGCCGTTGCTAAAAATATAGTCGAGATTTCCTTTTAATAAACTACAATACCCTCGTTTATACGCACTTTGTTTATTTCTCTTCAACGTTTAAGAGCTTTGGCAAGGACAGGCAAATAATATCACACGGCTATGTTTTATCTGAAAAAAAAAAAAAAATTGTAATAAACATTATTAATACCAAAAAAATGTCATGTACATTAAAATGATAATTTTTCATAATTAATTTCAATAATTTTGTCGACATATTATGATACCGTTACTTTAAAAGCGTACAGCAGAATAAATTTAAAAACCTTAAGTAACCGTTTCAATAACGTTTTAGACTACATATAAGAACATTCGTACGATATAGTAATTGAAATTACAGAAACTTTCTCCGCCAACAAGTAAATCAAACGTTCAATTATTATACTAATGTTAATTAATGCACGTTTAGTGGATACACTCCCCAAAAGTTCACCAACCGACTTGTTATACCTACTTATCCCAAATTAAATTAAAATGTGTTCATCGTCGCACAACATAGTCATTATAATGTGATTATTATGAATTAAATGTCTTTTGAAAATAAACTTTAGTCAATATTGAATTATTCTTTGGTGAAAACTATTTAACAAAGCATCATATTTAATTCACATTAAAACTTTTTATCGGTAGAAGACGTCTTAAAAATATTGATAGTGTTACAAATTATATTTCTCTCGCAAAAAAAAATAAATATACATAATATTTAATCGAACCTCGAGTAATATAAACAACTTTGTCATAATATCAATAGAAATTTTATTATTGAATGCAATAAAAACGATCCTAGTCGAGTGTAGGAAAAAACGAGGTGGCTTTCGAAAGAAAAAAAACTTGGATGTTGTAACACCGAGCCGACATTTTCAAATATAATAATTATGATGAAAACTATATAAGCGTTTGTTTAGAAAAACGACGACTACAAATATCTATCCGACGCGTCAGAGATGCGATTGAAATCGATAAAAACTCAAAGAGCGAAGAAACACATGGTGGAATCGAATCGTTGAAACGGCATGGAAAAGATTGAAAAACTCGTCTCGTCCAAATGTTTATAATATATTGTCTCGCATTATTCGAAATATTATAATAATATTATATTTTCATTACCTTTGTAGCTTTGTATTCGGGCGCGCGCCAGACACTCGTCGACGGCGATTCACTCGTTCGGGCGCCACAATCTGTAAGCATAGAGAGAAAAAAAATTACCATAACTCGCCGTGCGCGAAAATTACGTGGAGAAAAAAAAAAATGAAAATACACGTACCGAAATATCGACGACGAGAGGTGGAAATTCCCGCGCGAAACGCGACGCCGCGCGGCGCTCGCGAAAACGGCGCAACGGCGATTCGCACGACACGCTTGATTTGCGAAACGACGTCGTCCGCGTCCGCGTCGTCGTCGTCGTCGTCGGGGTCAGGGTCAGGGTCACTCGGAAGTTTTGCAAACCTGCCGGCCGGACCGACGTTGATAACCGCGCGCTGATAACCGATGGCGAAAATAGCGGGCGACGGCAACAGGTCGCGTGCGGAGTTTTGGCCCGAGAACAATGGATCCGTTGCGGGCGCGCGCGCGTGCGAGAGTGACCGGCGGCGGGAAGCGGTCCGGACTCAGCTGCGCCGCCGCGCGACCGCCGTCCGTCGACGTGGTACGCGCGCGCGCGCGCAGTGCGGCCGCGGACGCACGCGCCGATGGTTGGCGACACTGCGAGGACCGCGGCCTCATGCGCGCACGGGCGGGCAGGCGGGCGGGGGGGGAAGGCGCCGTCCGCTCGCGACGGCTGGGGGGAGGATCCTAGGGGAGGCGATAAATACCCTATCCAGTGCATATTATTATTATCATCTACAGGTCCTACATGATGGCGACATGTTTCGACAAAACGCGTTTATTAGAATATAATGTGAAAAGAAAAAAATTCAAATATATTATTTGATTAAAGACCGATAGATAGACCTCGCGAGATATTCGCACGCTCGATTATAACGCTCAAAGCAAGACGTTCGATTTATTATTGTTTATATATTATATTTATATAGTTTGTATTGAAAATAATTCAATTCGTTTAATAATATTTCGTTACTATTCACGAGTGTTAAAAGTAAATATTTTCTACTTTTTTAAGACGAAACTCAGGAATGTTTATTTTATTTTAGGTCCGATATAATATACTGTATTCAACTCTCTACTCCCGACACTGGCTCGGGCTTAAAAAGTAGTAGACATCTATCTATTTTTTATTTAAATTTATATTACGTGTGTAATCGTAAGAAATAAATAAAACAAATTACCACGGCGCGACGACACGACGCGTACGGAAAACCGGTTGCTCGGGGTCGCCTTGAACCGACGGATGAGGAGGCAGGCGCGGACGACCGATAATGGAACTCGACCCTAAACGTTCACACCGGTGCAGTGGTGGGCAAAAACTCTGTAAAAAAAACGCTCCGGGTGTGCGGGGGACCCGGCTTTCTATAATCGACGGCGCGAACGCCGCTTTCGGTACGGTCGGGAAATTTTACGTTCACGAGAAACGAAAGACATGGCGCGGAATAAAAAAATAATCGAATTCAAAGTGCACCGCACTCGGCCGGCGGCAGAGCACGATATGCAGATGAAATCTATCTGCACGCGTCGCGCGGATCGGATCGAACGAAAAGTGACTTCTGCGCGAGAAACAATCGGGAGAAATAATCGGGTTTTAATTAGCGATGGGAATTATTCGAACATCATCTATTCGATGCTTACTTATATTTATTTATTTATTGTTGTAACTAAATTATAAATTTGTACGTCAAACTAATACATTATTATTATTATTATTATTGATAATTTAACTATGACGTATTTCGTCGGATTTATAGGATAGAGATAAAAATAGCAGAGTGGACTATAAATTTTAGATTTTTAGTGCTATTTATTTGCTAATATTCAACGAAATATCGAATCAAATCCAATATTGCACTCGAATTATTGATTACTCGACGAATAAAGAGTCACGTTTTAAAATTTAAAAACAACCCGTTCGACCACGAATATTTCAAATGCGCGTCCTGCGCCCCCCCCCCCCCCGTCCGCCAATTAAAGGCGGTAGCGCGGCGGTGGCTAACCAGGACAGCCGCCGCCGCTGCGCGCGCGCATCGGGAATGTGCATCGTGCATCATGTGCCTCGCGTCGGCTTTAGCAGACACCATATTATATAATAGTGAAGTGATCGCTGACGCCGCGAACAATGGCCCGAGTCGTCCGCGGGGTGAACGCGCGCGCACACAATAGGTACACATACAAGTGGCGGCGAAAACGAGGGTCTGTGTACCGTGAACCTGTTTTAAAACGCCCCGCGGGTCTCTGAGGGCGGGACAGGTGGTCCGGAGCGCTCTTATGGAAAAATCAAAAAGTCACTATAGTGTTAATATTAAAACGCACACAATGTAATTGTTTTTTTTTTTTTTTTATATAGAATTTTTTAACTCGAAAATTAATCGATAAAAAATACAATATTATACGTATGTTTTTAAAACTGTTTTCGTTGACGTCTATAGTCGATTTGTCGTCGAACATCCGACGACAAAATGAAAAAGTTTCAATATCAATTTTATCTATAATAATTATTTTAACGATTTTCGATACGTGTTTTTTATGAAAATATTTTATCCGTTAATATTTACTATGCCAACGGTAGTCGATTCCAATATTTAAACGTTACAACGCCCCCCCCCCTACTTCGGCTGGAAACAATTCGTTTAAGAATGTTTGTCAATTAAACGGAAATAATTACACCGGAAAATAATATTATAACCAGTGTTCGGATTTCATAGGATTTGCTAATTTTTTATAAGACACAGATTAAAATAGCAGAGTTGGTTATAAATTTGTGAAATTTTGAAGAATTTTAGATTTTTAGTGCTCTTTTTTTGCTAATGTGCATAATATTATGCTTTATTTTGTATTTTTCATAAATCTAGTCTACGACGAATTTTATTTATTTATGTGAACCCGTCAGAAAAATGCCCTAGTTTTCGCTCTGCACATTAATAAATGAAATAAAAAAGAATACTATTTCAATCAATAAAATATAATAATATTTACTTGAATTTTATTCTTATTTCCAGACGATTTTGAACGGTTGCATACTAAACACGTCTTCACAATGTACACGTAATTTTTTTTTCCAACTGTCTGTCGACAACAAATGTAATTTAAGTTTTTTTCACAAACGTATTAATTCATATAAGCCATATAAGGTAATAAGTAATAACTAATAACATTTTGACTCACAATTTTTTTTTTCTAATGTTGTTAGGGCATATTTTAAAGGTCTTTTTGGTCATTTAATTTTTTTTTTCCAACTATCTGTCGACAACAAAGGTAATTTAAGTTTTTTTCACAAACGTATTAATTTATATAACTCATATAAGGTAATAAGTAATTACTAATAACATTTTGACTCACAATTTTTTTTTCCTGCTATTTTTCATGTTTTTAGGGCATATTTTAAGGTCTTTTTGGTCATTTAATTTTTTTTTCCAACTATCTGTCGACAACAAAGGTAATTTCAGTTTTTTTTCACAAACGTATTAATTTATATAAGCCATATAAGGTAATAACATTTTGACTCACAATTTTTTTTTTTCCTGCTATTTTTTCAATGTTTTTAGGGCATATTTTAAAGGTCTTTTTGGTAATTTAATTTTTTTTTCCAACTATCTGTTGACAACGAAGGAAATTTAAGTTTTTTTTTCATAAATGTATTAATTCATATTAGGTAATGAAATTTTGACTCACAATTTTTTTTTGGTCATATCATAGCGCATGTTTCGGTGCTTTTTTCTCAGTGCTATAAAATCTGAACACTGGTAATAACAAATATCAAGACGAAACGAGCAATCAATTATTGATGATCAGATGATATTTATAATATGAATATTTTCCAAAATCTCAAAAACCTGACATAAACAACAGTACACTGAAATATAAGCTGTCAAATTATAACACCGCGTCTGATCTTAACGGATAATCGGTGCGTTTCGGTCTAGAAAAAAAAACAATAAATGAAAGTAGTTTAAATAGTTTCGACTCGAGGAAATTATCTTAAAACATAAAACAACCTTTTAGTATTCATAATTCGGTTATTGTTTTTGATCAACTACATTTTTGTTTTCAAAGTGCAATGATAGCTGTGGAAAAATGTCAAAGGTTCATTTTACAAGGTATTTAAGTATAACGACTTTGTGTTCATCGATTCATAAATTGTATACGCTTAAAAATATCTTACCTTTAGACAAGATGTATGTTTAGTATGAGGTGGTATGTCTGAAAGTTCCTTAAGACCATAACAACTTCAACAACATAAAAATGATTAGAATTTATTAAAACAAAAAAAAAAAACTATCCAAAGTTCATCTAATCAAAACTATAAATATATACATACATAATGTATTGCCGATAAGATCGGTTGACAAAAAAATTAAAATACAAAAATCAAATACAACATAGAGCCAAAGTAAATTACAGAAAAACCACCTGCGGTCAACAATGCAAATAGATTATACGGACGACGTAACAACCTTGCTTAAATCGAATTGCTTATGTACTATGTAATGTTTGTCTGTTATTCGAATAACGTATAAAGAATTCTTGAATTTCAATTAAAGTGTAATCTATAGTAAAACCTGCGACTCTATTACCTATGATTTATGTAAAAATCTGGCCATCAGACGGATAATATCGAACATTGCTTATTTGTAAACTTATTCCAATGTACATGTTCTTTTTCTACGAACTAAAAATAACAACAATAACAAAAACAACAGTAAGACTTTTATACTCGAGTGGTTAACTATTATGGCCACGAACTTGATCCGTTTTGACGATTTTCAAATTCGGTTTTCCTCGAGACTGACGAAAAAATCACACCAAACACCGGAGTTCACCTTGTCGAGTATCAGCGTCTTGCGGTGATGATTGTTCACGTGAAATTTGATCGCGGGGCGGCAGACGAACAATTGCCTGCACATACTGCACTCGAAGGGCCTGAGGCCCATGTGCTGCCTGAGGTGAATCAAAAACCACTCGCGGCGTTCAAAACCGATCTCGCACAAATTGCAAAAGAACTTACACGTGTCGCTGTGGAACTTGTCGTGTTTAATCATCAGTGTTCGGTTCGCGACGGGCCTGTTGCAGACTGCGCAGTGGAGGACGTTGCGCATTTCACGCGCGTTGGCCGGCGAACATTGGTCGTGCAACTGCCGCAACGGGATTCGCGGCGAGTTGGACGCGGCGTCGCCTTGGTGATACGTGCTCTCACGCTGCAAGGCGCAAAATCGCAACGACGTACAGTGCACCCACCTCAAGTGTTTTCTCAGGGTCCGCTTGTCACTTAAGCGCACGTCGCAGTCCGGGCAATAGAAATGGCGGGAAAACCGGCTGGTGATGTCCTCTAGCTTTTTATCGACGTGCATACCGATGTGCTCGTCCAGCGTATAATTGTTTAAGTAATCCAAACAGAGTTCGCAACGGATGGCGTACATCTCCTGCCGTGACAAGGAAGCCGGCGAAAATGCACCCGAGGCGGCGACCGGACCCACTGCACGGTCGAACGGCAACAGCTGCGGCACCAAGATTTCCTGAGTGGCGGCGGCGGCGGCCGGCGCGTTTTTGCGCTGCGGGGACGCGGCGGCGGCCGGCGCGTTTTTGCGCTGCGTGGACGGCTGCGGGTGACCGTTGCCGTACGAGTGGACTGCGGTGATTGTCGGCCGCAACGGTTGTCCGGATGCACCGCAGGAGAACTGCATGGGTGCAGCGGTCGCGGCCGGGGCGATGATTTCGCGGTCGACTTCGGGCGACGGCGACGGCGAGATTCCGGGCGGCGGGCTGGAGAAAGGGCTTGTATGCGTGGGAGACCGTGAGACGTCGCCGTCCAAAGACGAGCAGGCCGGAGACGGGTAACAGTGGGCGCACGAGTGGACTGCGGAGATTGTCGGCCGCAGCGGCTGTCCGGATGCACCGCAGGAGAACTGCATGGGTGCAGCGGTCGCGGCCGGGGCGATGATTTCGCGGTCGACTTCGGGCGACGGCGACGGCGAGATTCCGAGCGGCGGGCTGGAGAAAGGGCTTGTTTGCACGGGAGACCGTGAGACGTCGCCGGCCCGAGACGGGTAACAGTTGCCGCACGAGTGGGCTGTGGAGATTGTCAGACCCGGAGAGATTTCGAGGTCGAATACGGGCGATAACGGTGGCGGCGACGACGGCGGCGACGACGGCGACGGACAAGGCGACATTTTAAACGGGAATATTGTTCGATAAATTAACGGCGGATCGACGTCGTCGTCTGTTTCGTTGTGTTTTTTCTGCCGGTGGAACCAAGACAAGTCACACGGGGCGTCGGCTGAAGACGAGCCGGCCTGAGGCTGGTTACCGCGGACGTTACCACAGGCAGCAGGAATGTTCAAATGCAGCTCACTGAAATCACTGCAGATCGACGGCATAAGTGCATCGGCCGAGGCGACTTCGCGGTCGACTACGGGCGACGACGGTGGCATTTTAGACGGGCAGGAGTCATTGCTGATAGACGTCGATTTACCGTCGTCGGCTGAAGACGAGCCGGCCTGAGGCGGGTTACCGCGGTCGTCCGAATGGACAGCAGCAATTGTCGGCTCTTGCTTAACGAATGCACTGCTGGTGGGCCGATCGAGTGGAGCGCTCGCGTTCGAATTGATTTCGCGGTTGACTACGGGCGACGACGGCGGCATTTTTGATGGGCAGGAGTCTTTGCTGATAGACGTCGATTTGCCGTCGTCGGCTGAAGACGAGCCGGCCTGAAGCTGGTTACCGCGGACGTTCATATAGGCAGCAGCAATATTCAACAGCAGCTCTCTGAGTGCACTGCAGTATGACGGCAAAAGTGCAGCGGCCGGGGCGATTTCGCGGTCGATTACGGGCGACGACGGCGGCATTGTAGACGGGCAGGAATCTTTGCTGATAGACGTCGGTTTACCGTCGTCGGCTGAAGACGAGCCGGCCTGAGGCTGGTTACCGCGGACGTTCATACAGGCAGCAGCAATATTCGACGGCAGCTCTCTGAATGCACTGCAGTCTGACGGCAAAAGTGCAGCGGCCGGGGCGATTTCGCGGTCGATTACGGGCGACGACGGTGGCATTGTAGGCGGGCAGGAACCTTTGCTGATAGACGTCGGTTTACCGTCGTCGGCTGAAGACGAGCCGGCCTGAGGCTGGTTACCGCGGACGTTCATACAGGCAGCAGCAATATTCGACGGCAGCTCTCTGAATGCACTGCAGTCTGACGGCAAAAGTGCAGCGGCCGGGGCGATTTCGCGGTCGATTACGGGCGACGACGGCGGCATTGTAGGCGGGCAGGAACCTTTGCTGATAGACGTCGGTTTACCGTCGTCGGCTGAAGACGGCCCGGCCTGAGGCGGGTTATCGCGGTCGTCAAAATGGATAGCATCAATCATGTGTTCAATGTCATTATATTCGTCATTTTCGTCGTCGGTTAAAGACAAGTTGGCCCAAGGCGGGTTACTGCAGTCGTCAAAATGGATAGCATCAATCATGTGTTCAATGTCATTATATTCGTCATTTTCGTCGTTGGTTAAAGACAAGCCGGCCCAAGGCGGGTTACCGCGGTCGTCTGAATTGATATCAGCAGTTATCGGCTGCAGCTTATCGAATGCACTGCTGGTGGGCCGATTGAGTGGATCGCTCGCGTTCGAATTGATTTCGCGGTTAACTACGGGTGACGACGGGCCTGTCTGAGGCGGTTTACCGCGGACATCCGAATGGACAGCAGCAATGATGGGTTTAATGTCATTATTTTCGTCATTTTCGTCATTTTCGTCGTCGGTTAAAGACAAAGACACGTTGGCCCAAGGCGGGTTATCGCGGTCGTCTGAATTGATATCAGCAGTTGTCGGCTGCAGCTTATCGAATGCACTGCTGGTGGGCCGATTGAGTGGATTGCTCGCGTTCGAATTGATTTCGCGGTTAACTACGGGTGACGACGGGCCTGTCTGAGGCGGTTTACCGCGGACGTTCGAATGGACAGCAGCAATGATGGGTTTAATGTCATTATTTTCGTCATTTTCGTCATTTTCGTCGTCGGTTAAAGACAAAGACACGTTGGCCCAAGGCGGGTTATCGCGGTCGTCTGAATTGATATCAGCAGTTGTCGGCTGCAGCTTATCGAATGCACTGCTGGTGGGCCGATTGAGTGGATCGCTCGCGTACGAATTGATTTCGCGGTTGACTACGGGTGACGACGGCGACGAGTGGATCGCCGACGTGTCGGAAATATAATTTCGGCGCTTACGCGACGGTCCGACGTCATCGTTGCTGTGGTGGTCCGACAAAATGTCGGCCATTTCTTGCGACGAACGCTTCCCGTTACTGTTATCGCTGGTCACAGTCGCAACCGCGGACGGACGCGTCAACGACGGCATACTCGATGTACTCGGGGATGCCTACAACCAATACGAGTAAATTTGCATACAGAGTGATCAAATTACAATATCGCAAAATATTATTGAATATATACAATTATTTTAATACAAACTATTATATATATTTAAACAATAATAAAATTAAATTAAAAGTCTTGCCTCGAGTATTATAAGTAAGAGCGTTCTTTACACCCGATGATGATTTTGAATCGAAACTGGTCGTGATTCTTTTGCACTCTTACTTATTTTATTATTGTTTAAATTTAGTATTTAATAGTTTGTATTAAAATAATTTTATATATTTAATAATATTTCGTTATTATTTATGTGTATTAAACATTAAATATTAATATAACTATTTTTTTTTTATTTTTTTATTTTTTTCAATTTTTATGTACAATAATGCATTTTTCATGTGCAAAAATTATTTAAATATTAAAAAAAAAACAAAACAAAAAAACCAGCTCGTAACACGCACGATTTTAACGAATTGGGTACATTCATATTAATTCTACTACGACGGACACATACACGCAAACGCTTAATTTTCCGCAGTCGTATAAAAAGTCGACAGCCAAAATATCAAATTTACTCTGTTACGAGATTGTGATAATATACAATGTTGTACTCACCAAACTCGTGGTTGCGGCGAAGCTGCGGGGGCGTTCGACGGGAACGGGTAACGATTAGAACAATTAATTAAAATCGTATAACACGTCTATCCTGTCGAACGACCCTGTGACGAAAAGCGGCGACCCCGCGCAGACCCAATGGTTCTGAATCCGTTGACGGCGTCTTCGAAAGGCGAGAAACAAAAAAAATCGACAAATCAAAATTCAGGTTCACTCTGATACGGGATTATGATAAGAATATAATGTTGTACTCACCGAGCTCTGGAGATGCGAACCGGACCGAACCGATGTGCGATGGGCGCGCGCGCGCGCGCGACGACGGAGATGATAACGATGAAAAAAACCAAAAAACACGTGTCGCGTCGATCCTGTCGAACAACCTTGTGGCGGGAAATGGAGACCGCAGGAACTCGGTTCCGACCGAATCTTGAAAAACCATAAAAAAAAAAAAAAAATCGACGAATAAAACTACTGTTTTACTCTGTCACGGGACTATGATGTATAATATTATAATTTCGTACTCACCGACCTCGAGATGCGAAACCGGTCCGAACCGATGCACGCGCGCGGCGACGGAGATGATAATGAGAGAGAAAAAAACGCGTGTCCCGTCGATCCTTTGGAACGACCTCGCGGCGAAAAGCGGCGACCGCAGAAACGGTTCTGGCTCCGTCGACGACAGCGTCCTTAAAAACTAACATAAAAAAAAAGAAAAACGACAAATAAAAATGTACGTTTACTCTGCGACGAGATCGTGATAAAATATAACAAGGGGCCGTACTCACCGAGCTCCGAACTGATTTCGCACGCGACGACACGGAAATTAGAAAACACAATGAAAGCGTTACACGCGTGACTACGTATAAAATGTAAGTACGTCCGTGTGACGGAGGACGGCGATAGCGTGGAAATGATGCCGACTCTGGCGACGTCGACTTCTAGACTAAAGGGGCCTTTTGAGAATACGACGACCGACGAAGACGTGTCCCGGGTACTCGTACCGACCCCGCCGTCACATTCTTTCTTCTTCTCGACCGCCACGAAAGAAACCTACACACAGGTAAAAACAACCCCGAACGATAAACAACGCATTATTTTGTAAAGATTAGTTGTGTTGTGTACATTGTACGCGGAGTGGCACAAATGTCAGCACCAGTTTTCTTTTTTTTTTTTTAAATTATTCGTTTATTGTACGTTTATTTTTCCAACTATTTCTAACACATAATATTATTAATATTCAGTCGCGATTTTAATAATAATTATTATAAACCGGCGTAAAACGATATATCATGACCGATAAATATTGTTTTCAATCATCGAAATAATAATACGGGAACCAATGTTGGACCACATCCTGTAGATTATAATACACGACGTATATGTAAATGCATTGAATGCGTCGGATGAAAACTAGTTTTATTTTCAGTGGTTCTGATCGTACAACGATATCGTTTTAGATGAAGCGAAGAGACGAGGAGGAGTGAATTTGAAAATACGACGTAAATAACCAACAGACGGGGGGGGGGGGGGGAAAGAAAAAAATTAAAACACGAAAAACGAGCCACGTACGCGATAATCGTCTCCTGCACGTATTATACATATTATTATAATAGCGGTCGGACCGCTTTAAAATTATAAGTGGACGGCCGTTAGAAATATCCATAAACAACCGAGGAGGAGACGCTTAGAACGACGCGGCGTATAATGAAAATATAATAAATTGACCCGGTGTCGGCTGAGGCTATAGCGAGATCGAAGGTTAATATTATGCAGTCACGGGTTGTACGATAATCCTGCATACGGACGTTATAATATTACATAATATGGTTACACTTACAGGGGGCCCTCCTCTATTATGTGTTTCGAAGAAACGAACAGATAAATGAAAAATAAAAAATAAATAACTTACCGATAGCGTGAACAAAACGAATGTTCACGTTGTTCAAACTGTCCGGTTCAAAGGTGGAAATACTGTGAAATGCCGCGATAAAATACTATACACATCTGGTATAGTACTACAGAGCCACTGGAAAGAAGAATGCGGCACAAACACAATATGGCGCGCGTCGCTCGTCTGGCTCGTACGATGGTCGGGGAATCATCGCCACCGCGTCAACCTATTTCAACCTCAATTCATCATCGCACATTCGCGAATTCGCGTCGAAATTCTAAAATCAGTTTTCACGATTAATATTTTTCGCATGAAATCCAACACACGGTTTATATTATATTATTATAATATTATATTGCATATTATAAATTAGTAGTTAGTATATTGTACATACGTATGTAGGTCACGCGTTTTTCTCTCGGACAAAGCTACAAAGAACCTGAAAATAAAACACATTCGCACGATCATATTATAATATACACTGCTGTGGTGTAAATAGTTCACTGTTCTCCGTCTCCGTGAAATGTCGTATCTTTTTTAAATCTCCTAGCAGCGCAGAGTATTGTAAATTCCGTGAAAAACCTAAAATCAGAAAAAAATACACAATTATTGATAGTCCATGACGAGTTGCAGACAGAACATCCATATCATGTTCTATGGACATATCGCCATGTAGACACTTAAATTTACGTTAAAATAACATTTGAACCTCGTCAAATAAAATAAAATATTTAATATTCCAATTACTTATTCGTATTTTATGTCTATAAATAATTCATTAGACATGTCGGTGGTGCTCGAAAAGATTGAACAGTTAAAATATTCAAAGAGAAACGATCAATAGGCCGTCTGAATAATACAACTAAAGAAAAAAACTATTTTAAACATAAAGCAAACGCGTAAGAAGATCAAAAATAATTGATATGCAAGAACGGGTTCCGACTATTCGTATTTCATATCTATGAATTCATCTAACGCGTCGTCGCTGCCCAAGTCAAATATTCACAGAAAAATCATAAAATAACCAATAAATCAGACGACTCACAACTAACGCGAAACTACCTTGAACACCAGCAAACGCGTAGGCACGATACGAGGTTGCCATCTGCGAGGCTGCGTTTTTACTATAGATTGATTTCTTACAAAAACGTTATAAAATCGGACAAAGATCTAGATTGACATCGGATACTGTCGAAAATGCTCTTAACATTAAAGTAAATGTGTCAAATTCAAGTACAACAAATACATTATAACGATGACTATTATTTTGGTGAACTTTTTAATTAATATAAATAATCAAAGTATAATATAAGATAATTTTCTAAATAATCACATACATCTGGCGGAACCCTAAGGTTCCGCGGAACACACTTTGGGAAACGCTGGTATAGTAGTTGTGACTATTATTATTAGTGGAATAAATTACTATAGACCCGTGTGGTCACATGACGTGCGCGAGCGAGCGAGTAGACTCGTATACCAGAGCCCAAGCGTAATCGGACTACACTCGCTCACCTCGCCTGCGCGTAAACAACAATTCTCCCGACGACGTAATCGGGCGCGGAATTTCATCGAAATATTATGGTTTTTCGAACGCGGACATTTTACACTCGAGTCGCGACAATATAAACCAGTGTTTCCCAACCGGTGGTCCGCGGGCCAGTCATAGGTGGTCCTCGGTACCTTCTTCGTTTTCTATTAAAAATTATTTTTTTTTTAAACGGCGAAAAATATTTTATTTTACCGTAATATACGATTATCTTATCGTTGTTTCTGCCGACGACCGATAAGTATTATTATTATAGTAGTATTATTAAATTATTAGTAAAGTTCAATAATTATATATAACAGTACTGTAAAATAGTAAAAAGGTCTTCCTAGTTTGCGTAAAATTGAGGTGGTCCGCGACTTATAAAATATTGTCGAAGCGGTCCGTGGTGGTAAAAAGGTTGGGAAACACTGATATAAACACAAAGACGTAATAACAATAATTATTGCACTCACCAGTGACGTCAGGGGCGGCCGCGTATCGGACTTTTGTTGGCGGGCGGCTCGTCGTGATTTTATCGAGTCATTTCACGGCGATAACTCGGCGCTTCTCGTTGACCGGCGGAGTTTGTTTTTTCTCTGAAAAACGAGTGAATAATAATTACGACGACGACGACGACGACAGTCTGCGATTAATTAAATTGAAAAATACCAAAAAAAAAAAAACACGTACCGACGCGAGGCGCAAGGTGAACCGGTACGGTCGAC
Organism: Drepanosiphum platanoidis; assembly: GCA_948098885.1. Classification (NCBI taxonomy): domain Eukaryota; kingdom Metazoa; phylum Arthropoda; class Insecta; order Hemiptera; family Aphididae; genus Drepanosiphum; species Drepanosiphum platanoidis. The sequence goes on from OX402539.1 coordinate 6,114,290, forward strand.
TAGATTCCGCGGTATGCGCGGTATGCACTGCGAAAATCACGGTTGACCGTGCGCGCGCGCGGTTCGACCAATCGCGGCGCGTCGGTTAAAGTTGCTCGCGCGACGAGTCGTTCGTGTCGACCGAGACCGCGTTTTGACCAATCGCGCGGATTTTCCTCGTTCACGACGTTCGTCAAAAAACACTGCGAAATACAAACAAGCGCGCGCGCGCGCTCGCGACGATATTATACGTATTTCCGTCCGTTTGGTCGCGAGAAATGAAAACACCGAGGACGGACGCCGACGGCGACGACGGGTTTCTCGCGAGGCGGCAACTGGTGGTTCAAACCCCCCCCGAAATTGTTTCGTGTTATCTCATGACGTGGTAAAAATATAACTATTGTACTTCGTATCTGTATAGATAAACAACGTAAACTTCATTGATTATATAGGACATATTGTGTATAGTATTTACTACGCGATAAATAAAATGAAAACAGACATTTTAGGCTTGCCCGACCCGCCGCCGCCGCCGCCCCCCCCCACCCCCACCGAAATGGTAATATACAGTCGCGGCCTTGGCGGCTTCCCTCTCCGCTCGGAATGTACAAACCCGTCGAGAAACCCGATCGCCGGCCCGCCGGCCGACCAAAATCCGGACCGCAGCAGAGTACTGTCGGACGCAACGTGTTATTCGTTGTGCGCGGTGCTGCTTTTATCGGACATTTTCCCTCTTTTCCCGGACGCACTGGCCGACTAGCGCGCGCGCGCTCGACAAAAACTCGGGAACGATATCAGTCGTGCGTGTGCGCACTGTTGCATTTTCGGTGGGTTTGAAATATCCGCCGGATTCGCGTGGCCGTTCGTCGCGAACGAAAAACCGCTCGACCGGATTCAAATCTACTGCGGAAGGACGAGACCGCCGCCGCCGCCGAGGCTCCCGGGACGAAAACGCGCTCGTCGTCTCTCGCTCGAACTCCTCACTAGCCGCAGCCCCGAGACTTCATCGACGGTGAAAAACGGTTTCAAAGATTCCATGTCGCCCTCCGGTAACGAAATTTATTTATTTATTTATTTATTTTAATTACATGTCATGATTTCAAACCCGTCTGGGAACATTTGATGGGACCGCGGAGAGGATTGGGTTTGGTTTCGGTAACGCGTTGTTCGTCTACTGAAAATATACCGTTAAAAAAAAAAAACGGTACGAATTTAAGTTCTACACAAGTACAACGAGACTGTATTATTTTAATATCGTCGATATTATATTATATTATATATCATACGTGTAACTCAAACCGTCGGTGTATCCACAGCCGACGCCGAAGTGTTTCTCAAACTAAAATGTTTTGCCATAATTCAGGCATGAACAACGACATCCGAAAACTTGTAATTTGAATCGTTGAAATTCCACTAAAAATTGTTTGATAGCGTTAATATCTTTGCATTTGTCAACCAAAAATTTAATCGTTATATAAGTTTTCCCTATCGATGGGTAATCGTTATTAATTATTATGCGAAAATCGATGGGGCGTCTGTACTTTATTTCAGTGTCACAATCTCAAACTCGTCCCGAAACACTTGCGCAGGTCGTATAAGGCGTTTAAGACGACCTTGAGGTTTGAGGTTTTTCAAACGTCTGTAACGCATTTCAAATCTACAATTACAAAAAAGTACAAATAAAGTTTCTGTAACAAGCGCAACAATAAAATGTAAGTAGCATCAAACTTTCCATTCGTCAACAACTCAAAAGTATTTTCAAATTTGTATGCAATCGACAACCAATGTTGTGTGTGTGTGTGTGTGTGACAGACCGTTTGATTTTCCAAATTCTAATAGTATTTATTATACCTGAAACATAATAGGCAAAAAAGAACAACATAGTTTGAACTTAATGTTTTTTAATAACTGTACACATATTCGTGCGATTTTAATTATTCCAATTAAACTTATCATAATATGAGTATTGTTAAATATAGTCAAAAAACATTTAAACAAATATTAAATATTAAAAATATTCCTTATAAATATGATATCTGGACAACGTTAGCTTTTATGACTTTCGAGTCGAGATTGGTTTGCGAAAGGGAACAAGAGAAACAAAAATAAAATAAAAAGTGTCCAACTCATCATCATAGTCGGTCGAGCGTTGGCAGACGGGAGGAACACAACATCATTTTTAATTTAGAAAACAATTAACGGGGCATTTTTTTAAACGCGCGAATAATATTATGTACATTTATATTATTGATTTTTGCTCCAGTCGGGCATATATATTATTATAAAACGATATTGTTTGACACATTATTTTATATGATATTTTGATTAAAACACTCGAATCGTTGGATATTTGTAAATTTCCATAAATCAGCATTAAAAATATTAATGTTTTAGAACGAAAGAAAAGTAAATTCGATAAATATTTGATTATTTAAAGCTCTCTTAAATATGATAATATATATATATATATATATAAAGAAAAGAAAATTACGCATTAGTAATTTTTCAATAGAACGGAAAAAAAAAATTGCATGCAAGACATAAAGCTAAAATATTTATATACAAAGTCCTGATCATCCTTGCATGGATTTGAAATTAATAGTAAAAATTATTGTTAATAATATGTGAAAAACGTATAAAGAAATTGATCTATTTGTGTCTTTCCTACGATTTTGAAATGTCATTAAATTCCATATAACACTCTTGCATACAGGCAATTTAAAATTATTCTAAAAATATATTATATAATAATTTGTTTTAAAATTTTAATCGCGCAAAAAATTTTATATAGTTAAAATTAAGGTGGCTTTTTATATCGAAACTCGGGGCGTTATTACCGGGTGTTCCTTTTTCATGTGAGTTTTAAGTCCCCTTATGTTAGTGATGACGTATCCGCATTGATCACAAACGTGTTTGGTCCTTTTATTTGCTTTCGACGGTAGACTTATGCCGTGCGCGGCCAATGTATGTTTCTTCAGTAAACAGTGACGTCTGAATGAATTTCCGCACACATTGCATTTAAACGGCCAGTTATCTATATGCATTTGAATGTGATCCAACAAATGAATTTTAGTGGGAAAATGTTGTCCGCAGTACATACATTTGTATGATACACTTTCTCTGTGAAGATTCATGTGCACTTCTAATGACCCTTTGGTCTTGTAAGTATTGCTGCAGATGCGACAATTAAACACTAAATCGTCCTTGTTGTTTTCACTCGTTTTAATAGACTTTGGTAGAATGTCTACTTTATTCTTTATATCGACTGTTTCAATGGCACTGGCGAGCGGTGTCGATCGCATTTGATTGTTTTCATTTTGGTTTTTCATACTGAGATTTAACGGAGCCGACATATCAAAGTTGGTATTGCTCTTTGAAAACGACGAACCTGGAGACGACAGTGTTTGTTGTTCACGTGCATTTCGGTCGATTTTCGGTTGAGGCGGCAAGTGTTCAATGGTAACTTTTATGGTACCGTATGGAAAATAGTTTTGTGACTTATCGCGTGTGCTGTAATCGTTTCGATCCACTGCTGGCTGTCCCATGTTATAAAGGACGCTTTGGCGTAGGTAATCGTTATGGCTTTCTGGTGGCAACACGAGAAATCCACAATTTCCAACTGCTGGATGACTGTAAGCTAATGGATGTTGATTGGAAACACGAGCGCCGTTAGAATCTCCATTAGGTTGATTGAAATTTTCGTTGGCGAGTAAGATGGAGTATGCTAAAGAATTTTCAGGCCCATGATAATGTTTGACGTCGCACTGAGGATTTGTGCACAATTTAAATTTAGCATTCTCGTCGTCCTCACTATCAGAGATCACGATGACTTCATTGTTACTGGCTTCGATTGCTTTTGAGCAAGGAAAAAAAGCCGCTTTGTGATTTTCACCAATATTACTGTTTCGCAGTTGAACACCACTAGATATTCTAGAATCGTCGTTGTTGTTGTTGTTGTTGGCGACGGACGATTCGTTTAACGTATTCAAGCGAAATACTGGCGGTTCAACAGCTGAGAATGCGCTTTGTCGAAAGTATAATCCATTAGATATTCTAGAATCGTCGTCGTCGTCGTCGTTGTTGTTGTTGTTGGTGACGGACGATTCGTTTAACGTATTCAAGCGAAATACTGGCGGTTCAACAGCTGAGAATGCGCTTTGTGGAAAATATAATCCATTAGATTGCGACTGTTGTTGAGATAACAATGTTGAGGGTTCATCATTTAATGATATTTGTTGGTGGCTAACAACGTTAGGATACACAGATTGCAGCGGTGCCGTTAACAAATTGGCCCTTTGTTTTTCCAAATTTTCTTCTTGTTGTCGGTAGATCAAGTTGAATTGTTTCCACATTTCCCACATTGCGGCAAGAAAAAATCAGCGCCAATCTATATGAAAAAAAAAAGAAAAAAAACGGCAAAATTAAAACGTGAAAAAACCTAATGCTATTTTGATTGAATATATTTTAGATTATTGCTTAAAATACAAGGGTTGAGTAAGAAATAAGTCTTTGTCATCGACATGGGTAATTAGCAGGGCTCGGATTTTGTAGCAAATGTTTCTTTTGAGGGCAGTGTGATAGAAAGATAATTCTTATACATAAATACGTTTTGAATCGTTCCAATTTCAATGAAGTAAACTTTATTTTATTATTTTCCACAAAACCTGCTTTTTATTGCCCCTATTTGGTTCTTTTTTCTTAATTTTTACATATTTATTTTTTTTTGAAAATTTAACTTATTTCTATGTATATTATATAATTGGACTATATTATTATTACCAGAAATTATAAAACCAGTAATAAATGTATGACTGATCAAATAACTGTCGTTATTGTGCCGAAATTATATAGGTAGTTTTAACTACAGTTATATTTACCACTCAAGGAAAGGGTTTATATGAAATATGCACTCTGATTACATCGGTTGATGTGGAAAGGTCTTTTTCTACGTATAAAAATATATTAGCAACCAATAGAATGAGTTTTAATGAAAGTAACTTGACCAAATATATGGTCGTAAATTCCTTGTTTTATTATTTAATTTTATGTGTAATTGAAATTTGTTTTTTAGAATTAAATTTAATAAACGCTCTTATTTAAGGATTTATTTTGCTACAAACACCGAGCAGCCCTAGTTAGTAATTAGCAATAAACTTACTAGGTACCAAAATTAAATTTCAAGATAACCTTTAAATATTAAAACAATTATTATACATGAAACGACTTACCGAGTAATAAACTGCAGAAAACGATGTCACAAGTTGATGATTAGACAAGTGGTCTCCAGAACCACAGAACTGGAAATAGCGTTCAGTGTCTTAATGTTACTCGTTCGACGGGCGTAAGTAAAATGTCTACCTGCAACGTTATTAAAAAAGATATTTAGAGTGAAGAATGTATATTAATGATACTGAAAGGGTATAGAATTTTTGACAATAAAGAACATCATTATCTTTCAATAGACCTTAAAGAAATGCATTTAAAACACATTAATATATACTGGTACACATTAATGCAGTATTCGAAGTATTTTTTAAGTTTTAAATTAGAGAGTCACAATGCGGGCGCTACCACCTCCTTGTAGACATTTTTAATTTTGAGGTGGACGTTAATGGGGTAAAATACTTCTATCATCAATACCGAATAGCTTTGTTTAGATGTTTGGAAATATTTCTAACAGCTGTACAGTGCGCGTTATATTAGCAAAGTCTACATTTATTATATTCATATTATGATTTATATTTTTAGTAAAAAAGTTTACATTTACAAATTAATTAATTATTTATAGCGTTAAATTAAGTTTTTGTAACTTTAAGATAATATTATATTAAAATATTGTTCTATTAATATTTCTTTTTAAACTTAGCTTTTTATTTTACATGAAACGAGTAAAAAAAGAGTTTACAATCAGGGGGATGTTTATCACAATTATTTTTCCATAGAGTCAAATTTACTTTTTTTCATTAATTCTATTATGCCTACAATGTATGGGAGGGGGGGGGGAAGTCTCTACATATTACACTTCTTGCCGCCCCCAATTTGGTAATTATTGTTATGAAAAAGTGAATGATTTAATAAATATTTTTTTTAACGTTAATAGTACCGAGTATTATGAAAAATAAACGTATTTAAATAAATGATGAAATATCATTGTGCATATCACAATTAGATCGACCTGATATCGGTAAAACTGTAAAAATTTACATGGTGTCGGTCACCGCAGAAAATCTTTTCATTTTCATATATTATTGATAAAAATTAAAGTTGATTATTGAACAGATAATAATTTACTATAAAACCGGGTGGTCGAAGATAAAAATATAGAATATTTCAATTCCCTAATTTTCTTAGATTGTTTTTTAAGGGTATACACGCACGTATTGGGGTCTCTCTAGTATTTGCCAGGAGTATGTTATCAGACCAGTAATAGGGTATACATCACAGTTTATAGTCAAATAATAAATAAACCCTCTCACCAGTAAGACTAGAAACAATTGTTAACCTCGGGATCTCACAGACTTCAAGCCGAGTAAGAATTTGTAGGCTGGCAGTGTTTTACACTCTATGAAGTATACTGCAATACAAGGATATAGTTAAACCTCGACCACTGAAACGATAATATTACAAATCAAACCATCACGTTATAAATTATTTTACATTATATTTAAAAATACTTACCGTATATTTTGTTATGCTTGGAGTAGGTTCACCACATCGGGTATAGGTATGTGTTGTTGACTGTGCTGAGAGGGTGTCGGGCAGCTTTCGGTTTACGATCCAAATGTTGATATTTATGCTACAAAATTATAATCATTAATTAGTACTTTATAGTTAAATAATAAATAAACCCTCACACCACTAAAGCCAAAAACAATTATGTTAACCTCGGGTATCCGACAGACTTTAAGTTGAGTAAGAATTTGTAGGCTAATAGTGTTTTTGGCTCTATGAAGTATACTGCAATACAAGGATATAGTAAACCTCGACCACTGATAACTGAAACGATAATATTACAAATCAAACCATCGCGTTATAAATTATTTTACATTATATTATTTAAAAATACTTACCATATATTTTGTTATGCTTAGAGTAGGTTCACCACATCGGGTATAGGTATGTGTTGTTGACTGCGCTGAGAGGGTGTCAGGCAGCTTCCGATTTGCGATCCAAATGTTGATATTTATGCTACAAAATTATAATCATTGATTAATACTTTATAGTTAAATAATAAATAAACCCTCTCACCACTAAGGCCAAAAACAATTATGTTAACCTCGGGGATCCGTCAGACTTTAAGCAGAGTAAGAATTTGTAGGCTGGCAGTGTTTTTGGCTCTATGAAGTATACTGCAATACAAGGATATAGTAAACCTCGACCACTGATAACTGAAACGATAATATTACAAATCAAACCATCGCGTTATAAATTATTTTACATTAAATTATTTAAAAACAAGTAACTACTTACCATATACTTTGTTATGCTTAGAGTAGGCTCACCACATCGGGTATAGGTATGTGTTGTTGACTGTGCTGAGAGGGTGTCGGGCAGCTTTCGATTTGCGATCCAAATGTTGATATTTATGCTACAAAATTATAATCATTAATTAGTACTTTATAGTCAAATAATAAATAAACCCTCTCACCACTAAGGCCAAAAATAATTATGTTAACCTCGGGGATCCGTCAGACTTTAAGCCGAGTAAGAGTTTGTAGGCTGGCAGTGTTTTTGACTCCACGAAGTATCAGCAATAATATACAGTACGGTATAGTGCAATACAGGAATGTAGTAAACCTCGACCACTGATAACTGAAACAATATTACAAATTATTTTACATTAAATTATTTAAAAACAAGTAACTACTTACCATATATTTTGTTATGCTTAGAGTTGGCTCACCACATCGGGTATAGGTATGTGTTGTTGATTGCGCTGAGAGGGTGTCGGGCAGCTTCCGATTTGCGATCCAAATTTTGATATTTATGCTACAAAATTATAATCATTGATTAATACTAGTTGACAAGAATATAAACACGAGCCGGGTCTGATCGGAATTGGAGAAAAGAGTCGTTGGGATTACCGTCGACACAAATTTCTATAATTTACACTTACAGTCGTTTTTAAATAACCATAATATAGAGTAATTAAATAAAATGATTTGTATTCTTACGGTCATGTTGAATTATATTACAATTTGATGAGATTTTAAGTCATGGGATTATTATTATTATACATTTTGTTTCCACTATTTGCGTTCAAGTAAAAATTCAAAATAATCATATCTGTAAATATAATAGTTATAGTCTGCGATCGTACTGATCGTTTGGATCAGACAAGACCAGACTGTACTCGATACGTATAAATTACTTACACATAATATTATCGAATAACGATCAGAGTTCTTTTTTGGCGGCAACACGAATCACCATATTTACTTATTCAACTGCGCCAGTCGCTTACACAACTGAAAAAATCAAACGAAAAATAAATAAATAAATAATTTTGAGATTTTCTGCGAATTCCAACAATGTGGGGTACTGCTGTCTATAATAAAATAAAATGGTTTGTATTCTTACGGTCATGTTGAATTATATTACATTTTGATGAGATTTTAAGTCATGGGATTATTATTATTATTATACATTTTGTTTCCACTATTTGCTTTCAAGTAAAAATTCAAAATTCAAAATAATCACATCTGTAAATATAATAGTTCTAGTCGGCGATCGTACTGCCAGAGCTCGTTCGGATCAGACAAGACCAGACTGTACTCGATACGTATAAATTACTTACATAATATATTATAATTACTCACACATAATATTATCGAACAACGATCAGAGTTCTTTTTTGGCGGCAACACGAATCAGCATATTCACATATTCAACCGCGCCGGTCTCGCTTACACAACTGAAAAAATCAAACGAAAAATAAAAATAAATAAATAATTTCGAGATTTTCTGCCAATTCCAACAATGTGTGGGGGGTACCTGCTGTCGCGACAGTCTGACGTCGTGAGCATGACGTCAAACCACCAACACTGCTCATATACTATAATACCGTCGTTATTTTGAAAACTGAAAATCGTGCGCCGTCCACTAGCTCGCCGTTTCGTTTGCGCCTCGTCCATTGCCGCGCACAAAGTTCGTGTGTAGTATATAAACTTTCCGTCGACCGCGCGGCAACGGTCGATCCGAGTTCTGCCGCGACCGACGAGAGAAACGTTCGTTTCCGACATCGAATCGAAAGACCCAAAAACGGTTGATTTACCGAAAACTGCGAGACTCGGCGACGACCGTTATTATCGTGAGAATCGAAAAGATACGGCGGTCGCGGGGCGGAACGGACGTCCGACCTTTGCACGCCGTCGTACCGGTTCCAGGCTCCAGTGTTGCCAAGCTAACGGAACTCGGAATCAAACGTCCGACTTGGATTATAATGTGTTCCGATTTAATTCGAAATAATTACGTCGTACTATATTATATACGACGAAACGCGGTGGCTTTCTCGACTATATAACCGCGTGGTCGAGTGGCGAGTAATAAACGACGGCGTAATAAAACCCAAAGACAACTCGGATAAATAATAATAATATTATATTTATTTACACGACGACGACGACGCGAACACACATATTTCCCAAAGAGGAGCGCGTTGTGTCGTAGTTGAAATTTGGCTATAAATAATAATTTTTTTAAAACGAGTAATATTATTAAAAACTTACCGCGCGTTTTCCGTCGGATAAATTCAAACGTGATTGTGAAACACGAGCGGCGAGTTTTCCTTTTTCATCGTACCAATCTCTGCGGAAATCTCGTACGAGTCGCGTCGGCCACGAGACAATTCCCAATCGATGGCGACCGCGTCGAATATTATTATAACGACCGTTTTATTTTAATCGTAACAATCTCGGCTTCGTTTTATAACTCGGACGCGAGAAGAAGACGAATGAAAAAAAAATAAATATTAAAAAAAAACAATATTTTATTAGAACGCGCGCGGCGATACACGAACGAGCTACTTATCGCGAGCACCGTGTGACGTCGAAATCTCTCGGAAGCGCGCGCGCGCGATAGGTGTCGCGGACGAGACGGAACGATAAGAGCGAAAAGAAAAACGATGTAAAATGTATTTCGACGATTATTATAATGTCACCGTGTCGGGCGGACAGAGCGTACGCGTTATTGTATAGTTTGATGAAACGCAGTAGAGAGCACGTGATGCGAGAGAGACGCAAAGAAAAAAAAAGGTTACAAAATCAATATACGGGCAAACCGGATCCGTCGTCCGCGATAACAATGTCACCGGGAGACGGATTCATCTCGGCTTATATGTGTGTAGAGATACGCGGAATACGCGAAAATTCGTATCAAATCGAAAACACAACTACACGACGGGCGGTAGGGTCAGCGGCGGAACTACGTATTATTATAAAGGCGTCTCGGCGCACGCGAGGGGGGCCGCCCCTACGACGTTTTGACTTGGGAAAATTACAATTTAAAAAATTTAAACCTCGTTAAAGTTTATTTTCAGTTATAAAATATGTTATTTCATCGGTCGCATATCGAATTTTTAAAACATAAATTCTGTTTCGAAATCGAATATTAATCCATCTATATACTCGTATATAAGAGATAGATGGAGACGACTCCTTGAGAAAGGATTTCTCGAAATTCGACCCCTACCGGAGTTGAAAGGGGTAAAAATGAAAAAAACAAGTTATATTGCACACGGGCGAAGCCGGGTTATTCACAGCTGTTATCCTATAATTTTACGATTAATTAAAAAAAATTCATCTACGTTTATAAAATATCCTGTCCTAGCGTTACAGGGCCTCCGCGAACATTTTTTACACAATTACAATTTTTAAAGATTTAACCAAAAGCCTCGTAAAAGTTTACTTTTAGTTATGTTATTTTACTCAAAAATATAAAGTCACGCAAGTCGAATTTTCATCTCGAAATGCGTATGAAAATAAAATTTTTACCGGGCATAGAATTTTTTAAAACGTAATTCCGTTTCGAGATGGAATCCTATAATTTTACGATTAATTTAATTATTAAAAGAAAAAAAATTCTTCTACGTTTATAAATTTCTGTCATTACAGGGCCTCCGAGAATCTAGTTCCGCCACTGCGTATATAATACGACGCGGCGGCGGTTCGTAAAAATTCGTTTCAAGTCGCAAAACACAAATACGCGCGACGGGAGGTAGGGTATAAACGTAGAACAGATGGGTCGTTCGAATTATATTTTACCGTAAAATATGGATAATTTCATACCGATAATAATAGACGCGTCCGCTGTATTTCGTTCGGGTCGTCGGGAAAGACCGCAGGTAGGCATTGTGCGCGCGAGCGTGTCCGGCGTCTTCCGGGGCAGGGCTGCAAAATAAATCGTTCGATATCAAAATAAATAAATAAATAAATAAAACCGTACGTACTATACTTACGGGGTCCAGGAGGTTCGCGGTCAAGAGCGTAGAGTCTGTTGAGGGCTTGTGAAATAAAGTAACAACATCCCATTGAAAAATGTATAAATTGTCAATATATTGACGGAAAATACATAATAATAATATAACATTCCTTCAATAGATATAATATCTTAATCGAAAATAATTTCTAATAAACTATACGTATTATGCTTGTCGAAACTAGTGTTTCTAACGTTTAGTGAAAACTCAACACAGAGAAACTTAAAAAATACTATAATTACGCAATTGAAATCGGCAAACCGCTGCGATGTCTTAATCCGTCGTTCGAGGCTTGTTCGCGAATTAAACATTGCAAAAATGCAAACGTCATTCCAATTCGCTCAGTTCGACGAGCATGGTGCATACGTTGCAATTGCATTTGTGCGTCTGAGACTTCGCCTCGGCTTGACGGCTCGCGATCGGCGTCGGCGTCGCAGTCGCGGTCGGCGACGCTCGAGAGTAGTTTTGAGCGGAACCGTCGACGTCGTCGAATTTTCTTTTCAACGTATCGACGAAAGGATTTCGATTGTCGGGTGGTGCCGCCGCGAGTAGAGGCACGGCTCTTTGGCGCGAGACATTTTCCTTCGGGGCGGCGGATCTATTGTCGGCGTACATCGACGTCGTATTCGTCGTCGCGCTTACGTAGTCCGGCGGAGCCGACACGCGAGCGTCGTTCGGAGACCACTTCAGCGTTTGACGTATATAATAACGGTTCCTCGTGGCTTCCGGAGGCCGCGACGACGACAAATCGAGATCCAAAATATCCATGGCGTTCGACACGAGCGTTTCGGTCGACGTCGACGACGACGACGACGACAACGACGACGACGACAAATCGAGATCCAAAATATTCATCGCGGTCGACACGAGGGCATCGGTCGAGGACCACGACGACGGATCCGCGAATTCTTGAAAACCGTTGACGTAGTCGAAGTCGTTGTCATCGCCGCCGCGGGCATATTCGTACAGCTGGGTCGTTATTATGAATTTATCGCCCGAGGGTATCGTCGACACGGAGATCTGGACGGGCCACAGCGGGCGATTTTCGCGGTCGCCGTCAGCACACGCTCCTGCTGTTCCGCGGTCTCTTCTGTCGACATCGCCGCCGCCGCCTCCGCCGTCGTTCGGATTTACGGAAATCTCCGGCCCCGGCGGTTCCAGAGTGGCGGATTTCTGAAAACCGTCGGCGTAGTTGAAGTTTTTATCGTCTCCGCTGTTGTTCGCATAGTACGGGTTGTTGCAACGATTGTCGACGAGCACTGTGGACGCAGCGGCGCTCGGCGTGATATTTCGCGGGCCAAAGTCTTCGTGGCGATCGCCTCCGGTAGTCGTTGCGAATTTCTCGCCCGACGATGTCGGCGATACGGCGATCTCGGCGGGCCGCGGCGTTCCGTAGTCTCTTCTGTTATCGTCCTCGTCGTCGTTCGTACTTACGGAAGAGCCGACGACGTCGGCCGCGGTCGAACACGACTGGCTCGACGACGACGACAACAATCGCGTCAAAACATCCGACGACGGCGATTCCAGAGTCGCGAAAAACGTCGTCAGCGCCATTGCTTGTTGCAGTCCTGTAGACTCCGATTTCGGCGGCAGCGGCGGCATCGTCGTCGGTCCTGGCGGTTGCGGCGGGTCTGTTGGCGCAGGCGAAGGCTGTTGTTCCGCGAACCGCGCGATCGTTATGCCGAGTTCGTAGTCGTCGTCGTGGCGCGGGGATGATCGAGCGGCCGCGAGCGCGCGGTCGGCGGTCTCGCGGGCTTCGTTTTTTATCCTCTGGCTTTCCCTCCAATTCCGTTCCTCGCGGTACAGTAGATCTATGAAAAATTGTACGCCCCACATTCCGGACGGACCTCCGAGAGACTTTCCACAATCATTTGCATGGGCAACGAGACGAGTCAATCTTGAACACAAAAAAAAAAAATAAAATAAAATTACCCCCAATCGATTAAAACCAATATGAAATAATAATAGAGAAACGTTCGTTTTCGCGCAAATCACAACATTTTCACGTAGGTACGTCACGCGTTTTAAATTCCGCACGGCCCGATGAGAATTTAAGGAATTTAAAGATCGTCTTGCCGACGGATGAACGCTTAGAAAAAAATATCGAAACGTTAAATGTATTTTAATGGTTTTTTTATTGACTATTTTTGTCATCAACCTAATGCGTTGACCGGAATGTTTAAAAAATAGTATCGAAATAAAAGACGCCAAATATTATCATTAATATTATCATTAAAGGGAACAGAGGCGTATACTCGTCTGGCCTAATGAGAAAGGAAAATTACCGGCCAGATATTTCACGCAATACGAATTTTTTCATTAAATTTTAATGTCTTAAAATACTTATATTATTATGAATTATATATTTGTAAGTTTACTATAGTTTGAAAAACGTGCATTATAACCAGTGGTCGAAGTGGCTCAAAATACTAAAAGTACTTGTTTTATATCAAAAAAGAACAATAAACATCTCTGTATTATTGTAAGACATTAGAATTGTCATGAAAAACGCCAATATAAATCGACAATCTTTAAATTTAATTTAAATTAAAAATATTTATAATAAATAAATTATAATAAGGGATATATTGTATAATTTATGAAAAATAAATACGAATGGATGCCCACAACTTCGACCACTAATTATAATATATATATATAATATTTATTCACTTGATAATTACCATCGAGTTAAAAATTATTATTTACCGTAAAGACGAAAATTGACAGACATCGCGAAAATGTAAATATATTATAACTTATGAAACAGTTTTATTTATCATTTTACTAACCAAATGGTAAATAATGTATTATATTATTATATATTATATAAATACTGCGTGATTATTTTTATTTTTAAAAAAATAATAAAAATACTAAAACATTAATAACGTTAGAAGAGAGGAAAATATTTTTTTAAAGAAAAATGTAAAAAAAAAATGAATTATTCTTAAAAAAAAAGCGAAATGAAAAACGAATGCAAATAGCGACCGTTCCTATACTGACTTTAATACTGTAATAGAAAAATAGAATAAACCGAGCGATTTTAACGTAATAAAACGTCTAAAAAAATAGAAATAGGTTTTACCTGAGTCGAGAAGTAAAAAACGTTCCTGTGTCGCTGGACTGCCAGAGTCGAAATGAAGTTGGCGACATTACAATAGTGGCGTCCCCGCGATATACATACGATTCGTAATGACAATTTAATGAATATTTTTAACGATTTTAAACCCAATGAAATCAATCGGTTCGACTTGGTAAAAAAAAAAAAAAAAACGATAACTATATACGCATACAACGGCGAATTAATGGACAAAAATTTTTCCGAGACACATTAAGACACATTATCGTCCGAATGAACAATTTGTGCCACTGTTTTACCGCGTGGGTATATAGACGGTAAAACATAACACAACCAGATTCTAGATATTATAGTTTATTTATTTTAATTTCAAACGCGGCTCCGCGTGTCCGGGAGGCATAATTTTAGTGATACACTCGGGGGGGGGGGGTCGATTTAAATATATAAAAGAATAATTTTATTAAAAACTCGGGGTTTCGACGATAAGAACTGAGCTACATAGAACATTGTTTAAATCGACCGCAAACGCATTTATCTGATATTCGTACGATTTAAATATAGTAATTATATAATAATAATCGCGTAGACATAATACCTTTTATTGGAATCAAACGGCGGCTCGAGAGTTCCGCGACACGTCGTGGCGGGCTCTCCGGAGACGACGAAGACAAACGGCGAACGGGAAATCGTGAATGACGTAATCGCGAGTGATTTTGGTCGACTACGACGGCGGCGGCTGCGGCGGCTCCGTCAAACTGGTACCAAACAACCGGACCGGTCAACAAATAACCAGTGACTAAAACTAACGTGTGAAAAATTCGATTGAAAAAAAAAAAAACGTTTTTCAAAGCCTACACGGCGAAACGATACCATACGCAAGCCGGTTGTTATCTATACAACTCTTTTATTTATTTTATCAACCAATAACATAATATAATAGTTTCTTATTAAAATATTTACATATTATCTGACAGTCTTCAGAAGTTATTACGAGTTATACATATTATATTAAACCCAAAAGTAAATACAATTTCATTATTATATTATATTGTGTTTGATTTGTTCTGAAATGCGCACATAGTTCGACGCATAGCTCGTAGAGAGATTTTTTTTTTATCTACTGATTTAATTATAATATTATATAATTAAGTATGGTTTTTTAGTTGGTTTCATTGTTAATAGAATCGATTAAAATTATTGCCACCCTTCCGATAGGAGAACTACATAACGTTATGTTTACCCATGACTAATACATTATTTCTTACGTGATCAAAAGTACCGAGTTTTTAATATTTACCGAACGTTTTTAAACAATTCAAAGAAGAAACAATTTGCATAGATCAGAGGTTCCCAAACCGCGGGTCGAGATTTTTATTTTTAACGAGCGCCGCGTTACATTTTAAAATAATATATTTTCATTAAATGTGTACATTTAAAAACAATATTTAATATTTTATTATTATTTTTTCTCGAATAACTAATAAATTAGTTTCCCCCCCCCCCCCGTGATTTTGTACAATTACTACTATGGACGGATGGTTAAATAAAAATTCTACGATTTGAAAATTTAAAAATAAAAATTTATTGTTCTTTAAAATATTATGTATCTTTTTATCATTATTTCTTTTTGTCGCGAGCAAAACACATCGACAAGCAAAAAACATTTAAAAAGAGGTCATTGATTAATGTGGGTCACCAAAGTTTAAAAAAAATTTGGGAACCTCTGATATAGATAATATATTATGTAAATTTATGTTTCTTTCCTTATGCTCTTTATTAACTAAAAGAAAACTATTGAACCGATTTACGCGCGGTTTTTTAAAATATGATCGGGGCAGTTCGGATAAGGTTTACAGATTTACAGGCATGAGCAAGTGCACGCCCAGCGAAAAATTCGACCTACTTTCAATTTTTTGTTTTAAATTAAAATATTATTGCAAGTCATGTGTGTGTACACACATATATAACGAAATAAATTTTTTCAAACCTAAATTTCCATCTTATTTTTAAGTGATAACTTTTTAATGTAATTATCGGGCATATTGAAAACGGCACATTACCATAAAAACAATTTTAATCAGACGTATACGATTGGAGGCAGTGGCGACATTTCGGAAAAATAAAAACCTCCGGAAATAAACGAATAGTCAACACACTTTTAATCAAATAAGAGATTATTAACCTATTTAAAAACTGTAAAATAACTTTTATGATTTGTTTTAACCGGTAATAATAAGCGGCGGCGGCGGCGCCAGGAGAAAATGCCCTGCACTGCAGGGCATTGGTCCGATTTTAAATAATCTAATAATATGGTCATTAAGTATATGGAATAAATTTATAAATGAATTTAAAATTGTAATAATTAAAAAAAAAATTAGTATTGGAATAAATTAATAAATGAATTTAAAATTGTAATAATTAAAAAAAAAATTAGTATTGGAATAAATTAATATATAAATTTAAAATTGTAATAATTTAAAAAAAAATTAGTATTGGAATAAATTAATATATAAATTTAAAATTGTAATAGTTTAAAAAAAAATAGTATATGGAATAAATTTATATATAGATTTAAAATTGTAATAATTAAAAAAAAAATTAGTATATGGAATCAATTTATATATAAATTTAAAATTGTAATAATTAAAAAAAATAGTATATGGGATAAATTTAAATATGAATTTAAAATTGTAATAATTTAAAAAAAATTAAAGTTATTACACTCATTAGTCATTGCTCATATAGTCATATATAATAGGTTTTTTTTCGGGGGAGGGGGTTATTTTCATTTTTTTTAATGGCCCTACCTAGAAAAATATCCTGGCGCAACCACTGATTGTAAGTACTATAGTTATAGGTATTTTTTTTTAATTGATATTTTAATTAATATTTAATAATAATTGAAACTAATATTTAATTAATAATTTATATATATTTAATTTTTATATTAACAGATATTTTTGAAAATAGAAATGAGTTTGACGGAGATGTTTAAGAATTATTAAGACGGCAATAAAAAAAAAAAATAGAAGTTATATCTTTATAATATATCATTATAATTAGGTTATTACTACTAATAACTGATACGTTTCTTATAAAATCGCTTTTTTTTTTTTTATAGGGTGGCAAAAATAATATAATTCCCTATCCTTCGATACCCCCTATCGGCGCGCCTAAGGACCCACTACCTACCTATCTATAGACTGTAAATAAAATATAAAACGTACTACTTACGGTTTGTCTTCGGTGAATTCCTGCAGAGGTTCGGTTAGGTTAGTATTGTCTTGTGAAGTATAGTAGGTAACAAACACAAAAGTCCGATTAGTCGTCGACGAGATAAATAAAACTGAAATTTTACAAAACCGAGAGGAACTTTCGGAACCGCTGTCGACACTAGACTGATCCGTCCGCCCACTCGGCACCGGCAAGCCGCTGTACTTTTGCGCAACAGTCGATCGGTGTTGTTTGGTTCGCGCGCGCGCGCGCGGAGAGCACGACTGTCATTGGTCGCGTGGCACGAGCGGCTCGGTTTCCGTTGGCCGTCACCCACGCAGTATTGCGAGGACGCGAACTTTCTCGCAAAAACACGTCTATATTTATCATTGTTATTATTATTACTATTTTTGTTACATGATTACGTATTCATAACAACTACATTACACAATTAGGGATTCCCCTTGTTATCTATCGGTTCGATTATTGTTATACGTTTTCGGTGCAAAAATCACGTTTTTTTTTTATGGGATATTAAAAATATGATCTGCACAAAAAGCTACTCTCTAAACAGTCTTAACCTTTCTGGTATGTCGACAAACGATCACACACGTTGCCCATCATAATTATAAAATTACCATAGTTTCATCTATTACATAAATATATACTTTTTTTTTTTTTTAAATCAGAAATTGTAATTTTTCTCAATTATCATTGGAAAGTCTGGAAAATGTTGTCTTAAAAGTTATAATAAATTCATTACGGGAAAACGGTTACATGTGAATTGTTGTTTTTACCATTCAAGAGTATTAAATTAAATAAAAATATTTCAACTATTAAAATGTGTCTTTAACCATAAACTCAAATGGGTTTGGTTAGGTTAGGTTGGACGTTAAAAAAATATATATTTTATTCTAGCAAACGTCGACAAATTTCTTTAACGGTTTCTAATCAAAATATATGACATCAGTACATCAAGTATCAAATTTTAATATAATAAGTTAATAAAGAAATATAAATTGTATTTACCAGTTTATTTAATGCGATGCCTTGTTCGATGTGTGAATGTAGATTTACTTCCATTTTGTACCAATTTGTTAATAATATGACAGTTGCTTTAAATAATGTAATAACTTTATATTTATTGTTATGTTATTTTTATATAAGAATATATCAATATATGAGGCTGAAACGCAATTACCTAATACGGAATCGTTTTAATCTATGCGTTTCCCATGACTTTTTTCCTTCGTCCAATATCCGTTAAGTCAAATTAAAAATAGTTATTGTCAAGGCACTGCGAAATCTAAATCTGAGGCACTGTGACTGCTGCTACTTTTTTATGACACTATCAATCATATATTATATACATTAGAATAATATTGTTGTTGTACGTTCATTACAATAAGGCTAGTTGTAATAATAAGTAAAATACTTATCTGTGTTTAACGCCCAGCAGCTTCCAATCAAAATTGATAATTATAAATCGGATCTAATGGTGCAGTGAATTTCATTAAACATTTTTTCGATGTGGTCTTCATCAGTGGAATCCAGATGTAGTGTTACAGTAGTTTGTGTATGCATGTCTGGTTCTGTCAAAATGATAATATTATAATATATTTATAATTATAAATCCATGTCAGTTGCTTACTTTTAATCTCTAGAAGCTGGTTTTAACAATAACATTTTTACCATCCACCTTGATAGATTCAGTTGATATTTCTTATAAGATATAAAATGGCACATTAAATAAGTTGTGAATTCCCAAAGCGAATGATGCTTACAATTATAATTTCATCTGTTAATAAAATAGTTTAAATAATTTCTAGATCTATTATGATCTATATCTGAGTATTTGTTCACTAAAACAAAAAGAGCATATAAAGAAATTTATAATAATTGAAATTACAATGAGTCATCGCCAAGAATCAATCAGTGATTATTTTTTGTAAGGCCTTATAGTAGTGGTTGAAAAGATTATCTATTTTCATGTATTTTCGGCAACACAACATAATCCTGAAAAATAATAAATTATAAATTTTTTTTATGAATTTTGCATAAATAAGTGTGCATAAAAGAATAAATTAGAAATTTAAGTCAACAATTTAAAACACTTTTTTTTTAATACCTAATGTTTAACAAATGTAATCACTGTAATGAACCATTTTGATTTAAATCTATCAATACACAACTCTTGTGTAATTTTAAATTATTAGAAAAGGTAAAAATATTTAAAAAATTTGGGGTTCTACAACAACTGTTTTAAGTCGACACGCAATATAAATAAAACTCTAATTCATAATTTATAGAACATGCTAATGAATAAGAGTCAACTAATAGGAATTTAATAATAAAATATAAATAACAGTGAAATGATATTATTTGATACTGTTTTAAGAGATATCATGCAATTAAGGGTTTTTTTTTTTTTTATTTATAAAAGACTTAAAAGTTTATATTAAATTTCTAGCCATTTTTTTTTTTTTATTAAAACATAAAAAAATCTATATGAAATGGCTAATTTTTAACAGTTAAAGAAAAATGATTTGATTGTATATTATGATGGTCATATTGAATTTTTAGTAGCAAAATAAATGACATGTAAATATGTCATAAATAATATTCTCATATAAATGGAATTGTTAATCGATAACAGTAAAATGTGTTGATAATGATTTTAAGTAAAATGAAATTATGAATTGGTTTTATTGAGTATTTTGTTGAAATAAATTCACAACTAGGATTATGTTGAAAAAGAAAAATTGTAATTAACACTTGAACATCCGAGTGAAATAACTAATAGTTTACACATATTCAACAATTATATCTACTTGTTGTGTAAGTGATTGATTCGTACACTGTTTTATATTGGAATTTAATTTTATATTTAGACCTATACAATCTTAGCCTCAAAAATAATACAATTTATTTTAAGTAAAACAAGTATAAGGTACCTCATGGTGTTTAAAAAAAAATAAATAGAGTCAATTAATGTACTGGCCTGTACATTAATTTTAAAATGATTATTTAAATTGAACTTCTAGCTGTTACAAGTATTATTGTATTTACAAATGAATTAGTAAAATGATATCAATTAAGAAGTTAATAGACGTTTTCTTATGCGTCTAACGTGAAATTTGTATGTTATATTTCCAAGAGCCTCTCATAACAGGTAACGAGTGAAATGCTTACCTACTCAACGTCCGACAGCTGTTGATCATAATAATGATAATTAGTAAAGAAACGGAACAGCAGGCAAACTTCTTCGACAGATCGCTGTGGGTAGTAAAACATGGTCCTGTCGAAATCATAAGAAAAGAATTATTATACATTATGATAACGTAAATAAATGAAGCGAATCGCTTACTTTCAACTTCTAGCAGAGCCAGTTCGGCCGAGTCATAACAGCAAGACGAATAGTCTTCTTTTTAATCTTCGACCATAGAAACAAAAAGAAACGCTTTAAACGGGAATATATATATTATTTCGCTATTCGGGGGGTCTCGGAGGGGGGGGGCTTTTACTCACAATAATTACGTTGTACCGGGCGCGTGGAAAATTCTCTTTTACGCCGTTTTCGCGGAGTGTTGTTTCTTTTTGTTTCGCTCGCCGTTTCTTCGATTCTCCGAAGGCCGCCGCGCCGGGGTGAAACCGCGAGTACGAATTAATTGACAATAATTATTAGCGAAAAATTAACTATATTATAATATAGACGAAGCGATGACGGTTCTAAATAACAGTTGTCAACAGCTGTTAACCGGCGGTCGCGGGTACAGTGGTGCCAACCGGAGGGGTGGAAAGTTCAAAGTTGTGCGCGCGACAGGTGCCGAGATCCGAAAGCTCGCGCGCGCGATCGTCCTGAACTCGCGGCGAAAGTCCTTAATTTCGGCTTCTTGTAGGGGGTGGGGGGGTGTCTGAAGGGGTTTATCTAACCCGCGGCGACAATACTCCAAGTCGGTCTGTAAGAGAAACGTGCGACAACCGTATATCCCAGAAGGATAAAATCGATACGAAACTTCCGAACCGCGTCCTGGATAGGGCGCGCGTGTTATTTGTGAAAATCCGAAAATCCTTCGAAATGTAGACGCCGCGAGTTCGATCGTTCCAAAGTGGCAATTGAAACTATAATATTATCATCATCATTATCTTTATCGTTATCGACGTCGAATAATATCGTTGATAAACACGTGCACGCGGCGAACGGTCGGACAGTAGGTTGACGTACAAAGTCCGACGACGATTATGTAAATACGGACGGCGGCGTAGTATTGCGACGAACGCGGAAATTCATTTACGATTTGAACCAAATGGATTCGACTGCGAGGTGAGTAGACGTCATGTTTTCGCCACCGGGGTTCTACTCGCCGCAAACGCTTGTGCGAAAATAATATTGGTTTTTTTTTTTTTTTCGTGGTCCTTATTACAATATTAGTTTATCCGGGGAAGGATTCCATCTGGTCCTTAAGGATATTTTTTCCGTAGCCGGGGGTTGAACAACACGCGAGAGAGGGTTTATTATCAATTATACGTTTGTATGTCTAAATGGTATTATTATTTGATAATAATATTTAGTCGAGATGGCTGTCGATAATGGTAGATTTGAGTCCGTTCGTTGTCCAACTACCGAACGAGGCGATTTAAATGTGTTCCTTAGAGTTGTTTAACACTCTCGTGTTTTTCGACGATCAAATACGACTAAAACGTGTCATCGCGCAATCTGGTCTGCGCGCGAGCATTGGAGGCCTGTCTTGTGATATTTTATAATCGGTCGAAAATATAATATTTTAAAACCGTAGTCATAGTATACCCACCGACTAGAATTATCGGTCCTCTCGGGCCGTAACATAAATAGTCGAACAATGAACACGGCGGCGCGGCCTGGCCGGGCCGTATCGATCCTCCCGCACAATAAGGTTTTCTATGCACACCCAAAGGCAATCGATAAATAGGATCCTGTTGTCGCGTCATCCCCTCTCCTCTGATTACGATAAGTAGTTTTAATACGTCTTTAATTGACCCAGGGCATTGATATCGTGGCCACATGAATGCATCGATAACGGTTAGCAGTCGTTAGTCGGTGACCACACCACCAACATCGCGTGTCCGTGTCCGTTTGCCGCCCAGTGATTCCAGGATCTCTCGGAGAAACGTGGTTTGTTGATCCGGCATCTCCAGCGCTACATTCCGGTAAGTCATATTTGTAATATTATCCTGTGTAGCCGACGCGTTTTACATTATTACGTATTAGTGCTACTTCTCTCTATAGATATATTATTCCTTACGTTTTTCTGTAACAGCACGTGATTTTTTTTTTCTTCATAAACATTTGAATCGCCCGTGTCTCATCCTATTTGAAAACAACTAAAGGTAGGGTGTCCAGCGCGCGACCGGATTGTGGCTGGCTTCTCGGTTCTAAATTTCGTCAGTACTACGCCGCCGATTTCTATCGAAGGGTGTGACGCGTACAACGTGTCCGATGATGAGTTGCCGTGCGTTGTAATTAATTCTTGATTTACTTGAAGACGATAAACTATTATTTTCGTATTGCACGTCGTCGGCAATGTCGTACAATGCGGGTTATTTGTGTACGTATTCGATGAAAATTTCATTTTCTCCCTGTGTAAACACTACGAATATCGCCGTCGCGGGTAGGACATCCAGTGGCGTAGTTTCCACCCGCCCACCAGATATTTATTTTTTCGGGCAAACATTGTTCGTCGAACGCTTGTCCGGTGTGGACGGACCTTTAAACACGCCTCCCCCCCTGCTAGAAAAAAATTCTATCCACACCGGTCGACAATAGGAAACGCGAATTGGACATTTACCCGCTCGCTTTCGTCTGATTTCAGTTTTTCTTTCGTCTACGCTGTCGAGGATCTCCGAGGACAATGCGCACGATACAACATCATTTCGCGAACCGTGGCACATGCTCCGAGGAGCCCGACCCGCTGTCCACGGACCACACGTACTCCACGCCGCCGGAATACGAGCCGCCGACGCCGTCGCCCACGCCACCCGAGCAGTTGCTGGGAATCCTCCCGTGGTCGCCGTCGCCGCCGATGTGGCCGACGGCTTCGGCCGAGACGTTCCCCGGCGACATCGGCGCGAAGACGGAGGTGCGCACCGGGCAGGGGCACGGGGCCGACGTCCCGGACGGCCCGCTGGACGCGATACCGGACGGCGATTTCTTGCCCGTGGACGACCGCGGCGCGTTCGACGTGAACGAGTACCTGCCGCCGGAGACGCGCGACCGGGCGCTCGAGGATTTCGATCAGTTCATCGCGGAATACTACGACAACCTGCGACGCTTGCCGACGACCGCGCCCCCCTGTCTCCGCTGGGCCGCGTTCGATCCGGTCACGCGACCGTCGGCGCCCCCGAGACCGCCGCCGCCGGTCAGCATCCCGGCGCTGCGGTGGTTCGGGAATGTGCCGCCGCCGCCGCCACCGCCGACGCGAACGTCCTACTCGTCGCCGATGGTCCATCTGCGCAGGATGCTCGAAAACAGGGTTTCGGACGAGGGAAACAGCCGCGACGGCGACCGCGCCGCCGCCGTGGAATTAATCAACCCGGAATTGCCGTGTCCGCCGCGACCGCGCCAAAACGCGTCGCGCGGACCGCTCCGCAAGGGCCGTGGCGGCCGCCACCGCGGTGTCTCCCGCGGCGCCGGCAGGGAGCCGCCCGATCACACACAGGCCGTTTCGCGAATCGGCACGACGTCGAGTTACCTATCGCCCTTCTCGGAAATCTGCCCGCCGCCGCCGCCGCCGCCACCGCCGCCACCACCGCCACCGCCGCCACCGCCGACGCCAACGTCCTACTCGTCGCCGATAGTCCGTCTGCGCAGGATCCTCGAAAACAGGGTTTCGGACGAGGGAAACGGCCGCGACGGCGTCCGCGCCGCCGCCGTGGAATTCATCAACCCGGAATTGCCGTGTCCGCCGCGACCGCGCCAAAACGCGTCGCGTGGATCGCTCCGCAAGGGCCGCGGCAGCCGTAGCCGCGGCAGCCGTAGCCGCGGCGGCCGCCGCCGCGGCGCCGGCAAGGAGCCGCCCGATCACACACAGGCCGTTTCGCGAATCGGCACGACGTCGAGTTACCTACCGCCCTTCTCGGAAATCTGCCCGCCGCCGCCGCCGCCGCCGCCGCCGCCACCGCCGCCACCGCCGACGCGAACGTCCAACTCGTCGCTGATAGTCCGTCTGCGCAGGATCCTCGAAAACAGGGTTTCGGACGAGGGAAACGGCCGCTGCGGCGTCTCTCGCGGCGCCGGCAGGGAGCCGCCCGATCACGCACAGGCCGTTTCGCGAATCGGCACGACGTCGAGTCACCTATCGCCCTTCTCGGAAATCTGCCCGCCGCCGCCGTCGTTGAATTTTCTATCGCTCCCGCCGTCGTCGTCGTCGAATTTCCTATCGCCCTTCTCGGAAATCTGCCCGCCGCCGCCGCCGTCGAATTCTCAATCGCCCTTAGAGCGAACGAGCCCGCCGTCGCCGAGTTTCATATCGTCCTTGTTGGATATCGCCCCGACGTATTCCAATTACGTATCGCCGGTTTTCCAAGTCGACGACCCGCCGTCGTCTTCGTCGGAAATCGGAGCGCAGATTTCATCGAATTACCGACCGTCGTCGTCGTCGTCGTCGTCGTCAGTCGGAGCGCCGTTTTCATCGAATTATTATCGTCCGTCGTCGTCGGCCGAGTTAGAACCGCTGTTTCCGGAAATCCGCGCGTCGCCGCCAGTTGCCAACCGGCGGGCCAGAAGAGGGAAATCCAACCGCGGCGATCGCAGGCCGAACAAGAGGGCGACCAGGAGAGCGCGAAAACCCAGATACGGTTGAAGAAACACACCGCCGCCGTCCTGTTTTTATCAATTATTTTCATACAAAATACGTAAACACATTTCATGTCAAATAATAATAAAAAAAATAAAAAAAAAACTGTAATTAGTCGTTTAATTTGTAATAATTGTTGGCATGTTGTTTACTGGGAATAAAATTAACATTTAATATTATGTTTCTACTTATTTATTTTTACTTTTATTATTACCTTTGGACTGAGCTACTACATTTTTCGTTGGATACGCCGCCGGCATTGGGTAAGTTTTTCAGAAGACACCAAGTCAATCTGACTAGTAGGACAAAACAATTTTACTACACCGGAGCGTCTACCAGGAGGTACGAGTTTAGGTGTTTCGACATCGCGGACAAGACAATTTACACGCCGAATTACTTCAGCGAACATTTGAATGTTTTTTTTTTTTTTTTGTGTGTGTGTGTGTGTGTGATCGTTGGCAGCTACATTGTTGGCGAAAATATTGGCGTCTTTCAGTGAGTATTCGACTAAAATACATTTTGATTTCGTTTGAAAATTTACGACACGACGATTTTTCGAGTAAACCTTTTACAAAACATAAAACAACACCGTTTATAAATTTAGAAATAAAATATGCAATAATGTTACAATATAATATGTTACCTATAGTCGTTTCACGATACAATTCAAACTTACATTTCATATTTTCGTAGTGAACAACACACTAATTATTTCGCTCTAGAAAATATAAAACAATACAAAATAAATAATAAAAAAATATTATTAAATATATTTAAACAATAATAAAATAAAAATAAAGGACTTACCTTGAGTATATTATATATCAACGAATCAATAATATCATCGTTCGAGGAGAAATCACACATCAAATAAAGTCAAATAATTAAAGGCGACGACGTTTTATCATAAAAATCAAAAAAATATTACTCGCGGCCGTTACAACACAGTTTTTTCTTTTTAAAAACAAAAGCCGACCCCTTATAGTATGAATACCGTCGTTTATATAATTATATTTGTTTACGTACCGTAGACGGAAGAGTATAATGAAAATAAGTACAAAAGAGCGAACGTTATTTTAAGTAAATATGATAATATAATTTAATCGTAGCGAATAGTGGGCGTCGACCGTTTTTTTTTTCTCGAACGAGGTCGACGAGTGGTCCGGTCGCGCGTTTACGTTCTATACACTGACGCAGCACTCGCTGTCAAATCCGCCGTACGTTCTGAAAATCGCGAACGGTTTCTGTGCCACTTTCGCGCGCGATTTCTGCGTTCAGCATAATATGTTTTTCGGCGTCGACTATTTAAAATGCATTCGTATCTGTTGAATTGTCATGAAAAAATATTAGAAGATTAATATACGCGATGTACGTCGGCGATTATTATTTTAAATATATATTCTCTTATTCGATCGCGTCGAATAGTAAAAAAAAGGATTAATAACGAATGGGTATAAAACGTGGGCAATCGACGCGCCGAGCAGTTACAAGAGTAGTATACCCACTTGTCGATCGTTATATTTTATTATTTAGAATAAATTTCAAATATTTTTGAAAAAAAATGTATCTAAGAACAAATACAAATACTATTTTTTTCATCATAACCGTAATATCAATCATTTTGACCATATTATCGAAGTTTAATCGAATGAAATTAAATATTATCGAAAATAATGTATAATGACGACACCGACCATAGATGATATAAGTTATCTTTCTTTCCTCGTTTCACTCAGAATCTAAAAATGAACTAAAAATTTGATTAAATATGTTTAAAAAGTAAATATATTATATTTACTCGAATACTTTACAAGACGATTTCGTGGAAAGTCTTGACGGATAAAAATATTGTTCCGAGTCGATTTCATCCAAAACACACGACACCGTATTATGAACGATCGAAAAACGGACGATGTTCTAAAGATTTCGACGAGGTGGCTCGCGCGAGTCCGTTGAAACCAATTGCTATATTATAAAAAGAAGAAAAAAAAACCATTAAATAATAATGAAAGAGGGTAAAAAAAAAAAACGTCGCCAAACAATATCGTCGTCGTCCGATCGAAATTAGCGGAAGTTTTTGAACAAATTTCAACGAAAAAAAAAAAAAAAATAAAAATAATACTCTGGCCGGCGAGAAAAACACAATATAATCGGTCCGTATTCATTCAGCTGGCCGCGCTGAAATAAACAAAGTTTTCGTTGATAGGTTGACGACGAGAGACCGTGGAAAACCGACCGAAAATCGCTGACTCGTATTTTATAAACCGGAGAGTGAACACCTACGCGCAAATTGTTGTTCATTCCCATCCGTATTAATATGAGTCGTGCGAATTAGTTTTCACACACCGCGCATTACGTTTGTATATTATATATATTTTTTTATATTTAAATAATTCAAACAGTTAAATATTTACCCGATTGCGATGGCTGAACATATTACAAGTAAGTACGATTTTAAGTACGTTTTCAGTAGTTGATTTTAATATAAATCTATAATATGTATTGAAACTTAAAATAACTTAAATAAATCATTTTTCCGACCAATTTTTTTAGATAAATATTTTTGTGTTTTACACGGAAAAAATTAAAAATCAAATGTTAGAAAAACGTTAGAATCATCGGGCTAAATCGAACGGACTTTAATAACGAATTTACTGTGGAAAAAAAAACAAAATATAAAAACGTAAAAAAGTTGTAATTATTTCATGTTTTCAAACGAAAATCGTTGGGTAAAACTTTTGTCCACGGGAAAACCCCACAACGAATCGTTGTTTTTTATAAAAATACGCGTAAAAATCAATAAGAGTTCGAATGTTTACAATTTTTTCCAGATGAAGTCGTAAAGACCAAAGCCGTAAAAAGGAAGATCGGCGAATCGGAAGACGACCTCGCCGCCGCCGGTAGTTCAGTAAGTATAGCGTTTTTTTTCTTTCTCATTTAGACTTGGTTTTTTTTTTACGAATAAAATGTTAAATAATTTTTTTTTTTGTGTTTTTTTTTCCACCCCGAAGAAAATAGCCAAGACCGAGACGAAAACGGAACAAAAGGTAAAAATGTTAAAAAAAAAATAATAAATATATTAAAACGTATGTGTTTCTAATTTTAAAATGTGTGTTTTCAGCCGGCGGCGTTCAACCCGAAAGAAATAATCGCCAAATATTATAGCATTAAAGTGCAGGAAATCATTGGCGAATTGTTAAATCCGTTAAAAGTAAGATTAAATTAAAACAATAAGTAATATTATAAACGTATTGTTATAATAACGATGTTGTTAATATTATATTTTTCAGGAAGATTTCGACGCCCCGGCGACGTTGAAAAGACTAGAATATTACGTCGCGAAGGCCAAAGAAAAGGCGAAAATAGCCGGAATCCCGTGCACTCTAGAATTTGTAAGCGAATAAAATATCGTATTTTTACCAATTTAAAGTACGAAAAAAAAAAAAAACCGTTTTTTCTAACAGTCATTTTTTTTTTGTTTTTCAGAAAACGCATCTCTGGTGAAAATTGACTGGATTTTTATTTTTATTATTGTTGTAAATTATCATATTTTTGTCACATCGTTTATTATTTATTTTTTGTTGTTGCTATTTTTATTATTGTGAATTATCATTTTGAAGAAATCGTAAAATCGTATTTATTGTTGTTAAAATTTTGTATATTTTTGTTGAAATTTATTATTGTTAAAAATCATATTTATTGTTATACCAAAAAATCCAAGAAATAAAAGAAAAAGAAATGTTTGTTAAAAGAAATCACTGAAAAATCATAAAATGATATTCAAAATTATTGTTGTTAAATTGTTAAAAATCTTGGAAATATAATATATTATTGTTAAAAGAAATATTATTATTGTTGTTAAAATATTGTATTAAATTATTGTTATTGAAATATATTATATAATTGTTGAAAAATACCTTAGCGTTGTTTTTATATATATATTGTGGCATATTGTTGTCCGCAATCCGAGTTTGATCACTTCGATTCACATTCTCGAGGAAATTTCTGTAAATTCACACCGTCGGCGACGTCCGTGAATTTCGACAGCCTTCGCGTCCAACATCGACAGCCTTCGCGTCACGTCACAGGTCTTGACATCGAAAACTATAAAAAAAAAAAGGGAAAAAAATCCACGTACTTGCCCCTATATTTTCACACGCGGAAAAATCAATATCGTCCGCGTAAACTGCGGATTTAACGCGATCGCCGACGCGTCCGTTCGTGTCGTGCTCGATCGTACGATCGACGAATTCGTCTTCTTCCTCGCGAAATCGTTGAAAATTGCTAATTAATGCATTAAAAATGTTATATAAGCAAGAGAGGTGAGTTTTTATTTGTGCGATTTTATTGTAAAAACTAAATTCGTACACGTATAATTAGGTATATACGTAGTATACGAGTGATTATCGGGCCAACCTTATATTTTGGACTCTATTATTTACTATTCCGTTCGTTTTTATTCGTTTTAAATATTTTACCTCATATTTTATTTATATTATGATTTCGGACGTAGTAGTTTTTGTTTTCATAGTTAAATTACATTTAGTTTTTACAATTCAAAATATTATACGCACGTATTATTATTATAATATGACGTTCTGTTTATTTTCGATTTAACGACGATATTTTAATATAGAAATATTTATTGATATTCGACGAACCTTTCTATTATTTCGCTTAACTTCGCTCTTCTGATGATTTATCACACGGGTGGGGCAAATTTATTCCTTCGATCGAAAACTATTCGTTTTCTACAATCTTTGTAATTTTTCAGCGAAGAGGAATTAGACAGTTTTGTTTTCTTTCTCAACTTGGCAAGGCGGATTCTGGGGAGGAACACACGAACACGACGTGATTAAAAAGTTAGAAAAAGTGTAATTTTGTCGTTGTTTTCTTCGATTTAAACGATTAAAATATGTATAATATGATTACATTATAAACAACGCGTCGTCGCGTCGGTAAGACGCGAGTTTTCGCGACGAAAACAATGTTTTTCATTCGATTTGCATAAAACAATAGAGTCTCGTGGCGTTTGTCGTCTAGTAGTCAATATTTTAATATCAAAATATTTATTGATATTCGACGAACCTTTCTATTATTTCGCTTAACTTCGCTCTCCTGATGATTTATCACACGAGTGGGGTAATTTGTGCCTTCGATCGAAAACTATTCGTTTTCTACGTGCAATCGTTGTAATTTTTCATCGAAGAGGAATAGACAGTTTTGGTTTTTTTTCTCAACTTGGCAAGGCGGATTCTGGGGAGGAACACACGAACACGACGTGATTAAAAAGTTAGAAAAAGTTTAATTTTGTCGTTGTTTTCTTCGATTTAAAACGATTAAAATATGTATAATATGATTACATTATAAACAATGCGTCGTCGTCGGTGACGACGACGCGAGTGCTCGCGACGAACACAATTTTTTTCATTCGATTCGCATAAAACAGAATAGAGTCTAGGTCTAGTAGTACGGTTTGTACGCCGCGTGTTGGCCGTGATGGTTGTTGGTCTTCTTGACCACGGCGTTGAAACCGTGCACGTCGTCGGCGGTGTACTCGACCACGCGGGTGGAACCGTCGGGCTCGACGAGGCTGTACGATCCCTTGACGTTGCCGTGTCCGTCGCTCGATTCGTGTTGGCTCTTGACGTCGTGCGTGTGGTAGTCGTTGACGCCGTACTCGAAGTGATACGGGGCGGGCGCGTCGTGATAATAGGCGCCGCCGCCGACGCCGTGGGTCTGGTACGGCGGGTAGGCGAACGCCATTTGAGCGACGAGAGCGGCGAACAGCGCGATCGACTGAAACAACAACGAAATGTTTAGAGGTTTCGGCGGTATGTAAATTACGACGAACGCGCGCGCGCGCGCGAGAGTCAAACGAGTTTTTTTCGATTTCGCGTAGAACAAAAAAACGAGGACCGACCACAGGACGGGTTAGTGGTTCCCAACTCTAGCCGGACACGTCGCAACTTTTGTAAGTAATTTTATCGGAATTTAAGGAATATTCATAAGATATTTCTTCGTTATAATATTACGCAAACTCCTTAAAAAAAAAAATCGTCGTTATCGCGCTCCGTCGAGTAAATTAATCGGTCAAAGGACGTCGTCTCGAATAGAAAAAATTAAATTTTCCCCGACAAATAAAACACACCATATCTACTGTAAAAATAACGGAAAATAATGTTCGTATCGTCTTGAATATAATAATTAAATAAATAACATATAAATAATAACAAATAATAATAATATATCGCACGCGCGTTACCTTTATCATCTCGGGATTTCGGTGTATACTTGTGTCGATACGAACGGATAGAATGCGCGTCTCGGCGATGAACGGAATGAACGCCGAAACGTTGTTTACCGTATTTATAGCTCACATACGTGCGATCCGCTCCCACGTCGAATATGCAACACAGGTGTGTGCATAATATAGTTTTCGTCAGATATATGGGGCGAATATGTTATGACATCGGCTCATTAAAAAATAAATTATAATAATATACACGAAATCGCCTCTTTGTCGTGTACACTATAATATCATAATATAATAACGCACGCGCCCGGCATAATTATATCGAATAATTTAATTCAATTAAAGTCGTTTCGTGTCGGTGGTCTGTGAAGTAATACGATATGTCTTGCAGCAAACCGATGATAATAATCGGTATTATCATCGCGGGATTTTTTTTTTTATTTAGGCTCGTCATTATTGTTATTATACCTTTTCCGAGAGCGCGTACACGACTTTCGCTTTGTCGTTGTTTTTATTTCATTTTTTTTGCGCCTTTCTCCTAAAAATATTAAAACCAACACATCGTCATCGTCATTATTATTATTATCATCAATCGTAGACGCGTATACTTTTACGTCTTCGGGTCAATATTATTTGATAAATCGAGAACAAAAAATGCACGACGCGTTTGACGATTACGTGCGTTTTTGACAATCGTTCCGAGTGAAGTTCGTTTGGGCGATACGACGACAATGTTCGCGACTTATCTGGTGCCTATCTGATTCGCGACGGTTCGCGATATTCTATAATATTTTCTGTTTTTCTACTCGCGAGGTTTTCCATGTTTTTCGTTTCATACAGTTTTCCCGATTTTCGGTAAAACGCGATCGCGATTACGTTATAGCAATTTATAGACGGCCGGATTGCGTCTATTGATTTTCAAAGCACGCGGACGATTTCGATTAGTATAATCAAAATCAAACAAAAATATTAATATAATTACTTTATTTATTTATTTTCAATTTTTTTGAAAATCAAACGTTTCGCGAGGACGCGTTGTTATATAAACGGAAAATATTCGACGGTTTTTTTTGTCAAAACTCATTTTAAACGATTCGACATACCGGGGGACGTATTGATTTTAAAACAAACTCGAGAGACGATCGAAAACCAATTACGAATCGAAACTACCAAGTTTCAATAACGACACTGGCCGATTTCTTTTACAACTCGGTTCGCGAGTTTTCGTCGAAAACATAACTATATAATACAAATGAACTAACAGAGTATATAGTACGCACTATTTCGATGTGATATTTATTTTATATAAAAATATTATTAAATATATTTAAACGATAATAAAAATAAAGGACTTGCCTCGAGTATTGTAATTAAGTGTGCAAAAAAGTCACGACCGGGTGTAAAGAGCGCACTCAATTATCATAATACTCGAGGCAAGTCCTTTATTTTTTATTTATTTTATGTTATTTCATCGCGCCTATATTATATTATATGATTTACGTGCATATATTTATAAATTATTATCAAATCAAACTAGGACATGGGAATTAATTTCCGTCGATAAAGTCATTTTTACTAAATATTATTATCGATTTTTTTTTCGTTCTGGTTTAATCTTTTTCGCATACATTTATGGGTACAAGTACTATTACGGTAGAATTTATAACGCCATAAAACAACGGCGACGTAATCGACGGCGTAAACAGTACTCTGAATTGTTTTTAAACCGTTCCAACGTTTCCATCTGAATACTATGAGGTTTGAAAAGCAAACCGTTTACAATCGACTACTGTAGTAGTACATTATACTTGTGTATTGTGTATATACTCGGGGGTTGGCAAGTTTGCCAGAAACAGTACAACAACTCGCTCGTTGCCCAGCCGTCGAACCCGCAAAACCGCGGCGCGCGCGTTCGCTAGAATTTCAGGAAATCCTCCCGCCGCCGCCGCTCTCTCGACCGAGGCGATGATGACGAATGGCCAATGTCGATCGTGTGCTCGCGCGATCGCGCATCGATTCGAAATAGTTTTCCGCGTGCAGAGATCGTCGAAATATTTCTGTCTAGCTTTCGGTCGATATGATTTCAAATCGCTATCAAACGGGCTCGAGTCCTTGGAAAGAAATCTAACTCGAGAGATAAAGGACTTTCGTGCGTTTTCCTATTCTTTAATCCTATTCACAATGGTTTGATATCTAGTCTAATCGTTTCGTTGTTTACTCGGATAAACACACTATCGATTTTTCAATGTCCTTTTTAAAACACGTTTAAAGATGATATTCGTTTTTCACGTCTTGTTCACACGACTGCCGAACAATTATTGTACTCGTCGAGTTCGATTCGAAGTAATTTGTTTGAATATTTCGATGCTTTTATTTCGAGACGTTTTTCGACCTAACCGTAACGTCATGACGTGTCTTCGTGTATAATCTGTAGGCGATTCTCTCGGCGAGAAAGATAACATTCGACGACGTGCATTTAACAACACAACCGTTGGACGGCGGCGGCGTGTCGAACTTGTTTCATTCGTTTTTCGTACGTCCGACACGAGTTCACTTCAACTTGTCGAGTCGAAACTTACGTTATTCTACGCGAACTCAAACGAACTACAATTCGTTTTTCTTTTGTGCGTATTAATTCGCACGTAACACAATTAATTGGACGTGTTTATTCAGCTTACGTTGTTACGTGTAATTATTTCGCGTTGCGGGTACATCGTAAAACCGATAGTTTGAAGTAATAACCGTACGTTTCCATTACGTTATTTGCGATTGAATACTTAATGCGCGCTGTGAAATTCCAACATGAATGTTTGATTTGTAGTCGGGGAAACGCATTTACCCGCGCTATCGATTCTATAGTTGGTTATGGCCGGTTGGGCGTGTATTGACTGTATAGATTTAGAACGGACGGAAAATAAACTCGTCGCGCTCGTTTCTAAAATCTAAAACCTAAAGGCCTAAAATAAGGCGAGAGCGAATAACACAATAGTCGCAGCACACGAGCACATAATACACTTTTGGCCAAGACGACTAGGCGGAGACGACGGCAGTTTTCAATTTCAAACCGCCTTAAAAACATAATTTTGGGCGCCACTGCAGGTTTCCAACGCTACAACAGTCGAACACTTACAATACTTGTCTTATATTATTAGAGGTCGTATTTCTTATGTTTTTCTTTCGACGACGCTCAGGATCATCGTTTTGAAACGTTGTTGAATTCAAACCGAAAAGGACAATCTATTATTCGCCGGCATAGGTCGCCGCACCGCCGGCCGTCTCCCGTAGGTAGTCGACCAGACGTCTTCCGACGCGGACGATAATATACGACGACGAAAATCAAAACGGTTTTATCAAAAAATCGTAGTATAATAAAATATTGTAACAAAACGAGTAGATCGAATTTGCGATTCGATCGACCGGAAAAAAAAACAATGTGAGATTTATAATATTAGATTATCGGTTTTGTCGAGACCTAGTAGTAGTAGGCCGGCGACAAGGACGACGACGACGACGACGACGGCTCGTACGAGGACTCGCGGTCGTAATCCTCCTCGTATTCCGTGTGTTGGCCGGCGGGCGCGTTGATCTTCTTGACCACCGCGTTGAAACCGTGCACGTCGTCCGCCGTGTACTCGACCACGCGGATGGAACCGTCCGGCTCGACGAGGCTGTACGATCCCTTGACGTTGCCGTGCCCGTCGCTCGACTCGCTCTGGCTCTTGACGTCGTGCGTGTGCAAGTCCTTGACGTCGTACCCGAAGTGATACGCGGTCGGCACGTCGTCGTCGTGGTCCTCGTCGTGATAGCCCGACGGGTACGCGAACGCCGCGTGCGCGGCGATCAGGGCGACGAGTGCCGCGGCGACGATCGACTGAAAAATTCAAAGAGGCCAATAGATTCGACGAGGGAAACGTATAGTCGATAAAAGTACGCGCGCAGTGGTACTTTTGCGTCGTCTACGGCGGCGGACGAGGCTCCAACGGTCGGGAAAAATTTACGTTTTTTCCGGCGGCCCTCTTTCTGATAATTTCCCTTTTAAATATTGTTTTACATATTTTATGTCGTATTGTTATCGAACTCTATCTTTATACGTATAATTCTACTCTGTACGTGAAAGTATGCCAGCGAACTCCTCCTAAACGGCTGGACCGATTTGAACGGATGGTGTTTAGATTCACAACAATTTTAGAAGAACCCAATTAGGGGAGGTGCTCAAACGGAGATTTTGTGATGTACTTTTGAAATTTTTGTTTAACAACGTTTGCCATATATTTCCAGTGAATTTTGCAGTATAAAAAATAACTGACTTATTGTAAGCGCGTGGCGACGACGGCGTCTACGATTGAAAGAAGAATGGTGCGCGCACGCACGCAATTTCGGTAAAAGTTATGTAATAATATATGACGTTGCGAAATCCATTTGCCTTTTGCGTAAACGTCGTCGGGTTTTCGCTTTAAAATTGTATACGCCTATCGAGCCTATATCGACCAATGACTATAGATTTGCCCGCGATCGTATTCGACCGGCCAATGAAAAAAGTTCTATTGTTCATCGCACGCACGCAATTTCGATAAAAGTTATGTAATAATATGATATTGTAAAATCAATTCGTTTTCGTTAAAGATCGTCGGGTTTTTTGATGACATAATAATAATCTATACATATTATAAAATTCAAATTACTCGCTGATCGTTGCATCTCAAAATCTAGACCAAGAAAAGTTTACCCCTTCTTTTAAGGGTGGAATTTTGAAAAATAAGTTTGTAGATTTATTTATATACATCCCCCTAGGGGAGGTGCCCAAACGGGCATTTTGTATTATGAAAAATTACTAATACCTATTGTGAGTATGTACGTATATGTGAACAGTATATTATATATATAATATTATATTTTAATTGAAAATGATTCGCAAAAAAATTTATAAACAATGATAATGGTCACTATGGTTACAGTATAGGTATACGTACATATTCATAAATGAGTTATCTATATATATAAAAATGGAGACAAAAAATTGGAAATTGAATCAGTTGAGAACGGCTGGGCCGATTTGGCTCAAATTTTTTTTAAATGATAGAGAATGTCGGGGAGCGGGTTTATAGCATAAATTATGGAGAAAATTAACCCTAAGGGGGTTAAAAGGGGTAAAAATGGAAAAAATCCTGAGTCAATGGAGCTTTGTTGTGTTAAATTTTGTCAATAGTTTCATTTAATATAGCAGAGGCCCCATGGGAAAGGATTTTTCGAAATTCGACCCCTAAGGGGGTTAAAAGGGGTAAAAAGGGTGAAACTAGAAAAATTCGCCTGGCTGGAACAGCTGGAGCTTTGAGTATGAAATTTGGGCAGCAGTTTCGTTTTATATAGTGGAGACCCATTGGAAAGGATTTTTCGAAATTCGACACCTACCGGAGTTAAAAGGGGTAAATGGGGTAAAAATGAAAAAAAAAACTGATAAAATAAAAAGTTATACTGCACACGGGCGAAGCCGGGTTATTCAGCTAGTAATATATATAATCTAACGCGGTTGGAAAGTCGATCCGAGAAAACCAACACGAAAATCGATTTAAATTTTTACTCGCGATTTATAAAAAAACACTACGCGATCGGATAAAAAATAATAATACATCGGACCTTACCTTGGTAGCAGTCATTTCGAGAGCGTGTGTTGGCTTTTCTAAAATCTGTCGAAAACGTAACTGCAGCGCTGCGTTTCTCGGAGAACAAAACACACTGTGACGTCTACCGCAACTGAGGTTTGCGTATTTATATCGTCCGCGGCGGAGAGAATTCCCACGTTTACCCTAAATGTATAAAAATGTTACGACCGTTGGTTAAAGAAAAAAAATCACACGATATGTACTCGACGTACACAACATGACATAATATTATGAACACATTTTAATTATGGATTTAATGCTGTGAACAATGCTCGTCGCGGATTATGTAGACGATTTCTGTAATACGACTACGTGTGTACGTTTCGAGTACTTACACGTTATACACGTTTCTTTTCCGCCTCGATCCGTCGATTTCGTTGAATTTTCATCGACAATTTGGCGAATCATCATTATTTCGTCGCAGAAGCTAGCTAATAACAAACGATTTTCACTCTATTTTTTGGTAAGACCGTTTCAAAACGAATATTAAAAACGCTGGTAAAAAGTCGAAAAGTTTTGACCGAAAAAGCACGCCGAGTCCCGGTCATATCGAAGAAAACAAAGCCGCGCTGTCGTCCGTTACTCGAAAAATAAAAAGTCAAACTACCTGTTTACCAAATGCACAACTATTTTAGTATACTTTCACGATACGACCGGATATAGAGAAACGGTATCCAAATTGTTTGGATTTTTTTTTTCCTGTTTTACGATTCGCTTTATACTCTACGACGAGAACGCGATTCGCGAAAAACCGTAACGATCTGTAAACGAGTAACAATTCGATTGACGTTAACGATTTATTATGATGAGACGGTTTCAATACTGCGATTGAATCTTTTTATTCCGTCCGCGGACGGTGGTGGTGGAAGAAGAAGAAAAAATCTACGTCGCGCAAAGGAAAACCGTCCGTACGTACATATATAATATTTCCTATTCAACGCGACTAATTGGATTTATCGATAAACGTTCGCTGCGAATTGAATTCCGTACGTTTAATCTGGCGCGTTTCGATTCTCACGAGTGCGGTGTAAAAAAGTTTTTCGAGTACGCGCGATCCTAACCTAACCTAACCCCCCCCCCCCCCCCGCGGGCTCCGGATTATATTTTATAATATAAACTCGCGAATAATAATTGGTCTTGTTATTGGTCGAATACGGCTCGCGTTAAAGTTGTCGTCGTCGAATATCGTACGCGGGAAAAAAAAATCATATTCAGTTCGACTATTATTACTAAATTCTTGTCTTTTGCTGGTTACGTGCTTGAAATAAATCATCCACCACATGATTACACCCCTGTTCTTGCTTCCCTGAAATTGTCCTCACTAGCCGATAGAAGAGTTCGAGCGAACCTTAGTTTTTTAAGCAAACTAATTTCTGGTCTTATAGACTCCCCGTCCCTTCTTCCATGCATTAACTTCAAAGTGCCTTCTTTTTCTTCACGTTCTAGCTTCTCTTTCTATGTCCCTGTCTCTGCAACCAACTATGCTGCCAATGAACCCCTTACGAGAATGATGAGGATTTCCAATGCTGAACCCTCCTTCTTGTCTTAGTAATTATGTTATATCTTACTATGTACTATTACTTTTAATTTTATTTTTCTCTGTTTTTCACTTATGTTTTCTTCCTTCCTTAATTGTTTAGTTTAAGTTAAATTGTAAATTAACCATTGGGCTTGCCCGTATTATAATAATAAAATAAATAAATAAAAATAAATAAATAAATAAATAAATAATAAAATAGTCGCCTAGCTCGTATAAAGTCGGGCCAAAGTACCGCACATATTTTAGTCGGAACGTTTATGGTTAAAATAGCGTTTTAGTCGAATCGTGCAATATAGATTTTATAATATCTAAAACTATGGCTATTCGTACTAAAAATAGACGCGTTTTGATATTTAGTAAAACCAACCAATAATCAGAGCTGTGTACCGTTTTGATTTGGCTTAAGGTTAATTATTAGGTTAAAAATTTCGCGCCCCGAATTTATTTCAGTTATCAACATGATAACTCGGACAGTTATATAAATAGTGTGATTATTCTAAAAAAAACAATGCAACAGAATACCTATATTGATTATTATTAAAGTATTTATTTAATGCATTTTTCGATTAACTTACTTACAATTTAATTTTTCTGGATTTGATAGAAGCAAAATCTTCTGCTATATGACGTATTCAAAGTCGATGATTTTATTTAGTTATTTTACTCTCAGTCGATAATATCGCCGAGTTTGTCAATCTTTCTTGGGACACGGTCGATCTTGAGTGTGTTCTTAATTCATTTTGATTTGCCAAAAGAACGTTCTCCGGACGCTAAACAGGCACGGTAAGATATTATAGTCTATATGAAATTACTAAATTCGGACAAGTCGAATAAAGTTCAAATGATTTGATTGCATTAATAAAATAATTAAAAAGGTCAGGGCGACTAGAATACTAGTGACTTGAAAACAATTGGTTTTTTTCAGCTATAACATGGGTGCCGCGACAAGGGATGCCCTCGTTTAATTACGTTTTTAGACAAATCGAGTTGAAATATTTTATTTTACATAATTATATCAATTAAATACTTAAAATATTCCTACGCGTTTAACTGTAAAAACCCTAGTGGTTTACGAATATAATATTCTGTGACGTCGCTCGGAGGTCCTCACAGTTCGGCGAACGTGATTTTCAAAAAAAAAAAAACGTACTTAAACTCGCTGTAATATGCGACAGGACGGTCGCGTGGCGAAAACGCGCCATACAGTTTTTTAGGCTGCGCGCGGACTATTCATTTTCTACCGTTTCTCCGGGCGTTGATGGATTACGCAACACATATTATTATATTATTATATCGCAGAGTCCTTGACGCAGGATGTACGCAAATATAGACGGGAACACTATTGCCGCGGATAACAGCAGCCGTATTAAATACCGCCGAGGCCTCGTATTATATTATGGATAATTTTGCAGCGCATTATCTATACACGAGCGGTATTATCGAATTCGTGGAAACTTCTCGTCGTGTTCGCGCGATTATCTACTATCGTATGAGGACGCGTAAGCTCGGACGTTTTCTGAAAACGTCATCGAAGAAAATGTGCAAATTTTCCGTTCGTTTTTAAAGAGCGATTTGTTTTGTGATTTGAGTATCGTATTAACCGAAGGTCACGCACCGAATAAAAGAGGTATTAGGAAAAAAAACGCTTGTAAAAACAGATCGAAACGTGTTGTTTTTCGTTTCGTTCCGCCGGCGAGTCCAAACTGCAGAGAACGCGAGATTTTCGTATTAAACTACGCCGTGAACTGTTCGTTACACATTTGCACGGCTGTAACAATATGGTCTTCTCGTACGGCGACGGGTTTGAAATACGAACGATTTGCCGGTTGAAATCGAAATGAGTTTCGACGAGAGCTTGAAATCACAGTGTTGAAGCCAACGAACGAGTTCTTACCACTCGACGCCGGCCGATTTTCGAATAAAAATCCATCGGAGTGCTTAAATACTCGCAAATGAAGCACTTGGATACGACGAAAAAGCTCAACGTGGCCAACTTCGGGTCGTCTAACGAAATATTATAATATAAATCTAAATTATTTTAAAGACAAGTAAGCCGCGGTATAAACTATAATAATATTATTATTACCGTCCGACTTGCAAATCTCGATTTCGTGTTCGCGAATACTCGGGCCGGTTAGGTGGTTATTAGTATTGCGATGTCGTCGTCGTCTTGCGGTTTCGTTTTTTTTTTTTGTAACTTGGGACGTGCGCTCGCAGATTTCGATTTCGCGTGGAAAACGCGATTTTACGACTTGTAGATTTGTACGACGATTAGAAAATAGAACGCGAGCCGTCGTCTCGCGATTACAACAGCGCGTGGTCGCCGCGTACTTGTATTTACTTTTTTGTTTTTTCTTGCTGCGGAAAAAATACGATTTTCAAAGACGACCGCGACGTTTCAAAGTATAGGCCGCGGAGAGAACCTATATAAACAACATTCGTTTACAAAAATAAAACGTGTATTGTAATATTGTTATTCTAATTAGCGTGCGGTAGAAAAAGGAACGGTTTTTTATTTTTTTTTCCCCACTCTCTCAGAACGACGACGCGTTTTTCGGGGACGAAGCACAAAACATCATAAATATAATATAATTGGTCGCAGAAGTGTATTTGTCGTTTTTAACGAGCAAACGTCGTGATAATCATACATTACGTTCGAACGACGCGAGTTTTCACGTCGGCGGCGGCGACGACGGCTCGGCGGGGTTTTCGTACGATCGTCGGAAATTATAAAACGTCTCGTTTTTAATGAGAAAACGCGTCTCGCGCCCGAGAGACAAAACATTTCGCGCGCCGCCAGAGGCGCAGAGATTTAGTTTTGGTTTTTCTCGGGAACGGTTTTTCGACTCGTGTCCAACAGTCGTATTTTTTTAATCCAATGACACGCCACGTGCACGTAATCATTTCGATTATTTTAATAACCCGTAATGTTCAAATCGTTCGGAGCCCGATGAGTTTGTCTGATATTGC
Organism: Drepanosiphum platanoidis; assembly: GCA_948098885.1. Taxonomy (NCBI): domain Eukaryota; kingdom Metazoa; phylum Arthropoda; class Insecta; order Hemiptera; family Aphididae; genus Drepanosiphum; species Drepanosiphum platanoidis. The sequence goes on from OX402539.1 coordinate 6,156,298, forward strand.
AGTCACTGCATGTGCACGCTGCACATGTGCACGCGCGTTTGATTTGTAATTTTCAAACCAAACCGTGCGGCAAGTTATTCGTATGCCGATGTCGCTTCAACGACTATATTATTGATTTGCTTTTTCTTTTTTTCTTTCGTGTGAGAATAACAACAATAGACAAACAGATTATTAAAATTTTATTAAAAAACACTAGTAAAAAGTATTCAGAACGCTTAAAAAAACACAGTGTTCGGAATACCATTGCGAATACGTATCCGAACACCGTGTGAGAGACAAAAACGGCGGCGTTAGACTTTGCGGGTCTAGTAGTGATAAGACGGCTTGTAAGGGTAGTGGTTGTCGTGACGGTCGGCCGAGTGATAATGGGGCGAGTTGACCTTCTTGACCACGGCGTTGAAACCGTGCACGTCGTCGGCGGTGTACTCGACCACGCGGGTGGAACCGTCGGGCTCGACGAGGCTGTACGATCCCTTGACGTTGCCGTGTCCGTCGCTCGACTCGTGCTGGCTCTTGACGTCGTGCGTGTGGTAGTCGTTGACGCCGTACTCGAAGTGATACGGGGCGGGCGCGTGTTGATAGGCGTCGTGCCCGTCGTCGTAATGCGGCGGATAGGCGAACGCCATCTGAGCGACGACGGCGACGATCAGGGCGACGACGGTGGCGATCGACTGAAACAATACGACGCGTTGGAAAAACGCATATTTTATTGATTTTCGGTTTTATCGCCGTCGGGTTTTCGGTTCCCCGGCGCATTTCCGGTTCCCGTTCGCGACGACCTGCTGCAGTTAGTTCTCTAACGTTATTATGATTTTCAAACGGATCGCGATGTCGCGAGAGACTTGAATCGAACAGCGTGAATTCCGATTAATAAGTGAAAAAAAGTTTGAAACGTTGTAAAAAAGAAACTTCATACCGATCGGATGTGTTTCGTTATTGATTTTCAGTTTTATCGCCGTCGGGTTTTCGGTTCCCCGGTGCATTTCCGGTTCCCGTTCGCGACGGCCTACTGCAGTTAGTTTTCCACTGTTATTATGATTTTCAAACGGAACGCGATGTCGCGAAAGACTTGAATAGAATGTTAGCGAGAAAAATGTATTCCGACAAACAACGGAAAAACGGAAACGGTCGAAAATACGATTTTTAGAAGAAGCCTAACACGAGCTAACCGAGACGATAATTTTTCAACGATTTTCGGAGGTTATTTTCCAAAATTTTATAGATATATTTTTAAAATCATACGAACGACGTTTTAATCTATTTACTTTGGAAAGTAAATAAATCACAATGACCGCGGTGTAGGATTGTAGTAACTATTTAAAAAGAAAAAAAACCACTCAAAAATGTCGTCGAAAACCAATTTTTTAAATGTCGACAGATCTCCGCTGTGGTGATAAAAGTGTTTGGTTTTTTTTTTGGAGATAGCCTTTAGACACGATTTCGAATTATCGACGACGAGTTTCGCCGAACGCGAAACGAAACAAAACACTCCGGTAAAATAATACGTATACTGAAAAGAAACGAACGATGCGTTTTTCGGTCTTACCTTGATAGACATATTGTTCTTCGTAGCGTCGTCGAATACCTAGTTTACAGTATAATATATGAGATGAGAGACTGAATTCGCGTTTACACTGCGAGTATAACGACAAGAACAATAAAATAACGATGTGTTTGCAGACGTTGTGTGCAGTATTTATACTATGTAAATATTCCTCTCCTTATCCAGGACGCGTTGAACAAACGCGTGTGGCGTTGGGGGGGGGGACCAGTTATGTCAGCTCATTAAAAAAAAAAGTACCCTCGAAATCTTCGTTATTCGTCTAGTGTGCGCGCGTAATATTAATTAAAGATATATTTATTTTTTTAATTACGTACCCGCGAGCACTGAGAAAAATCGTTTCACGTATAATATCGGGCGAATCATAATAATTACTGACCTCTCGGTTTCATCACGTTTTCGTTTCAGAGTATTTTTCTAAATTCGTTATTCGTTTTTTTTCGTATCTTCGGGGCGTCCAAAACTATGGAAAAAATAACGATTTTTTTTAGCAAATAAATAATAATAAATCGACGATATCACCACTAACCGATTTATTAAAACTAATCGACCGTGAAACATGCTAAAATACTATTTACGTCAAAGCGACGCGCATTGTTCTCGAGCGATTATTCTATCGCACACGAAACGAAAAACACGCGTAGAAGAACGTGTGCCAGTTGGTCTTCGACCCGTTTTAGTAATATTATCCAATTAAAATTAGACAATACTTATTAAAACGAAACGATTTAAAACGGTTAGTTTTTTTCCTACGGGTATATGATGAGACTTTGAACTAAACATTTATAATATTTTAAAAGTCATCTACTTTGGCAATCGATAAGTTATAACAGCGGTTCCCAATTGGTGGTCCGCGGACCCCCAGGGGTCCGCGTGTTGATTTTAGGGGGTCCGCGGTTGTGTTGTTCTGTAGTGCTATTTTTATTTTATTTTAGTGAAATTATTATCTTTGTAGTAATTTTTGGACTATTGAAACCCGATTATCGCGAAAAAACCTGACCCAAATAATACGTGGATAAGAAATCCATTTTCCTGTGATATTGAAAAAATAGAAAATCTCTCTGAACAGGAACAAGATGAATTAATCGATTTGGTAACTAATGGAACGATGAAAAATATTTTCAACGATAAAAAACTAATTGATTTTTGGTTAATTGTTCAAAATGATCAAAAGCAACTGGCTGAGAAAGCTTTAAGACATTTGATCCCCTTTTGCACAACATATAGATGTGAACAAGCTTTTTCTACCTACTGTTACATGAAAATGTTACTGTTCTCATTTTCATAATTAAATAAAATTGAAAAGTAAGTATTTACAAAAAAGGGGTCCACGGACCAATTTAAGTTATAGCTAGGGGTCCGTGGCTTTATACTAATTGGGAACCGCTGAGTTATAATATTATTTTAGCCGTGCATTGAACGTTTCATAACGGCGGCGTCGCGATAACATATTTTCAAATACCATTTTTCAAGTATATTTCTATGGATTTTATTTAGTAATAAGTTAGTAAACTCGGCGGTCGCGGTAACGCAAAAATCGAATAACTCTTACCCGTTTCGTTTCCGCGTGCGTGTTTTATCTCGTTTGTGTTCTAACGCGTTCTCTCACGCCGAATCGTTTTTGTAATAATATTTCGGCGATTATGCAATGTAATAAAAAAAAACGCTTGCAGAAGAATCGCCGTAGTTTGTTTCTTCGAAAGCGCGACGGCAGGTTTCTAAATCTTTGGATTTTTCTTCGCGCCCCTGTTCGGGGAAGCTCCCAGCTAGGGGTAAAACTATCTGTGTATTATTTGATTTTTATTGACCCGTTACAAATCGAATCCGAGGAAAACGGCCGTTTGCTCACGCGCAGACTCCGCGGCCGGTCTAGACGTTTTTTCGAATCGGTCGTCTTTTATTTGTTTTTTCCATACGTTTTCATACGACGAATAATCTAATATTATATTAAATCGACACGCCCGAGCGACAGCGACAGACAGCGTCGGTCGATCAGATTGATGAAATCTTTGACGACGGCGCGGCGCCCGAAACGCAATCTGCATATCCTCCGGAGCATGTCTATGGCGAAAACCACACACACACACACGGTCAGCGTCTGATAATGTCGTAACGATTACATAATTATGCCAACGGATTTCGGCGGCGGCGGCGGCGGGGGTGTCCGAGCAGACCTTATAAAGTACGCGGCCGAGAACGCCGCTCTCAGGGCCTCGAGGTGCGCCGAACTGTGCGGCGACGACTGTGGAGCCGACGAGAATTCGGAACAAAATCTACGCAAACGCCGCGCGGTCGAAAAAATCAAAACCGATTCGTCCTTCTTGTTCCGAGTGAAACACGACGAGTACACGAGAAAACGGTACGATTTTCCACTGGAGCGTTTGGTCGATATCGAATCGTATCTGTGTTTGGTACTTTAGAGAGGTGTGGTTTTTCGTATTTCTCAAACAGTTGTACGCGAAAAACCGACGAAAAACGGCACCGGGTCTCGACCGAATCGAGTTTTTATTCGCGTCGTAACTCGAAAAGCGTATTGATCCCCGCGGCGGCTTGGAATTTTCACCCGATTTCACTTAAATGGCCCGTTTTCTCTAAATTTCAAACGGTTTTTTCGCTGTTTCTCTCTCTCTATGGTTTCAATCCGTAGATTGGTTTGCAGCCATCCTCCAGTCTTCTCTCTTTTCCGACTTCCTTTTCATTTCCACATACGAGTTACATCCTTGGTCCTTTATTATCTGTTGAATGAATTCCAATCTTGGTCTACCCCTACGGTTATTTCCCTCTATTGTTCCTTCTATTATCAATTTCAACAATCCTTCATGTCTCATGATATGGCCTATCCATTCATTCCGCCTTCTGACTATGTTATTCCATAGTAACTTTCCATCCGATATTCTTTCCAGTACTTCTACATTGGTTACTCTGTCCATCCAGCTTATCCTTAGCATCCTTCTATAGCACCATATTTCAAACGCCTCAAGTCTTCTTTTTTCCTCTGTTGTTATTGTCCAGGTTTCACACCCGTACAGGGCAATGCTCCATACATACGTCTTTAACAGGTTATTTCTTATTTTCAGACTCATGCTTCTTGATGTAAATATAGTTTTCTTTTTATTAAAGGCTATTTTAGCTTGACAGATACGTTTTATAATTTCACTTCTGTTTCTTCCATCCATGCTGATTGTGCTTCCCAGGTATGTAAACTCATCTACTTGTTCTATTGTTTGATTTCGTATTTTCGCTGTTTATAGACATTTATTTTTACCCGAGAATAAACCGACTTTGGCTAAACTCTCGAGAATCATATAGAAAGTCGAGTCGCGGTCTTTCTTGGACGAGAAAATTTCATAAAAAAAACACGGACGCGATTTTTTTCACTCGACAAACGAATATTTTCATCGTATTTCTCTCCAGTGTTTCAAAAGCAGTTTTTTGATAATAATTATATTTTCGACGGTTTTCGTTGTTACATCAAGTTAAATATTACCGACAACTGTAATACTGTCTCTGTAGTTTTGTAAAATATTCAAAATACGTACGATTTGATCGTAGTGATCGAGCCAAAGTCAGTCGTCACTGCGGCTGCTCGCGCGTCGAGTTCGGTAACGTATTCGAAGGATACATTTCGTTCCTGAAAAGAGGACGACAATATTATTCGACTGCGAGTGCGTTTTGTCTCTCCCTTCACACACTTATACTTGCCCGGTTTCACGCGTCCGAATTTACCGACTCTGACGGCCGAGAGCGACCGTATTCGCGTCCGTCGCAAACACCGACGAGTGATATATTATTATTATATAAATCACATTGAAAAGTGTCGGCCGAACGCTAATCTCCTCTCTATCGTGGATTAGAGGCCTGCCCGGGGACGTATTATAATATATGTACCTGTCACACGAGGTAGGTTTTTACCTCTCTCTCCGATATTAATAAAACAACAGTCGTTTTGGAAAAGTAAGAATCGAAAATCGTCGTCGACGTTTTTATTTTGACGCGACGCGAAATTTTAGATAACATTTAAAACTAAATAATACGACGACAATCGGTCGCGGTTACGTAAAATTATCGACCCGCGGGCGAGCGTGTTTTCCGCGGTAATCTCGTTGAAAACGCCGAACGCGTTTCGTGTGATTAAATTTGAGAAGACTGTTTTTTTTTTTCCTTCTCCTGAAATCTAAACAAACCAATCGGTTTTTTTTTACAACGGAAACAACACGCACGTGTGGCCGATATTATAATATTTTCGCGAATAATTTTCAAAAATGTATTCAAACCACATTATAATAGAGTAGTAGTGCGCTTACCTGCGTGCGCCTCGCGGATTACGGGCATAAAAGAGCGTTCGGAAACCGGCGAAATTGCATTACACGTTCGACGGGTACGTTTTTAAAACGAACGTCCCGCAAAACAGCGTTCCACGTTTCGAGTGTTATTACAATATATAATACGCGTTTGTGCGCCCTGAATTATACATCCGCGTTGGTACGATTTATAATATGATAAAATCATAATTTGTACATAATTCGTTAAAAGTTATGAAATAAAGATGAGTCGTATGTATTTTTTACCGATTAAATGTAGTCGAATGTTCCCAATACACTAGTTTTTCTGCCGACACTTTCGCCGCAAAAGTAACAGCATTTTGTTTTGATATAGCAGTTCATCGTTAGCGAATGTATTTAATATTTAAGTCGTATATGTGCCTAAACAAAACATTCGAGAAAATCGTTTTTAAAATCATTTAAACACGTAAACTATTGGTAATTGAGAAATTTAGTGAAATTATTTTCATGAATATGCCGGTATTTTTTTTTACCTTTTGGTGTGTCTGTTTAAATCCGTACGTTACTTTTTAATCTCTTATTTCAACACTTACGACATAATTTTTGTGACGGTCGACTAAAATATAATAAACTAATAGTAATAATAAAGTATCATTAAAGATATTATAAAAATATATAACTATTAAATATACGAATAAATGTAAAATAAGTACGCATCAATGTTTTCTCACGACGTTATGATGTAAAATTATTGTCCGTAAACCGACTTGACAGACGACCCGGTTTTTTTTTTTTTCAATAACTACAGTTCTTTATGTATATTTTTCGTCGCGAGCAACTGTGGTCGACGAGCAAAACAAACAAAAAAAAAAAAGAAAAGATTATCGATTATCGTTATATTTAAAAATGTCTTAAACGAGTACGATATAGACGGCAGCAGGACAACGGCGGCGGCGAGGATAAAAGGATAAAAAGATCGATGGGGAGGCGGGCGAGTAGGGGGGCTCGAGACGAATGAGTAAAACGCGGTGGGTAATATTATTGTCATCAGGTAAAATATATTATAATATCCTGCATTTAAAAACAACGGTTTTTTGGTTTAATAAATAATAATAATATATAAAAAGTAAATCAGTTAAAAATTAAATCGAAATTTTATAATACAAATCTTACATTAGATTTTTACAGCGCTCTTAACTTAATTCCCCGCGAATGGAGTTTAACTTGGACTCGATCGGAGCGAAAACGACAATCAACACTAGCACCGACGTGATGACGACGATGAACAGCACGTGTATGAACAGCCAGAACTTCCTGAATCCGGAATGCTAGAAGAAGACGAAAAAACAACGTTCGATTAAAAACGACGATGACGTCATCAGTCTCGCGTTTGACGTAATATTATTATTATTGTTATTGCAAGTATTTCGACCAATCGTTTTGGACACTTGAATTCGCCACGATTTGTTTTCGACGACAACAAAAACGGTGGGAAAATTCAATTATTGTACAAATGGTCTGCTAAAAACGGGTTCGCTTACCGGCGCGTCTTTGTGTTGTTCGTAACTCATCGGGCTCCTGCCGTTGTGCAGATCCTTCATGGGGAACGTGTTGATGCGCATGCTTCCGGATTTCTCGCTCAAACAACCGGAAATCTAAGACACGACGATAATATTGAAATACATATTGTGTTTACGCGGCGAACGAGACTGCGGCCGCCAGCTAGGGGTTAGGTTAGGTTAGGTTAGGTTAATGAGTGCAGTGATTGAAAGTTGGAAAAAAGCTAAAAGGATTTCGCGAAAAACGACTTTTCCGAATACCGCGGGGTGTAAACTGTAGGGGACGATAAAGCGCGTTTTTAACGAAAATACGTTTTCAGTGTTTCGTTTCGAATAAATATAAATAAATATGACTTTAAGAGTTGGAGAAATTAACGAATCAATTAAGATTTTGGCGAAAAATTAAGGATTCTGGGGGAGGGGCGGAGGGCGGAGGGTGCTGATTTCACGGCCTGCAGGTCAAGTACTCACCGACAGTATGAGATGAATGACGACGTAGAAGCCGACGTACGCCGCGAGTATCCAGTCCATCCACGCCGGGAGTTCGGCTTTGCTGAGCGAGACGGCGAAAAATATGGTCAAAACTGTGAACACACACGACCGCGGTGAATATATTATAGCGCGACGATACATAACATTTATTATATTATCGTCCACGTTCACGCAAAAAACATGATTATTGGAAGTATTTAATTTTTTAACGTTTATATATAAATGGTTTTTTGGACAATTTAGTTTTGTAAATACGTAATAATACGTATTTAACTCGAAAAAGAAGTTGTAAATTTGAATGGACTCGATGGAAATTTAAAATTGTTCGCTACACATTAATTCATAACAATAATAATTATTGGACTACAGCAATCGACAGACATTTTAACAACACAAAACGCTCATTTTCTAGACACTTACTGGAGAAGATGTGCGCGGCGTTGCCGACCAGCCAGTGGATCCAGTTGAAAATCGGCCTCTTAGACGAGTCCGGGTGCGGTCGGAAGGCGGCGAAAATGGGCTGGAAAAACGCGAGCACGGTGGTGACGACGCCCAGGAGCGCGTGCGTTTGACTCGGGCCGGACACCCATTCGCCGAGCTCGATGAATATGCACGCGGAACCGGCCAGCGACAGGACCCAGGTGAACATCATCAGCAAACGATGCCACTGCGACGGGGGGGAAAAAAACGTCATAATCGTTGTAATAAAATATTATCGCGCGATCCGAGTGAATAATTTGACCGACGGCGGCGCGGCGGTTTAAAACCGAGTTAATAATAATATTATTAAACTCGATCGACGTAAACCGCGAGAATAACAACGAGTGATATTTGTATTAGCTACGAAAAAAACTCGAAATTAAATAACCGAGACAGTTGTTAAAGTTACCCTTTTAAAGGTGCAAACAAGCTTAAAATTTAAAATCGAGTCGACGGAAAATAAAACGAAACCAAGTGAGTTGGGTTAAAAAGTTAAAATCGAGTCGACTTTTTCCGCGATGTGATTTTTCGTCGGTTTTCTCGATCATCGAGAGAAAAATAATCGAATAAAACATCCGCGAGTTGGATGATCCTGAATATTCTACGAGACTACCCGAGCCACCGTGTTTTCGGCCCGCGATCGCGTTATTAATACCTTATTATTATTGTTCGATCGCCTGCGGGGCCAGCATTAACAAAAAATATTAAATTACTTTTATGATTATAGCTAACAGCTTAGATTTTATATTTTCTTACGATAGAAAATTGAGAAGAGGAATGAAATCTAGAAGCCACGAATGATAAGTAATAAACTAATAACGAAATGTAAACAACTATTAAGTTATTATAAATCCAAAACACAAACGGAATGATTTTTATAACGTAGTTGTAAATTATTTTCAAACTTTAAAATATGTAAATTATAGTATAATACCTTTATAAAAATATTTTACGATATCCAAGTCGAAACAGTCCATTTTGAATTGGGAAATAATTAGTAATCGAGGCGAGAGAAAAATTCGAAAGATTTGTACGATAATATAGAGAGGCGTTTCGCCGATTCCATTTTTTCCGACATGTCAACGCGATATTGTTTAGATCAGTGCGCGCTTTTTCCGACGATGAATTTTATTCGAAACCGGTCGTTTTTCAAGCACTTTTCTATTGTTTTACATAATACTCCGGGCGAGACATATTTTTCGTTTCGTTTTTTCACTATCATCGGAGATGTTTTCTCATTTTAATAGATTATATTTAATTTATATTTTGTTATTACGACATTGTGCTGAATCAGGTTATCGCGTCGTGCAAACGATCATCATATTATATCCGCGATGATAATTGACGATTTTCATATTAAATAAATAAATATTTCGGCATTTTCAACACGTCACCCCACATAAATCCGAGCCTTATTAAATATCGTACGCGCGGGCGGCCTACGCCGGGAGACGAGTTATGATATCCAACGCGCGTCACGCGTAATCTTTAAATAATTGGATTCGAAACGCAGCGTTTCGAGTGGGAGGCGGCCATGGGACGATTTTCGGCGCTCGGACTTGGATATCGACGCCGCCGTCGTCGGTACACGCAACAGTTTGCACAATCATAACGCGTTTTGAAACGATTTAAAACACTCCTCGTCGATCGAGCACGTATTATCGTAGTGATGATAAAATAGCGTTTGTGAAACGTTCCGTTTTCATTATTTGACGATTATTCAGACGATTACAATATTATTTTTCTCGTAATCGTCGACGAGTAAGTATTTTCGGGATGTTTTTTTCGAAAACGAATGTGTAAAAAAGCGTTTACGGTTTTGCTTAGTCTATTGGAGAGTTTCTTTTATCGAACACGTCGATAAATATATAATAACACAAAACGAGTCGTTACGAACCGTCTACCTATTACGAGGAACCAGCGATTTTCGTATTTTTTAGAAACAAGGTGGTTTTCGTCACTCACCCCGAACCACAAGTCCTTGGAACAACACGACGCTCCGACCCACGTCTGTCTGTAGTACCTGGCCACCACTATGCCGATGCTGGCGGCGCCGATCCACGCGACGATCATGAACGAACCGTGCAACCTCAACAGCAGCTTGGACGAGGACTTGAGCGACTTGATTTCCGACAGCGAGCTCGCCTCCGCGGTTGAGGTGAAGGCCAAGTCGTGGTAGCCTACACTGCGTTCTGGGCGAGAAACGAATAAAAAACACAATCGTATTATTTTCCGACGAAAAACACATCGTCGTCGTCGTCGTCGTGCGCGAAGAACGCGTCGTTTAATAATAATTCATTAGATAGTCGTCACATTGTGACGTCGTTACGCAAACGCGCGAACGAGGAAAACGTTCCATCGGAACGGAATAGAATATCCTTATATATATAAAAGAACAGGCCTTTTCTATGTACCAATTTTGTGACGACGCTATTTAACTTTTTTTCACAAAGTTGTTCCAAATACCTTCGTGAGTGTCACCACGTCGCCCGATTTTCAAAATTCGACCCCTAAGGGGTTAAAAGGGGTAAAAAAGGTGAAACTAGAAAAATCGCCTGGCCGGAACTGCTGGAGCTTTGAGTATGAAGTTTTGGTCAATAGTTTCGTTTTATATAGTGGAGACCCCATGGGAAAGGATTTTTCGAAATTCGACCCCTACCGGGGTTCAAAGGGGTAAAAGGGGTAAAAATGAAAAAAACTGATAAAATAAAAAGTTATACTGCACACGGGCGAAGCCGGGTTATTCAGCTAGTTATTATATATATATATGAGAGTCGAACCATCGCGCGTTTCAATAACACATTTTAAACTAATCAATGATTATAGGGAAGGTCCGAAACTTAATAAATTGGTTTTTTATTTCTTTGCGACGAAAAAATTATCGCTTTTCGAACGTTTTAACAGTTGTATTTTTTTAAGGTAAATTAATTGTACGCGTGTCGTTATAAAACGGTCGTAGTATATAAATGGCGTTGGTTTACCTTTCAATGACGTGCCGGCGGCGATCAGCAGATAGTATTTGTTCTTCATCAGATCGAAGTTGACTCCTTCCACCCGGGCGACCGCGTCCCGGACCACGTTACAGTAAATCGTGCCGTCCACGTACGACGAGTTCAGCAGCGTGATTCCGTTTTGGTTCTGCGCAACGTCCGTATCGAGTCGATTACAAAGTCGATTACCGAAAAGCCCACGCCCCGGCATCAACCCCCTACTACTTTTCTCGCCGGAAAACCACGCGCTCGTCGACATCGCTCTCGTTGCGTTTCTATATTGATATCGTAGCGATTGCTGCTTTGGCATAGAAAACGATAGCCTGGGGACCCGACAAGAGACCGCGCGGGTTGAGAATCGACTGGGCGAGCGAAAAACCACAAAAGTTCACGCGAGAAACCGCGGTCCCAATTGAACTCGAAAAGTTTGAAACTGCGAATAACCGTTAACGTGTGAAATGTTTGATCGAAATGCGCGTCTGCTCCTTTATTTTTAAAACGAATCGAAGATATTAATATACTCCTCTACGTGAACGCCGGGGGGGGGGGGGGGGGGAATGCTTAAACCGTCGTCGTTCGGTAGCGACTAAAATATAAATATATTATTATCGGGACAACTCACCGGCAAACGTTTGTTGCTCTTTTGGTTGGGCACGTTCCACGACGTGAAAGCGTTGACCGCGGTCGTGCCGACGTTCATGTGTACGCATTCCACCACGCTGTCTCCTCCCTGGGCGAGAAAAATAAACAAAGATTATTTTTTTTGTCGGCGGCGGACCGTTTGTTATCATTAGAGCCCGGAATTATATTCTTTTGCATATTTTTTTTGAGCCTATGCAGTCAGAAGGGGGTTCGAAATCTTTACGAATCATGAAACCGGTGTATCAATGGCAAAAGTATTTTTTGCATATTTGAGAATATTTCAAGATAAAAGAATATTTCGTATGATAAAGAATATTAGAGAATATATCGATTAATTTGAATAGATGTTCGATATTTTTTGGTCGCAGTGACGTAAATAATATAAATTATATTATGTCCGATAATAGTGATAATGATATGATATTGAAAATATACTATATATATTTACAATATATACCATCGTCCATTTTATCTTAGATAAAAAATTTAAAATAATTAAATATTAAATATTATTATTAATAATTTAATCGAACTTTTCTTAACATGAAGTATTTTTTATTGTGTATACCTATTTTATATAGTATTTATATCAGGTTTTTGTATTATTTGCTTGCATATTGAGAATATATTAATAAAAAGCATATTTTTGGCATATTTTATTATGATTTTTAAAGAATATTGGAAGAATATTTTCAGCTTTTTAAGAGAATATTACCATCTTGTTTTGGCTATTTTAAAAGAATATAATTCCGGGCTCTAGTTATCATTAACAATCACCATCTTTTGATCGTCCGAAATCCCGACGGCCACGTACGCCGCGTTCCTGGCTTTCATTTCAAACAAATACCGCGTCCCTTCGACCCTGACGGCCGTCACGGCCGCGCAATCTTGAGTCGCCAGACATCCGTCCGGAGACCCGAAGCAAGTTTTCGTCTGTCCGCAGTCGTCGTAAAACGGGTCGGCCACGCGGGCGGCTTTGAGCTGCCCGAGTTTCCTCTTGTCCGGGCTACTTATGAACGCCACGTCGTGGTACCCGACGCTGAACGCTGTGCCGATAAAACAAACCGTGTCATAATATACGACATTGAAAATAATTTTTTAAGGAATATTGTCGTCGTCTTTTGAGAGTCGGAAAAACGCTGTCGTTACGCTCGTGATTTTTTCTAGAAAAACAAGAAATACGTACGTTTCAACGATGACCCGGCGGCCAGCAGGACGAAGTAATCGTTCTCGTCCAAGTCGTACGTGTTGTCTTCCACTTTGAAAACGGGATCGACCACGACCTTGCAGTAAATAGCGTTGTCTATGATCGCGGCGTTTTCCAAGTTTATGCCCGACAAGTCGTCGACGCGTTGGTTTTGCTTCCGGTTGGGCACGTTCCACGATTTGTACGCGTTCACGCTGTTGCTGCGGCTGGTCTGCGAGTGCACGCACTCGACGACGGCGTCGCCTCCCTGACGAGAACAGTAATTATCGGAAAATAAGAAGAAGAAAAAAACCGTCGCCCCAAACGAGATACTACGGGTACATAACGCGGTTTGTGTTTACATGGTTTTCCGCGCCAGTTTCCGACCAAGTTTTTAGTAAAACGCGTAAAATAGTTATCCGACGTGTAGTATAATATATACTATACGCCTTTTGGCTTTTATCGATCGCCTACTTATTCCCCGCGAACCAGAGAAAACCGCAAAGTTCAATGATTAATCGTCGTAAAATATTATTATGATTACGTCGCGCGCGCGTTTTAACCCATTAAAAACCCGTCGAAATACGGCAAAGTTTCGCCGTCGGACGTCGTCCTGCGGCAACTACTGCACTTAGCAGACGACGATATTAATTTATCTGCCTCGGTACGCCCCGCGAGAGCATGGGTAACCTGCGCGCGAAACACACGCCCAGTGGAGCGTGAAGAGCGATTGCCAAAAGGCCGCGACGTTCGAAAAAAAAAAAAAAACGATTCGGTCGAGAGTTCAAACGGAATATTATGGACAATGTCCGCGCGAGAGATAAATACGTAATTTTTACGGATCAAACGCGTGAAAGAGCGTACCAAATCTCCACGAGACGCGCGCGAATCGAAAAAAAAACGTGGCGAATCGTACGCGGACGATAATATTATTATTGTTATTTCCGAACGTTTGAAACTCACCATTCTGTTGTCGTCCGACAGTCCGAACGCCACGTACTGGCTGTCGTAGGCCAACATCTCGAAATGATATTTATCGTTCCACGGCGTGAGCGCGACGACGGCTCGACAATTCATCGTTTGCACGCACCCGAGAGGCGCTCCCACGCAGTTTTTGTTTTTCCCGCAGCCGTCGTAGATGTTCGCCTCGGTTTCTTTCAGGCCCTGTTGGCGAAGAAAAGAAGAAAAAACACACGTCATCTCATCCATAAACTCATATTGTGTATAATAAGTAGGCTTAGAGGGACTTGTAGCATTTGCATACTTTTTTTAAAATTATTGTTAAATATAGCAGACGAAATAAATTCGTTTCTCGGTGCCATGATATCAGATCTAAAAATGTTATGCTTATTTTGCATATTTTGACAAATTTCTAATTTCAAAAAAAACTATAGATACATATTATATTTATTTATACAAATTTCAACCGATCGAAAAGAAAAACGTAGGATTATATCTGCAAACCACCACTCATATCTCGTTATAATTTTTGTGTAAGTATAAATAATACTAAATGACGCAGAATTAATAATGTAATTTTTACAAAGAGAACATAAAGTTATGCCATTTAAAAATATTGTAATTAATATATTTTATTGTATTTTATTTATTTTATTTTTTAATTCTCAGTTTAATTTGTCAACATTTTAAGGTAAATATTTATTTTTTCAAATTTAGTTGATGCATATTCAATAATAAAAGTCGTATCTTTGATTAATAATTTTTAGTCATTGTTTGTTATTTATTATTTTATTAATTATTAGACATACATTTAAACTAATAATTTTTTTAAGTTAAAAGTGAAATTTTCCAAGATTTAGTGGTCATTTTTTTCAATGCATATAAATGCATATTACAATGCATATTTGTGTATTTTTCAGAGCTATAAGTCCCTAACAATATGTATTGAATTCCTTACGTTTTCCTCTCTGCCCGCGTCGGTCGGTCCGGCGGCGGCGGTCTGCTCCGGAGACTGGCCCTTGGCGGCGGTGGATCCTTTGGCCTGGATCTGATTGGATTTGACGCCGACCCAAAACGTCGCGTAATCGAACAAGACAGTCGCCCTGCGCGTCGCGGACAAACACACAACAAAAGCGGGGTCAGAGAACGGACAAAACGTCATTTTATACGGGTTAAAGCAAAAAAATCGAATTGCGCGACACTCACACGAACTGCACTTGTCCGTCAAAGTTGCGCGGCGCCTCCCAGTCGAATTCCACAGACTTCTTTTTCGTGTTGCTGCTGTGCGTCACGGCCGAGTTCTAGATATAAACGTCGACAATCGAACGTGTAAGCAAGCATTCAAATCGCCGTAAAAACTATCAGAGCTCGGATTTATCACGACGTATTAATTCGCATATGCTTGTTTTAAAGCACGTTTTTCACAATTTTAAAGGTAATTATCGGTCTATTTTTATCACTGCGCGCGCGTGTACTGGTAATTTCGCGATAAATTTGTTTTTTAGAAATTATAATTATACGATTTCGTCTGTGACATTACGTTGGGTAAAACATAGACCTCGCCTAATTACATTGTATTACGAAAGTGCGCGGTTACACATTTATCGTATTTAAAAACAAGGGGCTAAAATTATAACAATAAAAAAAAAAGAAAAAACCTCCGAAAGTTTTTTTCCGTTCTACGCGGCGGCGTACTCTACATATATCGTCGTCGGTCGTTTGCTTATTATATTTCGACAAGATGCAACCTAGTTTTTTTTCCACCGTTTTCGAATCGACCTTGGTCCACACAATGCGCTCGTGACTCGTGAGAACGAATTATTGCGATACACAGTCGTCCGGTGTTGTTACGCGAAACACGAGTATATATTATATAGCGCGTCTGTATACGCACAATTATTATTATTCAACGTATATGATAAAATATTGTATTCACTGTTTTACGACATAATAATATATAATATTATATACACGTCGCGTCGTTTCCGCCGAGTTTGTTTCTGTTTTATTCGGGATTGTGTGCGCGCGCAAAACCACAAAAGTCGTCCGAGTTACGACGTTTGTTTTTCCCCCTTTAATCCGTTTAAACGATCGGTTGCCGCGCGCGGTCTTTCGGAACCCCCGATTAAAAACTGCGGCGGCCCGCAAAACCGTCAAAACCGTTTCCGACTCGGCCGAACAATACTGTCGTTAACGAGCGGTCAAACACAGAAACGGAGGATTTACTAAAGATTATGACGTTTTCTCCCGAGAGTTTCAAAACGTTTCGAAACACTGAAATAAATTCAATTTTAATCTATCGCATCGGGTGAAAAGCAGGTTCGCGACTCGGAAAGAATAACTCATTGTTTTACGTTATATTCACAGGGTTAGAGTAGGCCGTAGAGTTTGAATACGCTTTTAAAAACCGGTCGTGACTTTTTTGCACTCTTTATTGCTCAAGGCAAGACCTTTATTTTATTATATCGTTTAAATATATTTAATAGTATTAAATTAACGTTTTATATATTTTTAATAATATTTTGTTACTATTCGCCGTTAAAATATTAATATAATTTTTCACTTAAAAAACGTCCTGTAATTAAATTTTTCCGAGCTCTGGTTCCGATCAACTACGATTTACGCAAACATAGGTGTGTAATATACTCACGGCCACTTGGTTGCAGTCGATGGTCTGCGAGTCCTCCGGCACTTGTACGAACGAGCCGACGGCGTCCTCTCCGGATCCGGGGACGCGGGCCTCGATCAGGAACCCGACGAAGTAATCGTTTTGTTTGGGCGCGGTGAGCGTGACGCGGTTAATGGGCGACGTGGTGTTCTCGGACGTGGAGATCCTGTAGGGCGCGGCCGTGGTCTGGGCCGCCTCGCCGTGCCCAGGGACCATGGTGCGGCACGTGAGCACCGGGGCGCCGGACTCGTATCCTTCGGCCGACGGCAGGACGACGAGGGCCGCGAGAAAGGCGGCGGCGGCGACGGCCACGGCGACGGTCGTCGCGTGACGGTGGCAAGTCATCTCGGAGACGCTGATTACCGTGACTCTGAAAAAAAATTTAAAAAAAAAAATACGGTTAGCACGTCTGGATAAAAACGATTTTCCATCTTTTGGAGACGTTTTTCGGCTTCGGGATTAAATGAAATACCGCCCGCCCTATAGATTAATATTTGTTTTGATGAAAAATATAATTTATATTTACATTTATATGGAAAACAAAACCAAATTATACGATTTAAAAATCCGGCGGTCGTCGACACCGACAAATAATTGTCCGAAACTGTTGGTTTGGCGGAAAACGTTGGATTTAAAAATTTGCGACGCGGAAAAAACAGTCGATTTCGTTTGGATTTTTCGACGTGTCGCGTACGCGCGTCCGTCCGCAAGGACTGTTTTATTCGCGCGGTACTTACTCGCGTCGAATAATATAACCCAATTACGCGTAAAGCGTATGCCGTTAATCGATTGTCGTTATAATCGACCGCGAACGGACGCGACTCGAATGCGAGTGTATTATTTGCGCGCCGCCGCCTATTTATCATAACAATGAATATAATATTATTCCGGGCGAACGGTAAAAATACAAACCATTATTTATTTTTTATTTTTTTTTCTCTCTAAAATTCTACGACGGTTTATATATTTTATAGTATGATGGTTATTAGTGCGCGCAGCGTAACAATAAGTGGGGATTTTTTAAAAACCCATAGCAGTGGCGTAGCCAGGATTTTTCTTCGGGGGGGGGGGGCTGATCAATTTTTTACTCAGTGGTGGTTTACCTAGGTTCTTCCATAATTTGAACATACAAACACCGAAATTTTAGAGTCTTTATGCCCTCTTAATGCAATCTGTTGCCTTCCGCACAATCGCGAATAGTCTGAATAATAGGTTTCAAAGATGAACGATTTTTAAAAATTTCTTGCTTTTTCTTGGTATTTAATTGCACATATACATTATCCCGTTCCTTGTTATGAATTTTAATTACATTATCGGCATTTAACATAGCAGTTTTATGGGAATTTAAGTTGGCGTGATTTTTTAAAGATTCTAATGCATCTTTTAATTTAATAAGAGGTTTGGTTACAAGTTTGCCTAGTTCTACGTGAGAACCTTTACCAACATTTGTTTGATGCAAGAAAAGTACACACTACATACAAAAGGCCCCTTCTTTCAGTTTTGAATAAGCCAACCGATTAAATGTGTTAAGCCATTTCAACTGAAAAGTTCGTTTAAACTTGCCATTATCTTGAGCTGGAAATTTATAATTTATATCAGGCATCCATAAATTATGTAAAATTGAAATTTTTTATCATGAAACCGACCTATGCACAATGTTATACCACAGATTATATGAAATTCGCATATATTATTGTATAACCACAGATTATATGAAATTTTCATACAATAATATATGCATTAAATAAATACCTACTAGCACGGCCGAAGCTATAGAAAACGAACAAAATAAAGATGACAATTTAAGATTAATAATATACAAATTAAGACTTTTGTAGCGACTTTCATAGACCATTAAAATAACTTTTAAATTTCCTTAACATTTCGGGGGGGGGGGGGGCTGCAGCCCTCTCAGCCCCCCCCCCGGCTACGCCACTGACCCATAGTGTCCCGACGAAATCGAGACGACCCTCCGTATTACTACTACCGCGCGTCGTTCAAACGCGAGCCCGTTCCGGCGACAGCGCAACGATAATAATAATCAGGGCTAGGATTTGTATGCAACAGCATGTTTTTGCATATTTCGGATGAAATGCATATTTTAATGCATATATTTTTAATAAAATGAATATTATTGCATATTTCGATTATAAGAATGCGAAAAATGCAGGTTTTATAGTATATATTTCGACATCATGTGACGTTGAACGGAGCTTCAGTCAATACAAAGCCATACACTACGCCATCCAATCGCCGACAATTCGTTTTCGAAAATTTAAAATAATATGTGATCGTAGCATGTAACAACACACGTAGTGAATGTGAATTATAAATTTTATTTCTAAATTATTTTATTTTATTTCTCAATTATATTAAGACAAAAAGCCAACACCACTGATGTATTTCAATAAATAAATATTGTTTTTTTTAAACTATATATTTTGTGTTTATCTTATAAAAATTTAAATGCATATTTTTGAAATATTTTGGTAAATATATAAATGCATATTTTACAATTTTTATTGCATACAAATCCCGAGCCCTGATAATAATTTATCATTTAGGATCGATTGCGCGTAATTTTATTTTTCGCTCGGTCTCGCAATAACCACCCGCGATCGGTCCCGGCGCAATCGGAGCTTAAACGTTCTTGTCCGTTACACACGTAGTCGTACGGCGGATATATAAATATTACGAGAAACAGCGGTCGAGCTGTACGGTCGGACGGACGTAAACGCGCGTTGTCGTTTGTTCGGACAAAGTTAAAGAGACGTCCACGATCGCGCAGTTCAGATTATAAAAATGACACGTATTTCAAACGACCCGTTTCGGTACGACAATCGTTTTTTCGTCATTGATACGTTTTCGCACGCGTTTTGTAGATTATACACTCCCGTGTAAGTACATTTTTTCGTGTTATAAAAAAAACCTGCTCTTTATATAAATACGTAAGTAACAAATGTCAGTGGAATCTGGGTCGCGGTCGAAAATAGCGATCGCGATGACCACGTAAAATCGTCGGCGAGAAAATAACGTCGACACTCGGTTAACAATCAGTTTCCTTTTCCCCAAACACGATTACGTACGTACAATAATCATATTATAATAAAAGTAGATAAATTGTCATTTATCATATCCTCAGAACGGTAATGTGCGTAAATTTTACGCATATCTAAAACTCAAAATGTGGTCACAATGTTATTATTGATGATATTGCTTCAGAATTCTAGATATGCATTTATCAGTTAGTTGAGTATATTTTTTGATAAGTGCTTTATCACATTTTTACCTCCAGCTCTGTGTATGACAACGTTTCTAAAACCACCTCCATGCGTAAGTTTTACGTATCGTTACTAATAAATGTAAAATTAACTACGTAAAATATACGCATGGTTACCAATTCTGTGTTTTTAAATTTCTTATTTCTATACTTATTGTATACAACCAATTTTTTTTTTCATAATATTTTTTGTTACGAACATATAGGTATCATATTTGTTTTTATAACTATAAAGTATGTTAACACTTAAACAAGGAATGTTATTTAGTATAAACTGTTAGATTTCAAAGTTTCTATAATAATATTATATGTACCAATTTTTGATTTGATTTTCTTTATTTTATAAGTTATTTTTTTTTAAAAAAAACTTGTTCGGGGATAATATTTTAACTAAGTAATAAAAAGAATATATGACATTTGGTATTTATTTTTTTTTAAATACACGGGAATGATATGATATTTTTATATGCGTATATTTTACGCATCATTACCCATATAGTGTGAAGTAAATTAACGTTACCGTTCTAGGGATATAATAATTATATAAATAATTATAAACAATGCAGGCGGGCGGTGGGAGAACATGCGTCGCTGCTGCACGTGTGCACGCGTTATGAATAATATTATAATATAGTGACGTCAAAGCGCATGTAATTTTACTTTTGGCGGCCGGCCGCGAAACGACGATGCCCGTAGGTGCACTCGGACTTGCCTACGCGCAGGTACGTTTGCATATTGTACACGTGTGGGTGTGTGTGTGTTTAGATACTTCCTAGGAGTAATTATTCGCGGAAAAGGCAGCGCGACTCCGGTACGACCCCGGCGTGGGCGTAATTAATCACCGGCGGTTTTAACCTCGACCGCGACAACGGCGTCGTCGTCGTACCCAAGTCTCCGCGAAACCGCCGAGGGACTCGGTCGCGCGCGATAAGGATCGACGGGAACGATTTCTCGTCGTCTTCGATCGTATAGGTTTCGGATCGCGTGTTTGCCGCTCGCGATAATAACACGCGAAACGGCGGCGGCGGCGGCGACGACCGAGTTCGCGGCGAATTCGTATCGTTTCCGCACGCCACCCAGCTCACGCGTCGTCACGCCACGTTTGGGCGCGGAAAGAAAAGAAAAAAACAATAATAATCGTTTCCTATAAAAAAAAAATGTCTCGACGAGACCGCGCGATATCGATACCAAAGACAATATAATATTATGTTATCGGAATACACCTCCTCGTCCCCGAACGTTTATCGTTGCGAGAGAATGTTTTTTTCAATAATAAAGCGCCGCGCCGCGTGACGTCGTCGTAATTATTATAAATCGGTGTGGTAATATATTATTATAATATCGTATTATAATAATAGCGCGCGCGTAAAATATATGATATTATTATTTGATCACGCGCCGTCGTTAACAGCGTCGGTTACACAACCACACATGTGCCTACCTACTTATGTAATTAATATGCGGATGTAGGGAGCGCGAATACATTACGCGCAGAAATACCATTCCGCAATGAGTCACGGGGAACATTCAATGTCGAGCGATTGATAATTTATGCAACAACCACGTTATTGCGGCCGATCGTCGTAACGCGCTCGCGAAATCGCGTCCTTTTAAATCGTCCGGGAGACGATGAATCAATCGTCGACGAGTGGTCGTCGAATTGTACAAATTTACTATTACGAGCGATAAATCGCTATTGAAATATAATATACGTATGTATTATGAAGAGAAATTTTTTAAAAAAAAATCGTACGAATTGTCCGAGGCAGTGGTCGGCAACGTTTTTGGACGTTCGCGTGCCAGACAAAAATAAAAATAAAATATAATACGAAAAATATATTATAACAAACGTCGCCCACTCGATTACCGAAATTAATTTGATTTCTACGATGGATAGATTATCAGCCATCGACATTAAATAAATGTTATCATTATCGTAATTTTCGTTTGTTTTCAAACGGTATATTTATAATTATAAACACGCGCGTCGCATCTCGGAAAATATTTAATATTACCTATATTATAGTGATTTTTAGTATGAAATATTTTAACAGCGTGTCGTGTCATAATACAAAGGTCAAAGGATTCGAAAGATCCGACGTCGTTCGCCGCGTTTCGGCCGAACACTAAACCCCGTTATCAGTACGCGTCGTCGTTATTGTTATTTACGAAAACGATACACGTCGTCGGAGACGGCATTCCCGTGAAATAAAACGAATGAATATAATACCGTATAACCGTCGGTCCCGCGAACACACCGTTCACGGCGTTATTAATCGTAATGATATGTGTCGCGCGTACGCGAAAGGACACTCGTTACTCCTATACGCGGTCGCCGCACTAGGAAATGAGAAAAGTACTGTTACGGAACAAGTACGTGCCGCTGAAACGCAATAAATAATAATCGTTATTTTGGCACCGCGTCTCGGAGGAAGGAATAAAAAAAAGTCCTTCGTCTTAAACCACTTTGTGCGAACAACGGCTTTACCCGCGCGCGTACTATTCGTACGTAGAAATACGTAATATTATACACAACTTTTCAAACGCCTTTGTGTCGAATCCGAGGCAATCGGTTTTGCGTACATTGTGCGGCGGCACGTCCTTTTTCGTCCTAGTTGTTTTTCCTCGCCCCCCCCCCCCGATCGATATAACGCGCACAATAATAATATTACGCGCGGAGCGTTCGTAGAAATCGAATTTTCAAAGTGGTCGCGGGCAAAAGGGGCGCAAAGACTACTTACATAATAGTGAGTAGTCCTTTACGAGTAAAGGAAACGTACGCGCGATTTTCTAAAAAAGAAAACGTTCGTCACGGCGGCGGCGGAAAAACGTAAAACGCGCCTCCTCTGTTTCGAATATTAGTCGACGTCACACACGACGCGACGAGGTGGTAAACATTAATAATTCATATTGTATTATTGTATTATTTTTTTTTTATCTCGCCGTTAAATCCGTGTTGCAACAAAACACACAAGTGGACGAAATTGTGCGGATTTTTTCTTGCGTTGCGAACGACCCGGTCGATCCAGTAGAAGGAAAAATAACAACAACGACGACGATAATATAATTGCTATCACGTGTGTAATAAACACGAGACCTCCCGTGTATATGTACTATTATACGTATATGGTTTATCCGTTTCGAGAAAGAGAAAAAAATTTTAAAAAAAACTGCGCAATCACGAGCCATTATTATTGTTATTGCTATCGTCGAGATCGGGTTTTCGAGGCGGAGAAAAATGATAATATTCAAGGTAACCTAACCGATATATCTCATATAATAATTATTGTCGATCGCGGAGAGAAGACAAAAAAAATAAAATAGATATCTGTAATTAATAGAAGCCGCGCGCGTTCCACGCCTAAATCAAACGCGCGGTCGGATGACAATAATTAAAAGGTATAATTACGCGTGTAATCTCGTCGACAATAATTAATGAGAAAACTAGTGTTTACGATATTATATAGATTTGTAGGTTATATACTATAGTCATCGGATTGACCGCAGGAACGAGGCGCGGCCGATCAAGGCTCGGCGAGACAATGGTTTCCAACTCGGTCATAACAATTATTAGTTAATCGCGTGGTTTTTTAAACTGCTCAAGTCGATAGAAATCAATAGTAAATTCGAGTGCAATTAATTACGATTGTAAACAGGACGTTTTTACGTCACAACAATAATAACTATTAAATCGATCGAGGAAAACGTTAAATTTTGTTTAAACCATTGTCGGGACCCAATATAAGAGGCCTCGAATCGATAATAAAAAAAAAAAACTCGGTATGACCGAGTCGAGCGAGGAGAAGGAAGGAGAAAAAATCCGGCCGGTTTTTTACAGACGAAAACAACGTCGCGGTATACAATATTATTATTGTTTAGGAAACTCGACGGGGCGTTCGATAAAAGTGTGCCGCGGAATCCGCCCGACAGGTAACGAACTATTAAAACCGCGGCGCACTACGCGCATAGAGTTTGATGTCGACAAATCCTCGCGAATCTCACGCGCGCAGGATCGAGTCTGCACGAGGGCGGGGAAAAGAAACGAAATAAATCACGGAAAACCTTGGACGGGACGACGGCGCGGAGGATTCAATAGTGTTTTATAATAACAACGCCGCGACGTGGACGACGATAGTGAATAGACGCTTTATTATTATTATAATATCGTCGTTACGGTTTTCATATATTATCGCGCGCGTACGACACCGTGTGTTTTATCATCGCAAAGTGAAAAAAAAAACAGCTCGTTTTGTAAAAACTCGCCGCCCAAACACGACTGAGAGAAAACGGCGGCAAACCTTGGTCTCGCGCAGCAGAAAGAATACAATAAACGGGTATATTAACGCCGACACGATCGCGGGCGAGTTGATAATTATTTACCACGATAATATCGGAGCTATGTGTAACGCGCGCGCGTTGGCTAATATATTATTGTTATTATTATATACGAGAGATAGGGGGCGACCTTCGTCGCGAAACGCTTCCGGTAAAACGAGCACGAGTCCTGCGCGTTTTATTTCAATTTTTTCCCGCCCGCGTTTCCTAGTCCAGTTTGTTTTCTCTCTCGTTCTAGTCTCTGCGCGTTTTTATCTCGCCCGACCGTGACGGCCAGAGTGTGAGTCTGTAGTCGTGAGCCCGGGGCGACCGTTTTCGGCGGCAACCGATTCGTCCTGAGATCGCGAAATATTATGTTTTTCGACTATTCGACAAACGAATTATTATAGTACGTTAACGTCGAGAAGATAATGATGACTATAGGGTTCGGGACTTGTTGCATTTGCATATTGCTTAATAACGACTGCAGAATAGTCTGAGTAAGATTTAAATTTGTTTTAAGCCAAAACGGATTGAAATACAAAAATTTTAATTGCATATTTTCGCATATTTGCCAATTTTGGCAGTTTAATTTTTATTTATAGCACATTCACACAGTTTTGGTTTTCTATCAAGTACATTTTATTTTAAATATTTTAATTATTTATTTTATAACTTGATTTTTTTTTCTACTTTCATGCGTTGTTCAATATACCTAATCAGTTTTTAGTAATCAGTTTCTCCGTATAGCTCGGTCTACACAGAGTGGCTGAAACAGTCCGTATTCTAAATCCTAAAGTCGATAAAATTATTGCTGACGTAAGAAGAAATCTTTAAAAAAGCTCCATCCCGCGTTCAAATTTTTAAAGATATTGCTCCAATATTACCACTGCCACCTGAACCGATATTAACGATTTTTCATTGCAGGAGAAAACGAAGAAAATGAAATCGACACATACACTTCAGTAATATAATGTTATTGTTGTCAAAAAATAACTAATTACAAAAAATTGTCTAAATTTAAATGAATAAATCAAATTTTTAGTTGCATATTTCGGTTATTTTAAGTGCATATATGTGCGCATGCATATTTCCTACAATTTGTGTGCAATAAGTCCCGAACCTCAATGATGACCATCGAGCGAGTATATACGATCGTTTCGATAAACTATTGAGAGATATGGCCAAACAAACTCGAAATCAGGACGCTTTCGTTTTGTTTTTTAATCTATACGAACTATGCGGCAACGAATGTTGGAAAACATTGTTTTCGTCGGTTCGTTCTCGATCGTCGCATTGAAATCGATTTCCAATAGTAATAATCATTCGTCTTAAATTTAGATTAAACGTCGCGCCGCGCCGCGCCGCCGAGACGACGACGATTCGGTTTGATATTGGCTAGCGTTTCAAACACACGAACTGATTTCGTCGCGGCAAATGCCACCCTCGGGGGGCCAAGGACGGGAGTGCTTATAGTTTGTCGCGGAAAAGACGTGTCGTTGCCGCACTATCGTCGTCGTCGTTTCCTCAAACGGTCAAGGACGAACGAAGGAAAAAAACAAAACGCGAGAGTAAGATAACGCAATAGTATAGTGTGCCGTAAAAAGTCGTGCGCGCGCGCGCGGTTATTATTTGATAAGGATCGGCGGTGTATCCGAATTAGGACCCCACAGGGCCAAGTCGTAAAGTACTCTCGGAGACCCGGCGAGATATTCGACGACGATAAACGAACGGCGACGCGATCCCCCCCCCCCCGTCTGTGTTTTCGGGAAATTTATAGATCTCGTCTCGGCGATTAGAGACGTCATCGATCATCGTCGTCGCAAAGTATTATAATTAATTTCGCAGGAAGGAAAAAAACCGTTTTCTTTTTGTACAATTTCGGATTTTTAAAAATAAAGCGATAACGCGACATAACGCGAGAATAGGCGTGGTAGTTGAGAACGTTATTTAGAATAACGTTTATAGAATTACGTTTTCGACTGATCGGCGAGTCCCCGTCGGTCGGAGACGATTTTTGCGATTTTTGCTCCAACGAGTGTCTCTGTCGGCGCGTATTATATAGACGACTGTTACGCACGACCGCGAGTGTGTGGCGGCGGACCGCTCGCGCACAGACGACGACGTTGGCGTTGGCCTTTATTATTATTGTTATAACAATAATTATTGCGCCGTTTGCCGGGCGAAAATCGGACGAAAATATACGTATAGTAGTAGTAGGAGTCGCGCGCAAGGCCGCGTATTGTAATTATTATCGTTCGAAATTTCGCTCTGGCACGTCCTTTTACACAATGACTCACGGTCGGTTTTGCCCGAAAACGCGAGACGGTCGCGCATTGTCGGTATCGTACGGGTGGTATATTATAAGCACACGCGGTGACGTAATCGCTAGTTTTCGACGTAAAACGATCTCTACGCGACCGTCATGTCTATCCACAACGAGAGCACGTGCGACTAAAACTAATGTTTTCCCTCGTCCATTTATAAAACGTGTATTTTCTTAAGTACGACAAACGACGTGTTATTTTCGATCGAGGAATGATGTATTTTATTATACGCAACAGCCTTTCGAAACGACGCGAAACGTTTGGCGCGCGCGGTTTTAATAAAGCCGACGACGACGGGACCGACAGGCGTCGAAATAATAAAACGGAAAATCGTATACACTCTGCCGGTGGTGTGCTCGAGAGGCGTCCGCGAGATCAAATCCCCCGCCCGCGGAGAGCGAGGTCGAAAATTCAAAGGCGTACACGACATTGTGATTACACGATTAAAAGACGCGCTTTTAGCACAGATTATAAAATATAAAACACGATTACATAATCTGTGCTTTTGGTTCATACCTCTCGTTCAATGTAATCTACCGCGGCGGCGACCCGCTAAATATTTGCCGTTTAAACACGACCGAATTCGGCTGTATTATCAGTTTAGCAGTTTAGTTTATAAGCTCGTCGCGAACGCGCGTGTTTTCACCCGTCACTGCCGATCGCTACAAACACGGTAATTATCAGGGCCGTGAATTTAATGCATTTGCATGTTTTTTTTGCTACACTTTATAAAAAAAAAATGGATTCGGCCAAAATTTGTTTTGACTAATTATTTGTAGTTCAAATACCAAATTTTATTTTGCATATTTTTGCATATTTCACGGGTTAGGGCATATATAAATGCATGTTTTAATAAAAAAACTATACTAATGAAAAAAATAAAAATAAAAGTTTAATTTTTGTAGTTTTTTGCATATTTTAAGAATTTTTAGAACATATTTTGTCAGATTTTAGTGCATGATATATGCATGCATATTCAATAGTTTTTAAGTGCATTAAATTCACAGCCCTGGTAATTATAAAATAATAGTACGCGTTTATTAGAAGAGAAAGACACGTCATAACGTATACTTCGAATAGGAGGAAGCCAACAAGTAAGCTATTTAAAACGAGAGAAAAAGAAGCTATACACGATCGGTTTCGTTTAAAAGACGATATGACATATTATATTCCAATTTCGCCACGTGAGAAATTAGCCGTCACTTTAAGGTAAATATACGTATTGTCCTATTAATCAATAAAATTAATATTAATAATGATTATAACGGGCGTTTAATTTTATAATAATTAATATGAAAAAATCGCAAAGCTATTGTCGACACGCACAAGTCGACCGCACGTTGGAAACCGCGATAAGACATTTATTAGATTTGCGGCCCGGTCTCGTTGCGGCCGGTCGTTGAGGCCGGCCGCAACGACGGTATAGACATTTAATTTGAAACACCGACCATTCAAATTATTATTAATTATTGATTATTGATTAATAGGAAAATGTGTTGTTACCTAAAAGTGACGGCTAATTTCTCATGACGTGGCGAAATCGGAATCCTAATTGGATTTTTCATCCACTTCGGAAATGTCATATCGCGTCGTCTTTTTTATCAACGCTAATATAAAATGAAACCTGATTCTCTCGGGCGGCCGTTTATTAAAGAAGCATTCTTTTTCTCTCGTCCGTCGATAAGAGTCGTTGGTCATAGAATATATTTGTATTTTTTTTTAATCAATAGGCGTTTATACGACGCGTCTCTCGGAGCTTAACGCGTCGTCGCATCGAACGCGAACAAAGGATAATAAAGATTTCGTCGCGTCTTACACCAAGGACCCCGCCGCCGCCGGCTCGAACGCGTTCGCTTTTACCCGCGGCGGCGGCGCGTTAATGTCTTCGCGGGATGACGTGAAATAAAAGAGTCAAAAAGACGTATTGTAGATGTCGACCGATAACGAAAAAAACCGACGACGACGACGACGGCCGTTGTGTGGCGAGCGAGCGATTTAACGTCGTCGGCGACCTCGTACGTGGTCGGGTGGGATCTCTTTATACAGACGAATTAATTTCGTCGTCGTCGTCATAGAGAGCCTCTATATGCGCGCGGGGCACAGCCTTCGCCGGGAGCGAAACACAATACGACGACGTCATGAAAATGTGATATCAACGATTCGTCACGCCCGTGTACGTTTTAATACACCGCCGCGGTGTCATAATAACAACGACGACTTTATCGACGAAACGCATCGGGTTTTGTTTTATTTTTTATCTCTCCATTATATATTATTATTATAATATCGATATCATAGACGAGATAAAATACGTTTGAAAGACGCGTATTATGCGATGCCGCGGCGTAATAATAACAATGAAAAAAAACTATCGAGCGCTGTGCCGAGCAAAACATTACGAGCGATAATATAATATCATAAGTAGGGCCCGGATTTAAATGCACTTAAAACCATACAGATATGCTCTAAAAAATTGCCAAAAATGCCATATATTTTTTTTATACAAATTATAATTTATAAATGAGACATAATAATTATTTTTACATAATTATTTTATTAAAAAAAAACTGAAAATTTGAAATATTGACTAAATAAAACCCGATAAACCTTCTTAAATATCAAGAAAATAATTTATCTCGAGATAATTTTTTGAATAGTCCAAGTTTTATATCTATATTGAATAAATATGCATTAAAAACCAACAAAATGACCCAATAATGCTAAAAATGCTCTAAAAATGAAAAAACGTCGAAATATGCAAAAAAAATGCAAAATAAAATTTGTAGCTTTGAAACCCTCGTTACATGAAACGAATTATGTACTTAGAAAGCATTGTGTATGATCAACCAAAAAAATATGCACTTTGCATTGAAATCCGGGCCCTAATCATAAGCAACGCGACCGAGCGAAACTCGCACCACGTCCGACGCGGCCGCGACGACGTTTGTTTTTCGAACCCATCTCCGAGGAGCCTGATAAAGTGTATCGAAACACGGCGTGCAAACGAAAACCAAATACGTAATAAATCGTGTCGTTTAAACGCGTAAAAAATTAAGTTAAAACCCATCTGTTTCGTTTACGAGTAGAGTCGATTGTTTTATCGAAAAGGACTCGAGTGTTTGAAAGAAAGTCTATAAAGATTCGAATTAATCGCTACACGGGCGTATCATGTTTCACAGGTCGAATACGATAATTATTTCAAATGAATAGCGCTTTTGATACCGAGCGCGCGCGCGCGTCTCCAGTACGGACGCAACGAGCGCCTGACAAGGTCGTGTCAGAGAAGCGGACCCGACACACGATCGCTATTTTAGCGCTCGACAAATTGCTTTCACATTTTCATAATTGCGTCCGATCAAACAATAAAATGTACGCGCGTGTGAGTGTACCGTGTTGTTTCGATTTTACTATAACGTAACCGTGAGAACTATACTGCCGACATACGAGTTTCTCTCTCGCTCGCGATATGTAAATATAGAATACACACACCCAGAGTGGTATGTTTCCAACGGAGATACGATTAAACGACCTACTCGTCGTCGTACACGGTTTGTGGGGCAAACGTTTGTAATAATTTATCGTGTAAACCGATACCAATTGTATGGGCCGACGATCGCGCATAAACAATACCGACCAAACTAATTATGTTTTTAATCACCGGTATAAATATCAATCGAGAATCGGTCGATGACAAAAACCGTGTTCGTAAATCGGATTGATTTAAATCGTCGCCCTCGTGCCAAAAGTGACCAACTGGTTTTTTAAAGTTTTGAGTAATGTCAGTTTAAAAGTTGAGCACTTCTTTAAAAATCGAGAATTTAACTGATGTTTATAAACTTGGT
Source organism: Drepanosiphum platanoidis (assembly GCA_948098885.1). NCBI lineage: Eukaryota > Metazoa > Arthropoda > Insecta > Hemiptera > Aphididae > Drepanosiphum > Drepanosiphum platanoidis. The sequence continues at coordinate 6,186,882 of OX402539.1, forward strand.
ACCAATGAAACCGCAATAGTATACTTTACACTACAGTATACTAGTTTTACTCAATATTTATTACTATGATTACTAAATTATGAATTACTAAATAAATTTTATGGTAAAAAGTGACCAAGTGAAAACGGTTTTTCTTGGTCATTTAAAAAGTGACTAAGTCATAAGTATAATTCACTTGGTCATTATTTTTGTATTATGTTTTATATGGGTAATGCATTAATATTACAATCATTTTTATACAAAAACATTATTCAAACAACAAACTTGTTCATTTTATTTGAAAACATCATAAATTATTATTTTTTTTATTATTTTTAAACTATGAAATATAATAATGACCTTATTAAGAAATGACCAAGTGACTTAGTCAATTTTTAAACGTAAGAATTATATTGAAATGTTGGTTGGTCAAAATTAAGTATTCGGTGGTTCCTAAACTAATAAAGATATCACTTGGAAACTTTTTACGTATTTTCATAGGACCAAAATAAGACATCTTAAACATTTTTTTCACTTAGTCACTTTTTGCACATGGTCACTTTTGGCATGAGGGCGACGAAATATCAAATATCAAACTCGCAGAGACCCGCGGAAATCGCATTAAGACCGTTACCGATATAGGATAATATTCAACGTATATTATTATATGTAGAGGTTCGTCGCGATTAAGGCAGTGGCGACGAGAATATAATCCGATCGATCTGATCGAGAGCCAAAAATATTACCTGATATTTCCCCCGTTTTTACGACGAAAATAATAAAAAAAAAAACCTCGAGAGTATAAGCTGCAGCCGCGCAGAATACAATTACGCGCGCGCCGCCGCCTCCTGTGGGAAAACATAAAATTACACATAATCACATATCGAGAACCGCAAACGTATAACGTACTTTCGATACTACGCCGCGCTAAATATAATATCCGTCTCGTCGACACAAGCGGCCCCGAAATAACGAACGCGCGGTACGAAAAAAAAAAAACTACGCAGTCGTCACGAACTGAAGGAAATAGCCCACCGCCAGAGATATCAAAGTCGATGGAAATCGCGTTTGATTCGCTCTCTTCTCGTCTCGGCACGCCCGCAGGCTTCGGACTGCAAACGGGTCTCTTTGAGTCAGACGTGATAATATCGCAGAAAATAATAGATTCGTTTTGCACAGAGTTCGGACGGTGACGATTATATTCTCTAAGAAACACATTTTCCGATTTGGAAATCGTTAAAGTCGAAATAATAATATCATTTACACAACGCGTATTACAAACGATAGTAATTACTCGTAACGATTAGGGGCGGCGGCGCAAACTATAATAACATGACGGCGACATGAAAATCGCGGCGGTGACACACTTTGCGAACGGCGTTCGCGTCTCCGAACGACGACGAGAAACCGTCATATTTTTAACGTGTTCTAATAACGCCGTCTCGATTGTCTCGTTTTAGAAATCTAACATAAAACTAGACGTTCAAAAGCGATGTAAAACACACGCGGACGGTCGCAGTGATCGTTACGCGTGTGCCCGTTATTATCGCGCGCGGCTCGATTTGAAAAGATCGAAACGAACACCACCTATAATGTATACGGCGGCGGCTCGGTGCTCTTAATTGCAGTCGATTGTGAACAAAATCATCATAATATTACATTATACCGACGCGGACGGACGCGTGAAAACACCAAGAACGCGACAAAGTAAATTTATTCACTTTTCCGTTTTATCCTGCTCGACGCGTTGAGCGTTTCGCCGGGGATTCACAGCTAGTAATAGACGAGGATAATAATGGAAAGGACGCGCGGCAGGAGAGTTTTGTAACGAAACGAGGTGAAAAACAGACAAGAGGTGGCGAATATTGCACGCGCAGGACAACGAACGGACGCGCGAGGTCGTCGCCGTGGCGAAATCCATTACGAAAAGACGCGCATATGATCTGTGTCGGTGAGAAAACGTACTACGATTTCAAAACGTCGTCGTCGAGATAGTAATATAATAATAAAGCCTGGTGTTAATTAAAACGAGAAAATTCTTATCTTTCGGCCGCTTTCGTTCCGGCCGAAACGAAGACGCCGGGCGGCAGGACCGAGCGGACCGGAAGCTATAGTGGTTCCGAGTTTCTAAACTCGTGACGCGCGATAACGAATTTACAAGAGTGATAAGACGGAAATCTAATGGTGTGGGTAGAGAACGTCGAAAGAACAAACTGCCGAAGAGCGCACTGCCCCGTGTCTAACTGTCGTCGCCGCCGCCGCCACACTTTCACGGTACGCGCATTAGATCTTTTGATTTCAAACGGGTTTGCAGCGATGTTTGTTTTATTGGCGACACGGCCTATAAAGAGTCCGGCGATTTCAGTAAATCGTCGTCGTTGTTACGTTCGAAATCGTGACGACTTTATAACAGAGAGCCTGTCGCGATAACAAATCGATATATTATATTTTCATACGAAACGCGGCAAAAGAGTTGTGTTTATTATCGTTTTCCCGTCCGTTCGAAATGACTTTTTCGACACGACGAGATTATATTTAGATGCGTGTCGGAAGAGAGAAAAAAACCGTTTCTTTCGGTGCCTATAACCATACGCGACGAGGAATAAATAATTAACGCGTTGGTTTGTCATCACTAGAGCGCGGATTTCTATGCAATTGCATATTTGTTTCCTTTTAATATTTTTGGATTTTTGTCAGTATTCTCTACGAATCATCATAATTTGAAGCAAATGGTGAAATTTTTTTTTGCATATTTCTGCATATTTCAATGTTATTGCATAATTTTGCATATCTAGGCAAAATTCAAAATGTATTGCATATTTATTGCATATTGAAGCAAAAATTTAAAAAAATTTATAAAATAATATTTTGTCAAGTAGAAAAATTAAAAATACTCATTTGGCATTTTTAGTGATAGTCATAAAAAAACTGGAAACTCAAAATATGACTTTACATGAAAGCTTTTCAATAATTGGCGAAATCAAAGAAAAAATTAATTCTATTCCTGGGCCAAAAGGTGCAACACTTACTACAAAATTAAATGAGCTTTACAATAAAAATAAAGGTCTAGAAATTCTACGAAAAATAAATGCAGTACTATCAGGCGAAAACGTTCAGCTCGAAGATGTTTATCAAGACCCGAAAATAATAAGTTGCTTCAAATATGCCCCAACAACTTCGGTTGACGTCGAACGTTCGCTTTCAGTATTTAAAAATATGTTAACTGATAAACGTCATAGCTTCACTCGAGAAAAACTTGAAATGCATATGATCATTCATTTTAATAGTAAATAAAATTAAAAAAATTTAAAGAGAAATTTATATAAGTATTTAATATTTTAGTATTTAAGTAATTAATTGTTATAAGAAGTTTAATTTGTAAAATTTTAAATAAATAAAAAAAATGAATTTCATGATTTTTACTGCATATTTTTGCATATTTTCATGATTTTTACTGCATATTTTTTGCATATCTTCATGATTTTTACTGCATATTATATGGCATATTTTGATACATTTTAGTGCATAAAAAATCCGCGCTCGAGTCATCACTCATCAGTTATGCGGTTCGCGCGTCCGGCCAGACCCCCCGCCGCCGAGAGGAGAACAACGCGCGGATACACAATAATACGTTTTCGGAAACGGACACACACACGTGCATTTCAGACGATTTGCATAAAGTATCGAGCGAATGCGAAATCTCGCGAAGAACAAGAGGACACACATTATACGCGGCGGCGGCGGCGGCGCGGCGCGGTAATTGAGTTTTCCCGCGCGGCAAGGGTTTCTCGCGCCAAACCCGCAGCAATATAGTCGCCCCACTTAAACCGAATCGCGCGCGTTTATATAAATTATATATTCAGCCAATTAATATACGAGAGGCTCTGCACATCTGCCGCCCCGCCGCCAAAGTGCTTTTAAACCGCGTAATAGCGCAGTGTCTCCGACGCGACCGACCGAACTTTGACGGACCGAACTTTATGACTTCCTGGCCGCGACCTATCTAATAATATATACAAGGCCGATCGGGATCTATCCGACAGAGATTTTTCTTGAAAATCGTTCGTGCGATGAGTGAAATCGGCGAATAACCGGACGAATATGACGCACGAGTATCGTATAAACACCGACCGCTGAAAACGATGATATTCACGCGCGCCAAACACTTTAAAAAGCTAGGGAAAAGTTATAATTAGGGCTCGGATTTTGTAGCGAAATAAATCCTTAAAAAAGCATTTGAAGTAGCCGAAAAAAGCAAAAAGAAGCATTTATTAAATTTAATTCTAAAAAAAAAACAAATTTCAATTACACATAAAATTAAATATTAAAAAAGGAATTTACGACCACATATTATTTGGTCCAAGTATAATATACATAAAAAAAAGTTAAATTTTCAAGAAAAATGTGTAAAAATTAAGAAAAAATAACCAAATAGGGGAAAAAGCAATAAAAAGCAAGTTTTGTGGAAAAAAGCAAAAAAAAGTTTACTTCATTGAAATCAAAACGTATTTATCAATGAGAATTATCTTTCTACCACACACCTCTCAAAAGAAGCATTTGCTACAAAATCCGAGCCCTAGTTATAATATACGATCGCCGAGTGAGAAAAACTGTGGCAAGTCGAATCTGTACGGTAGTCGAGAGACGGCGGGCGTGCCCCGAACGGTTTAAATCCGAAAGCGGTGTAAACGATAATTGTTATTACGCGATGAAAACACACGGTTTCCGCGAGATTATACGGCTCGCGCGGCGAATCGTTTAAAAAAACAAAACAAAACTACACGTCGAAAGAGAATCCGTCGAGAGAAATATTCGAGCGGGGCCGAGTAGAAAATATTACGGTCGCGCAACGAAGAAAACTCGCAATAGATTATTTTATTTTTTTCACACGGAAAGAATAAAGAAAAACCGATTGCGTATATCCTCTCGTCGTCAAGTCACGGGAGGATCGGCGCGGAGGACAGACTATACTATTTCTCTCTCGAAGAGCAGTTGAGATCGAGGACGATCGTGATGGGGGGGGGGGGGGGGTAAAGGCAAGAACGATCGACAATCCCCGAAAAAAAGTACGGGCGATTCGCGAACCTCGCAGTATTTGTTCTCGTGGCCGGAGATCGTTATTTGAAGAACCAGGACGAAATAAGAAAATCACGATTTCTACGTGGTGTTTTTTTTTTAATTAACAGCCAAACGAGTCGAAAATACATTCTCGCGCGTACACGCGTCGGCGATTTCTTTTACGAGTCACCACCGCCTCGTGTGAATGAAAAAATGTATATATTTTGAAAATAAAATATATAATACGACGCCGCCGCCGCCGCGTCGAGAGATCTTTCTCTCGAAATATTTGCGAAAAACAGGCCTACTCTCAATGATAATACGTAATTACAAACGAAACTTATAATAGGGTCGTTTCGCGGTGCGTTACCACCGCACGCACCACAGCGAGTGAGGTAAAACAAAACAAAAAAACAAACATCCTTGGCTGCGGAGACACCGTTCAATTAGCGCGGCCACCGCGGTCGCCTACGCTTGTGACAAAATGAGAGAACTGCACAACAAGGTAAGTAGTAAAATTTACAACGTGTGTCCATTTCAAAAACTCCGTCTTATCCTGTTCGGGCGGCGCGGCGCACCAAAAAAAAGGATTCGGACGAGAGATTTATAATATAATACGAATCATAATCCCTTTTACGAAACTAAAACAATAATCGTACGCGTTTATTTACTTTATACGGTTGTAAGAGTACCAATATCGCATTTCGCCGGATCCAAAGATTTCTACGACTCGAACTCGCTTTATAGTCCAAAACGAATTAAAACGTATTATCTACAAAACGTTTTCGGGACAACGATTTGCATAATATTTATTACACCGCCGCCGCAGCGGCCAGCTCGATAACTACAGTCAATTATTACTAATACGTTATATCGTCTGGCAAAAGTATAAAAGCGTTTTACTACATTTTTTCAGTTTCTTTTGTTTTCAGATAATTTGCAGCGATCTGTACGCGCGATCGTTAAAAAAAACGCACGGAATGTATACAAATATATATTACGTCGAAAAACACATCGCTTATCGTTGTAGTGTTACGATAGACCGCGCGCTTTGTCGGTAGTACGAGAACTGTGACGAATATTACCGTTATTGTGATAGTATATAGTTTTACCGCATCGCCGCCGGAACGACGAAAACACGAGTTGTTTTTTTTTTTTTAAATAAACCAACATTTCGAAACGTTTTCCGCGACGAGCACGCGCGCGGCGGCGATCAAAGGCGATAGTGAAATTTCGAATTCCTTCGGAAGATCGAGCGGAAAAGAGAATTTACCATTATCATTATCGTCTCTCTCTCGTTTTACGACCGTCGTAAATAATATAATAAATAATTATAATTATATAAATTCAAATTAAATTATTATTAAAAAATGAACAATAATATCGGCTAATTGGATAGTGTGACATAAAGATTATAAAAACCGGAAAACCTGATGTTAAAATAGTTCAAAATGAAAATAATTTTTATTACGTAGTACTATGTAGTACTTATATTTCAATGAGGTCAATTTTTTTAGTCATAATACGACAAATAGGTCAAAAATGTGCTAAAAAATTAAAAAAAGCATTAAAACCGTCAAAAAATGCCCCAAAAAATTATTGTGTGGTTAGATCGCGAAGTACTTGAAAGTACATATTTGTAGCTTGGAAAGCATCGCGTAAGATATCCCAAAAAAAAGATGCAAATGCATTGAAATCCGAGCACTAATAATTATTAATATATTACCGAAACAGCGAAACGCGTTATTATTTCGTAATTTCGATATATTAATTCGGCACGATATGATTTTATAAAATGGGGATTTATTAAAAAGATTATTGTAAACGCGGCTCGTTAGACGAATGGCGATCGGAGAATTTGACGAATCGCGGTTTTTGTTTTACACGGTTTTCAAACAAAGTAATGGCGCGCGCGCGCGTACGTCTCGCGCCGCTTAAAAGACGACTACTAAACTTTTCGTTACGATTAAACGTTCGTTTCGACGTTCTTTTCCCGCGCGCGCATATATTATAATATAACACGTGATCGTATACGAGAATCCGCCGAGAGTTTTGGGGCTATTCGGGGTTTGAACGCGAGAGACGCGGTCGCAAAAGTATTCCGCGTCGATCTTTTGTCGCGAAAACACACCTCGTTTGCCGTCGGAGAAATTTAATAACACACATCCCCGACCGGTAAAGTCGCGCGACTTCCTCCCCCCCCCCCCCACTCTCTCTCTCTCTCTGTTTAAACACATTTTCGAGGACGACTTTTGAGACAAATATTTTATATGTTTTTCCATTTCGGGACTAACAGACTTGGCTCGGTGTAAGACACGCTCTGTTCCGAGCGTTATTAAAACCGTTTCTTTTTTACTATAATATTATAATATAGTCGTGACGTTTTCGGCGGGTACATATTTGCGTTTCGCGTAAACATCAAACATATTTATCTCAAACGGATGTATCGCGTCGTGAAATCATTGCGCGTCCGCTACACACTCTTTTGAAATCGAAACGGTGAAAAACGCGAAACACACGACTGCAGAAACGGATATCGACGTGGGCGGTAGGTAGATTCGTTGAAAACTAAACGACGTTTGTCAATGAAAATAGTAGAGTCGCGAAAATCATCACTCAAACGAGAATACGCCGCAGTTGTAATATAACAATTTTTTTGTCAAACCCACGAAACGATAATAATATGATTGATAATTGCGTAGTATTCGCGATTCGTCGAGGAAACACACGGACGTTCTCCGTCATTGTGTATTCGTCGCCGCCACCGTGTTTTAATAGCCGTCGGTAATAATATGTTTCTCACGATCGAAACGCGTTTGGAAAAAAAAAAACACTACCGGACACGATGAGGAGTCATATCGCACACCACAAACGATATTATTACAAAAGAAATAACGCGCGGGGTTTTCGTGACGAAAAGAGAGAGAGGGGGGGGGGGGGGGGAAAGGACGACAAACTGCAGTCTCACACACGTCCACGTGGGAATTCGTTGGGATATTTAAAATTTAAATGGAAAAATTATATATTATTTACTCGGTCGTCAGAAATAAGAGACGCGCGGCACAAAACGTCGGAAATATCATCGTCGTCATTGTGTGCGTGTAGACAATATATACGAAAACGCGTCGTGACGTAAATATTTACGCGTAATTATTACGTGCGACGGAAATAATGATGTCACCGTGGACTCGACAAAACCCGAGCGAAATCGTCGGCCTCTCACAGAGGAAAAAATGCGTCCTAAAATTCGAAGGGTTTAGTAAAAATCGTGTTTGAATAGAAAACATATTGCGCCTTTTCGTGTAAATCCGATAAAACGCATCGAAATTGTACATACTCATCGTTCAAACGTTGTCAATTCGAGTGTATTTTTTACATCTATTGTAACCAAGATATACGTAATATTATCGAAAAATCCCCGTAAATCGACGTGGCGAGCGCGTGGATACGAAGAGAAAAGAATAGTTTTGGAAAATAAAAAAAAGAATTCGAGAAGATTTTAAGAATTAAATTAGGGCTAGTCAGAACGGCGGAAACACAGCTAGGAGAGGAGTTTTTGAAAATACAGAAATGTCATATTATAATCCATCACTGGACTAGATATTATTGAAATTATTAATAGTTTTACTGACAATGTCTATAGTGGATAACCATAGAAACAATAGAACTGATTAGGTCCGTGTCAATAGACTCGACAGAATCGTAACTAATAATTTGATTTTTATGATTTACGTATAATAATATGATTCTACTGTAATAACATGGCATAAAAAAAATGAAAAAAAGTTAAGAAAAAATCAATTTTTTATGGTTTTTATGTAAAAATATCCCACTGGGCGTCGAGTAAAGGTTATAATATGTCGCGCGCGAGATTTTTTTTCATTGTATTTAGTTTGTTAATCTTTTCCTCGTACACAGACGGCCGATAAAATAACACATTGAGCCGAGAAATATGCGTACACGATATATTATTCGCGCGCGCGCGCGACCGTTGCGAAACTTTTATAAAGATTCCGAGCGGAGAGAGAGGAGAGGAATGTATCGGGGCGGTTTAACAGCGATTTGTGCGAGTGTTTTTTCCGACTGGAAACGAACGAACGCCGTCTAGTGAGAGGGGGGGGAAGGACCTCGATTTTAAAATCGCACGGGGAAACTTGAAAAATAAATAACCAATTTTAAACGTACGTTTTCAGGTGAGCAAAAAACGTGACGCGCATGTTTTTCCCCGAGAAATCTACGTACACTCGTCGTTTACACGCGAGCACCGCCATCACAACTTACAAACACGCGAAATTCCGCAACGCCTCGTCGCGTGACGAGTATACCTACGTATGTTGAGCGTGTGTGTTTTAGAGAGTAGTATAGTAACGAACCCCTCGTTTTCTTATTTCCGAAATCAACGAAAATCTAATTCGATTATGCGATCGCGTAAAATAAACCGTACGACGACGTGCGCATATTATTAACATAATATTATGTTAATAATATGCGCTGGAAATTAAAAAAAAAAAAACATATGTAATGATATTAAAACATATGCGAGCAGAGCAGCTCTGCGGGTACGAAAACGAAACGGTACGTAATCGGAATACAAATGACGCGAGCGAATACGTATATTCCTCCTCGAGCGCCCGAAAATATCCGCCGACACGTCGTGTACACGCGCGCCAATTATATTCCAATGTTTGGCCACGCTCCCCGGGGGGGGGGGATCCCAATAAGGGACGACACCGTTCCTCGACGACCTCGATGGTATTATTATTTATAAAAAAATAGAAAACAAACAAAGTAATAATATTATATTTATACCGGTGGTGGTCGGCAACCGGCGGCCCGCTTTAAACTCTAAAACACTGGTCACCAAACTGGGGGGCGTGTACAGATTGCTGGGGAGGCGCGAGCAGTTATTACGAAATACAATTTTTATTGATTAAATTATTTTTATTTTAAAAATGTAGGGAAAATATGAAAAAAATTATAATTATTATCATCAATAAAATTGAATTCATCCCGGATATTTTATAATTTCTTCGTAAAGTACACAAAAAAGTGATATATTTTTCACGTTATAGAAGGTAGGGGGGAGAGTTTCGAAAATATACAAAGGGGGGCGTAGAATAAAAAAGGTTGGGAACCACTGCTCTAGAACGACGAAATTTTATTATTTTAAGTTTTAGAGTCTAAAACGTAGACAGTATTTTGTTTGCATGATAAAAAAGGTTGCCGACCACTGGTGTCAATACTCATAAATAATGACAAAATATTATTAAATATATAAAAAAAAATTGATGCGCGCGCTCTTTACACCCGACAATCACCCGGTCGGTCGTCGTGACTTCTACTTGCGCTCTAAATTATAATACTCGAGACCTTTTATTTTCATTTCGTAATCGTTTAAACATATTTAATATTAGTTTGTTATATTATATTGTTAAAATACTCCGCCAGCCTCGTTTAATGTCCCGCGCGTTATAACCGTAAATCGGAAAAATTTGTAAATCACATCGCGTGCGTGGGAAAAATCGTGACGCGAAACGAGTTTTAACCTCGCGCAAAAACGACGACGACCAAAAATCACGCGAATACTAATCGCGACCACGACGTCCGACCGATAAACAGACAATTTATTACGCGACATAAATTATATACTAATTAAATCATCAAACGAATGAGAACACAATACGTGCCAAACAATAACAGTTTGAAAAAAAAAATCGTCGTCGTCGGGGAGGGGAAAATTACGCGCGCGCGTTTTCTTGCCGTTTGTGGTGCGCGGCGGCGTGTGGGCGCGAGAAAAATCGATAGAAACGATAAAAAAAAAGGCGCCGAAATATATAAGAGTTGGGGGAAAAAAATAAATACCATCCCGTGCGGACGTTTCGGTCGCAAACACACACACCGCTTATCCGAGCCCGTATTGAAATTCGCGCGCGCGCGCGCGCCCATTGTTTCGTCTCCAAATGGAATATCGTACTCATTAAAAAAAAAGCCCGGCCGAAATACCGCGTATGCAAATCAAACAGAGAAAAAAAAACCGGCGAGGTCAATCGACGACGGACGAAAAAGGAAAGAGAAATCCTCTGGAAACCGTTTCCACCGCGCCGGGACTCGACGAGAGAGTTTGTCTCAATCGACGGCAGTGCATTTTTCAAACTAGTAAACTAGGCGACACAATTTTCAAAAGAAGAATTTTTCAAATGTATTATTTTTTTCAAAATGTAAAAAAAATTATAATATTCAGAGGATGTGGAAAAAAAATTCTATTAAATATTATGTTTCGTTTGAATTAATTACAACATTTTTTTCTTAGTTTATTAATTTTTACCGTTTAATATTAGCGTTAAGATTTATTTTTAATAACTATGACTTTATACTTAAAAAAAAATAAATATTTCGATGTCGCCCAGTGAAAATTTCTTAAAAAATGCACTGATCGAGACGGCGCGCCGTTATAATAGACTTTGTGTCTTTCGGTAAAATTCTCGACGATTTAAAAAAGGATTCCGCCGGTATTGAAAAATATTGAAATACTCGCGGGCCGAGGCCGACGATATCGTCGATATCAGAGAAGACGAAAAATTATAAAACAGTTTTGGGGAAAAAAACGTACATAGTTTGCGGTCGTAACGCGTCAACGATATAAGCCATAAACAACGCGATTATTATTCGAGCGATAAAACGTCGGTAACATTACCATAAACAGAGATAACCGACGGAGCCAACCGTTTTTACCGCCGCCGCCGTTTATAATAATTTACATAGTTCGACGCGAAACAATTCAATTTTCCCGTCCGGTAATATTTACGCAACAGTTAGCCATACTATATATTATAATATATTCACGCACGATTCGCCGCGATATCAACAATATAGTAGTGAGATAAACGTCAAAACAAGTATCCCGGATAAAACACGCTGCATCGCAGTGGCGCGACTAAGAGGGATCAGAGGGTGCTGCTGCTGGGGGGGGGGGGGGCCGAAGGAATATCGATAATTAATAAAAAAAAAACCGTCTTCAGAGCGCGATTTACCAAAGTCAAGTCAAGTCTACGCAATCAATAGTATACGTCACCAAAGAAATTTAGGATTTTTTAGTATTATAATATTGTCTCCATCTCAAACTCTGCTCAAAACAGATAGACAGTAATTGTAATCATCAAAATGTGTGTATTGTAATTTATCGTGATTTAAATCGGCGGTTCTCAAACTGTGCGAGAGTAGTCTAGTGGCTAGTAGCCTAGACTCTAGGGGCTCCGTGGCTCCCTGGGAATATTTGGGTTAATTAAATTATTATTATATTTCTTAGTTACATTTTTAATTTTTATATTTATATATTATTTGGACCGTACCAATATGTATTATTTTAAACGTTTAAACTATTTATAAATCCACATATTATATTATTTTGTGTCATAGTCAAAATGAGATTAGATAAAAGTCGGGTTTTTCGTTCATTTGACTTATTGTACGACAATTTAGTTAATTTTTTAAATAAAAAGCAAATAATCATTTACAATTGACATCATTTTTTATGAATTATTGTTGTCTCAAATAGACATTTCTGATTTTTGGGGCTCCGTAATTTTTTTTTAGGAACATAAGGGCTCCGCGAACAAAAAAGTTTGAGAACCGCTGATTTAAATAAATAAAGCAAAAAGAAATCAACGCGTCAGATATACATCATTTCTACTTTAGCAAAAGTCCAGAAAAAAAGGTTTCTCATATTACAAATAGTTATTGTCGATTTCCTAAACGATTCCAAGACGATCAGACGAGCGTTTAATAACGTATGCGATAATATTTTAAAAAAAAAAAAAACGTTTTTAAATAATTTTAATAAAGCGAATGCTCAGATATACCTGGACCAAGAGTCACGCCACTGTTGGAGAGACCAGCACGACGACGACGACGATGACGCGACCGAGACTGTCAATTATAATTAATATTTCGGATGACAATGTGTGCGCGTTTTTAATTTCATTACGAAACACGACCGATATAATATAACGCATACCGACGCGCGCGCGTGCGGTCGCGTCACGTCGACAATTACATTTTCAAGAATATTATGATAACCGCGCGCGCGTTATATTGTTTAACCGAAACAATTACGAAACACGGTCGCGCACAGTTTTCCGTTTAGATTTTTAATAATAATAATTATCGGTCGAAAATATCGTTGAAAATTCGTTTTTCAGTCACATCTCGTCTCCGGACGCGACTACGATATTAATATTTACACGCGCGCACAGTCCGGTAGAGAAACACAAATATTATTATTCACACGATTCAATCGGAGAAGCGAAAAGAAAATGAAAAAAAAACCATCGCAATCAGTCATTTATTATTAACCGTCATGACCGACGAGCGAGCGAGAGATTACTCGCGCCGCCGCCGCGCCGCGTGGGAAAAGGAAACGCGACGCAATGACGATGTTATTTAACAGCAAAGAAAACAATAATTATTGTATATAACCTTCGTCGGAGGTGACGGAAAATTAAACGAGACGATAAGTCAGACACCGAACACGCGACGGGTTTGAAAAATTGTGAAAAATTGTTCGCTCTTACTTATTATAACACTCGAAAGGCAAAACCTTTTTATTATTGTTTAAATATATTTGAAAATAGTTTGTATCAAAATAATTTTGTATATTTAAATAATATTTTGTTGTCATTTGAAACGAAAATCGGCTCGAAAAACACGCAGAGTAGGACGACAAAACACTCGCACACAGAACGATTAAACCTAATCTTATAATATATAAAAATGAATCGCAAAATGTGTTGTAAGCGCATAACTCAACAACCCCTGAACCGATTTCGCTAATTCTTTTTTTTATAATATTCCTTGAAGCACGAGGATGGTTTTTACGGAGAGAATTATTAAGAAAATAAGGGGGTTAAAAGGGGTAAAAATGGAAAAAATCCTGAGTCACTGGAGCTTTGCGGTATTAAATTTTAGCAGAGGCCCCTAAAGAAAGGATTTTCCAAAATTCGATCCCTAAGGGGGTTAAAAGGGGTGAAAGGGGTAAAAATGAAAAAAACTGATAAAATAAAAAGTTATACTGCACACGGGGGCGAAGCCGGGTTATTCAGCTAGTTTTAAATAATTATTAAATAACAATATGCTAATCGTGACCGCGGTACACTTGTCGAGCCGGTAAAAACAACTCGCAAACGCGACTTTAGAATGTTATCATAAAAAAAACTTTGGGGCGAAAAGAATAAAATTACGAGGTCGCGTAGAGTTCTCAAAATCGTTTAGCGGCTTTATTAGAAAACTCGACAAACCAAACAACACCGGGGGGGTCAACTGCGAGGACGGTTAGAAAATATTTTCCGAGAAAAGTGTCCTTTGAAAGGGGGAAAAAAAATCGATATTTTTCCGATAATAATAACATGACGTTTGGAATTTAAACGAGTCGGCAAACAGAGCGAACCGTTCGAACGGTTCTCGTATTTACATATAGCGTTTTCGAAAATTCTTTCTCATAAGGCTTAATTTTATTTTTCTTTCGTCCAAAACTCCGCGCGTTTTGACACGGCCGTTCGCGTCACATTTACATAATAGATAAACCACCGCGCGCCCCTGTCGGGTCGGAGTGAGAGAGGGGGAAAAAAATCAAAATATTATAATATATTTTATCCGAATCGTTTGTAAACGTTAATAAATTACGACGGGTACACCTATAGAGTCGTTTTCGAAAATGACTAATGACCGACCACTTCGCGGCGCGCGCGAATGAATAATGGTCGCCGCGGCGGAGACGTCCGGCTCGGCCGCCTCGCGCGTTTATATCGTCCGACACGCGAATTAAATACGTATTTCCGAAAATTATTATTTTTTTTGCTCTTCGATTCGCGGACGAAACACGTTTATAACGATATGAAAAAGTGGGAAAAAACTAGGAGAAAATACAACGTCGCGCGCGCTCAATAAAACGAAAGACGTTACCGAGAAAATCAACGTCCTCCGTGTCCTTTTATATCATCATTATTATTATTATTACGTCCTGCCGCGACGACGTGTGCTCGGGAGCCGAGGAAGCGTGTTTACCTCTTTTCGTTTATATTTTTTAGCATGCAAATTCACAACAAGTCAATGAAAGATTGTTACGTCAACAGATTGCGTCAACTACGAGCTCCGCGACGACCGAGTTATCTTTGACATTGTTAACAGTTATGAAATAATATGTCCGTCAATAAACACGAGATGTGTACGATTAATAATATTACGTTGTTATTAAACGCGACGGTAATTTACGGACAGACTAGGTAATACCGTCGTTAGAATAAAATACTAGTTACAATAGTTATAAAAATAATAGTTATAATAGTTATAACACTAGTTATTTAATTACTAGTATTTATAATCAATGGTTAAAACGAACGGCGTTTTTATTCAAAGAATTGCCGGAGACGAGGAGGCCGAGCAAACGAGTGGATTCGCCGCCGTCGATATCGTAACGTTTTAAAAATCGATATGAAAAATAAAATCCAAACTCAAAGTGAGTACATCGCGTACGTCCGCGCGCCGAGAAAATATTATCCTGCAGGATCTATTATAGGTGACCATATATTTTTTTTATTCAGAACGGGACATTGTTTTATTAATCATTATATCGAAATTATTCAGTGTTTTATCTATAGAAGATACAAACAAATTCTATTTATTTATTTATTAACGAGTAACTTATTTTTATAATAAACAACATTTTTAATATTTAAATTAGGGACTCGTATATTATATCAACAGGCGAAGGTAAGAATTGAATTTAATTACTTAAATAGAAACACTATGACTACTATTCGTCAATGAAAAATTGATTTTCGTTATTTCTATTTTGGTCTACCTTTTGAAAACGGGACGTTTTAGTGTCCCGAAGATTCCCCAGGGTGCAACGGGACGGAAATGCAAAAAAATGGGACGTACCTTAAGTATACACCGAACACCGGTTCGCGTGGCCCGTTTTCCCCGAAATTCGTCATGAAAACCGATTTCACCGTAAACGGTCGCGGACATTATAATATGACAAATACTTAGAGACGTTCGCTGTGTTCATACAACATACCTACCATTACTAAACGTTTATTTGCGAGAGGAGAAAATTTCGAGGAGATTTTTGCAATAACGCAGTTTGAAAAATAGAAAACTATCAATACTCGCGCGCGCGCGCTCGTGACTTGTAAACACGATTCGAATACGATTTTAGATTACCGAGTGAAACGATCAAATCTATCGACGTGTTATAATAATTATATATACGTGTGTGTGCATAAGTAATTTGAAAATTATCCTACCATCGACTCTGTAAATAAATATAAAAATCGGTACTACTTACGGCCGCGCCTCTCCCGTTGGGTTTCGTGCTGATATTCGGAATATAATTCGTTTCGAACGCTGCGGCGGCGGCGCGTTTTCATATTGGCTTGTGTGTGAATAAAGACGTAACGGATACGTAAAGAAAAATCACTCGATAGAAGAAACGATTGCGAAAAAAAATTGTCCAACATTAATTTATCGTCGACGTAATATAACGACACTATTACGGAGAAAACGAAAGAAAATAAATAGAAATATGTAAGACCGAGAAGAGGTTTCCAGACCGCGGTGGTCGAAACCAGACTGACGGTCCGAAGCACGCCGGTGCTTCGAGGAAGTCTTTGTGCTTACGCGCGTCGGCACGGCTCCGGCTGTCATTGGTCGCGCGGCGCGAGCAGCTCGGCTCCCATTGGCCGGGTCGCCGACAATAGGATTATTGTTGTTACGCGATCACTGTTTGTCACGCGATCGTCGTCATTATTTTCGCACGATAATAATAATTATTATGCCAATTATTATCATTTCTTTTGTTCGCGTGTGATGACTAACGAAGTTATATAACGTATGCTAATCATACGGGTTTTACCGCGATGTGTTATTTTCGAATTTTTGAAAATCAGTTTTTTTTTTTTTGTACTCGTCGTAACATTCGAAAAATATTGATCGCGGGGAATTGAAATTTTCACCCTACGACCGTTCGCTATAAAATTTCGCAGTATTGGTAAGTATAACCATATTAAAATTAAAACAAGTCGATGTATTATCAAGGACTTTTTATTTTCGACTATTTCCTTTACTAGCCTTGAAGAATTGTCCCCTTAATCGACGTGGGAAAATCATTACTAGGGCTCGAAAGTTGTAGGAGCTAAGAAAGGTAAAATATGGACGAAAAAATTGCAAAATATTGCAAATTAAAAATGTTAAATATGCAAAAAATGTAATAAATTTGCATAAAAATTATTCTGAATTCCAAAAATACATCAGTTAATAACAATACATAAAAACTATTTAGAACTAAAAAAAAAATTATAACTGGTTGGTATTTCCACATCTTATTGAGCTGAAAATAAAATTAATAATTTTTTTTCATTCGATATTAGTTGAAATATACAGGTTAAGAATGAAAAAAAAATCAATTTTTTTGGAAAAATATGAAATGTGCATAATATGCGTATAAAATCAATGAAATGTGCACTTTTTTAGCTAAAATTGGCAAAATGTGCATTTTCAATTTTTTAACTCGCAATTATATACTTCGAATTTCTAGTTCTGCTATAAATTGAGATCATACAGAACAATATGCAATTCCTACAACTTCCGAGCCCTAATCATTACCTTCCTTCGCTGTACTCAGCCCCCGCGTTTCAACAATTGTTCGCGTCACGTTAAAGATTCATAAAAAAAAAACGCACTTATAACGCATCGATCCTCCACGATAGCGGGGCGACTGTTCGCCTCATATATCCTAGTCCAGAGGTTCTCAAAGTGTGGGGCGCGACCTTCCGGGGGGGGCGCAAGACAATTTTAAAAATCAACATTGCATTGGTAGGACAGAAAAAATTGGCCTAAAATATTTTATAAAAAATACATTTTATTTTAAAATAAATTTGTAATATTAATATTAATATCGATATTTGTTGTTTGTTTTTAACTTTTTTTTACTCTAAACATGACTTATTTTTATGAGGGGGGGGGCTCAAGTCTGGGGTCGACTAAAAGGGGGGGGGCCTGGCCTGAAAAGTTTGAGAACCTCTGTCCTAGTCGAAAAAACGTCGACGATCCGCGTATATTATATGCAAAACGTTCGACGACGCGCGACGGTCGAAAATAATACCACCGCGTCTCGCATATTGTTTCGTTCGAGCTCCGGGGATCGTCGTCGTATCGCGTTATTCGAGCTACGCCTTGACGTGCCGCGGCGCATATAATAATATTTTATATAAATTCACTTTATAATAATGCCCGTTTTATATGATATTATATGCGTACGAGTATGTCGTTGTTGTTTTTTTTCCTTTTTACACGACCATAACAGTACGTTTTTACTGCCGAGGTAATTTCAGCTCGCCAAATTGTACGAAAATAATATAATAACATCTGGGACGGGTGGAAAAAAAAATATAAAAATAATATGTACGCTGCAAACGAACATTAACGAAAAGCGAGGGTGAAATTATGCCATCTGAAAATAATATATAATATACGACGGCGCGGCGGGGAAAAAAAATAAATAAATATATATATGAAAACATTTTCGGCGCAATACGACGCGCGCGTCCGTGATGGGGAAGAAAAAAAACCATCGCGCTTTCACATAATATAATGTACTGCGAGCGCACTCGTTCCGTCGGACAGCAAAAAAGTATTCCAGTAATAAAAATAAACTCGGAAACGAAACTAAACTTTTCGAATATTAAATAAAATACGCCATGTATACGCATTATTAGGGTTCGGATTTAAATGCCCTAAAAATATCGAAAAAATGACGTTTCAAAAAATGCATTATTTATTAAATAAATTCAAATTGAATTATTATTAAAAAACGAACAATAATATCGGCTTGATTGGATAGTGTGACATAAAGATTGTAAAAACCGGAAAACCTGATGTTAAATTAGTTAAAATAGTTCAAAATGAAAATAATTTTTATTACGTAGTACTATGTAGTACTTATATTTCAATGAGGTCAATTTTTTTAATCATAATACGACAAATAGGTCAAAAATGTGCTAAAAAATTAAAAAATGCCGCAAAAAATTATTGTGTGGTTAGATCGCCAAGTACTATTGAAACATATTTGTAGCTTGGAAAGCATCGCGTGAGATATGCCAAAAAAAAAGATGCAAATGCATTGAAATCCGAGCCCTATATATTATATATAGTAAATATAGTACCTTGGTTGTGTTCGAGTTGACACGTTTTCGGTCAGACTTGATCTGCAAAAATAGAAAAAAAAACCGACATTATTTTCATGTGCTCGGCAGTGTTTGAACGGGGGACTTTATAATAAATTATTATTGTATAGTGGCGAGAAATTCGAAATAAACGATCGATTGATAAAAATCGTCTTGTGAAAAAAGAAAGAAAACATGTCGACGACAATCGATTGGATAATTAATTACATATATTATTCAAATTATTATGGTAAATAAAACAATTTATAGTAGACTTGTACGAACGGTATGTTTGAGAACATTTCGCGATACTCGCTTTGAGTATTTTGAGTATTTTCTTAGAGAAAACGTTGCGTTTTCGATTTGAACGCGACGTGCTCGCGGTCGTATCTCGTAAACGAGGACACGATAGGCAGCGGAAACGAACGCGTACGGATAATGATAATATGTGTACACGTCGTACCCACGAAAATATCCATCGGCACGGGCCCGTTGGACGAATGGAAAAAAACAAATTGAAATCGCACACTATACGCGCGAAATAACGAGACCGTGCGTCATCGTACGAAAATGTTTATGAGCCACCGCGCGATGGTAAATAGATCGGCGGCGTAAAGGAAAACCTACTTCATTACGTGTGAGTGACTCACGGTTTTTACCGAGAACCGAATGACGGAAACTGCGACGACGATTTCCGATTGACCGGCGTGCGCGCACACGCCGCGATCGACACATTTTACAATACAGTAAAGTCTCGCTAATCCGGACACATTATATAATATACATATAATACGTATAACGTACAACGTAAAACGACGACTTCGGTTAAACTTGGGAAAGTGACTGTAGCAATGGAACAAATAAACTCCAAAAACTCCTATTTCGTATTGATGCTGGTGAATCATCAACATTGAATTTATTCGTATAAATGAGGTGTTTTGTTTTTTTGCGAAAAATATTTATTAGTAAGTTAAAAAAAAAACGCCATTCCGTTTGATCCGGATAGAGTCCGGTCCCATCTAGTCCGGATTAGCGAGACTCTACTGTAGCAACGTGTGGCTCGCAGCAATAAAAATACATTTCGAACAAAAATATACGAACAAATTGTAAAAATTGTCATGTTCATCGTATTTTCTCAACGATAATTCGTGTGTAGTAATTGTAACAAAAGTAATATATTATGTCAAATTTAAATAAATGAATTTCGTACGTATTTTTTGCCTTCATTTTGTCTTCAGTTTTTAGCGTATAAGTAAAAAAAAAAAGAGCACACTTAAAATTAGGCCCCCGCAGACTTTTTTTGAAAAAATATATACGGCCCGTAGACAATTTGTGTTTGAGATCACTCAAGTAAGTATATTGTGTAAGTAGCGTGTAAAAGCGTTTTTCGGAAATCGGTGATTTGAAAATAGTTTTGGTTTAGTATTTTATGTGGCGCGCGTAGACTTTTACGTGAATGTTTTATTCTACGAGTCGAAAACAAAACAAAAGTACCGAAAATTCGATTTCGTTCCGTGCGCGCACACCAGAGGCGGACGGAAAACGCCGCAAAGGTTTATATTATAAATACTCGTACACGGGAATCGCGCGAAAAAAACTACGGTCATTATTGTCCGGCGAAATCGACCGATTCGAGTCGAAAGAATCATCTAAAGTGCGCGCGAAACGTAGCCGCCCGACTACTATATTATCTAATAATGTATTTAGACGAATAAAACGTCGAAAAACGCTGTCACCTCACATAATACGAAACCGGCGGCGGCGGCGGGCGTTCGGACTGAAACGCGATTATTGGCGACTAAAAATAAAAATAAACTACCGTACGGTTTCGTGAGCATTTTTTTCTAGTTTCGAACTTCTCTCGTCCGAATCTTCGAAAACGAAGAAACTTATAAGTAGAGAACGGATTTGAATGTCCGAAAACATTGCTTTCCAAGCACAAAGTTCATTTCATACATCGAGGAATTAAAAAATGTAACTTTAATTTTGCATTTTTAAGACTTTATTAAATTTTTAGAGCATTTTTTGACATTTTAAGTGCATTTTTTATGTTTTTAAGTCATTTTTATATAGGAATGGATAAAATTCGATAAAAATGTATGAATAAAAATAAAAATAAATATTTATTATGTTACGAAATTACGAAATTATTGTTGACACGTGTAGACACACGTATAAAAGATGATTGAGAAGACAAGAGAAGGTTTTATTGTATTTAAATATTTTTTTATAAGATAGATTTTTCATAATAATGTGTTTTTTTATAAGTTTCAAATTCAAAATTGCGTTTTCATTGATTTCAAATACATTTTTAAAGTTTTTTAGGGCATTTTTTTAGTGCATTTTTTTATATTAAAGCATTTTTTTTTTAAGGCATTAAAATCCGTTCCCTACTTAGAAGTACAATATGGATCGGCGATCGATCGCCCGAAACTCCGATCGATGATAACGCGATTTTACACGTCGTAATACTACGACTGCTACGCGCGCCGTCACGGGAAGGCAACAAATTTAAAACAAAATAATACGTCGCGACAATAATATATGTATACGACGGAATAAGGAAACAATAGGGTCCGCCGCCGTCCTTGCGCATCAATCTTCCCCCCGCTGCGGTCGATTTTTCTTCTTCTTACGTATAAACTCGCGGGACGAACGCCCGCGCGACGAGTTGCCGCCGCCGACACCTGTACGGTATTATTATCGTCGTTCTTTTTTTTTATTATTACATCGCATTATGTTTTATTACGTGCTTTGTATTATGTCGTTTTGAGAAACGCGTCACGTCGATTAGTCACACTCGGGGCACGCCGCCGCCGCGGGCACTGGCCGCGCTCACGGGGGTTGAAGGAGACGCCGAAAAACGAGTATCCTGCGGATACGACGGACCGACGTTTCCCAAAGTGCGTTCCTCCAGTTGTATGTGATTATTTAGACAATTATTTTATACTTATTTATATAAAAAAAAGTTAAAGATATAGAGTCACTAGAAGAAAATCGTTATAAAGTATTCGTCGCACTCAAATTTGAACGAAATTAAATTATAACACTCGTAATGTTGTCGTCACGTGTTAATGACGTAAAAATGAACCGATTTTGAATAAATAATAATCGAAATCGTTAAAAAACATTTTACGGAGTATTGGTCGAGTATTGAGTTGGAATTAAAGACATCGAAACTATTTCTCGAGCGATACATTAACTTCGGCTCGATAATAACTATATTTAGAAAAAAAGGATACGGGCGCTCGAAACGGTTATTTCGTCCGGTTAAATTTGCTTTTCTAATTGAAAAAATCTAACCGATAAAGCGCGTGTACTACAATGACGTGGAACAGAAGAGAAAATACGAATTTACGAGTGTACTCGAGTCCGTTTGATTTAAAAACAGTTGCGGCCAACGACTGTTTTCCGAGTCGCCGGCAGTTGCTTAATTTCCCCCGCTTTAGTCGTGTACGACGGACAGGCCGAATGTATACCGGTAGGTCACGCGCCGGCACAAATATTTAACGGTAAATCGGTCGGATGTTGAAAAATGTTACAAAAAAAAATAAAATAAATACGATTATACGGGAGTTTTTCAGAGGCCTACGGCGACTGACGACGACGTCCGAATCCGCCGGAGGTCTCTTTAGCGAGACTACAAATCTACTCACAAATCTACTAATAACGCGCGATTATATTATATTACAGTGGAGACGTCGAAAGCGCATCCTCGCTCGGGAATATCGCGCGGAGGCGCTGCCCCGAACGGTAGCAACGCGCGTCATCGTTTCGAAACGTTAATTATATTATTATTTTTCAATATTATTTCTCGTCGTTGATTAATATTCCGTTCCTTGTCGATTTCATGGGCGTACTTATATAATAAAGCGAATACGCGCGCGGCCCGTGTAATTAATATGTGATATACGCGCGCGGCAGCAAGTAGCAACGCGCATCGTCTTAATCGTCGTTCCTTTTGACGTGACATTATTTATCGTTTAAAAATAATGATAATTTCGAAAAAAAAAAAAAAAAAACGTTATTTCTACGCGGCGCCGGCGGCCACGTAGTTGGAAATCGTTTAGAGGCGAGTTGTTTTGGCGCGAGGCCACCCTTATATATAGCGACTTCTCGACAGTAATGATAATACGATCGTTTCACGTGTCGAACAATACGCCCGAAACGGTAACCACACGCCGAGCCACCGTCCGACGGACCTCGAGAATAGATTGAAAAATTTGGATAGTTGAGTATATTTCATGTGCATTTATAAAAAAACGATTTGTTTATTTTTGAAATTTTTGATATAAAATTACAATATTATTAAGATTGTACTTTTAGTTTTGTCGAGTTTCTATACAAATATTGATACTATCGAAAATACGAAAATGCAATTCGATTATATTATTAGACGCGTATTTTAACGCATTGGAAAATGACTTTTTTAAAGATATTATATATTATGCAAAATTACATTCGACTTAAAATTTGACGACGTGCGTGTGTCGACGATGTATATTGAAAAGCGTAATTTGTCATACTCCGCGCGACGGCGATATCGAAATAAGAGAAGAAAACGAAGACGGGTTTCCATGGATCGCAAACCGAATTTTAATTAAAAGCAAAAAAAAAAAAAAACTGCAACAGTGCGACGATATAACGCGTATAGAATGGCGGAAAAAAAAAACGTATAGAATTTTTGTGGAAATCGTTACTTTGAGGTCGAATCGCGAGAGAGAGAGAGACGAACGAGAAAAAAAAATGAAGACAGATACGCTTTTTATCAAATATCTACTATTCCGAGAAACGACAAACGAAAAAAAAAAAAACGCGAAAAAATAAAACGTAGCGTACGTTGAACGCTCACGAATAAATACAATATATATAATAATACTAGCTGAATAACCCGGCTTCGCCCGTGTGCAGTATAACTTTTTATTTTATCAGTTTTTTTTTCATTTTTACCCCTTTTACCCATTTTAACTCCGGTAGGTGTCGAATTTCGAAAAATCATTTCCAATGGGGTCTCCACTATATAAAACGAAACTGCTGCCCAAATTTCATACTCAAAGCTCCAGCAGTTCCAGCCAGGCGAATTTTTCTAGTTTCACCCTTTTTACCCCTTTTAACCCCCTTAGGGGTCGAATTTCGAAAAATCCTTTCCCATGGGGCCTCTGCTATATTAAATGAAACTATTGACAAAATTTAATACCACAAAGCTCCATTGACTCAGGATTTTTTCCATTTTTACCCCTTTTAACCCCCTTAAGGTTAATTTTCTCCATAATTTATGCTATAAACCCGCTCCCCGACATTCTCTATCATTTAAAAAAAATTTGAGCCAAATCGGCCCAGCCGTTCTCAACTGATTCAATTTCCAATTTTTTGTCTCCATTTTTATATATATAGATAATTAATATTTATTACGTTACGAAATTACGAAATTATTGTTGACACACGTATAAAAGATAAATATTGAGAAGACAAGAGAGAAGGTTTTATTGTATTTAAATATTTTTTTATAAGATAATAATGTATTTTTTTTATAAGTTTCAAATTCAAAATTGTGTTTTTATTGATTTTAAATACATTTTTAAAGTTTTTTAGGGTATTTTTTTTTAGTGTATTTTTCTTATTTTTTTTTATGGCATTAAAATCCGTTCCCTAGTTATATAACTACAAGAATATGAGATATTCGCGCGCGCGCGCGCGTCGTCCGACTGTGACCGCCTCGTTACACTATAGTACTATACATTCCGTAATATTATTTACATAATTACATAACGATAATTATTTTATAGAGCCGAGATTTTCCGATTGCTCGACGCGTCCGCGGATCCGTTATAATAATAAGCGCGCGCGCGCGCATACGAGTATTATTATATGTACGTTATTATTATCTTTGGTTTTGGACACGTTGCCCGTCGGCCGTACCGTATATCCTCGGTAAGTAGAACGAAACGATAATATTATGCGCGCAGGAGTCCGAGCGTCCGACAACAGTGATGATGCCTACACGCCCGACGCGACCCAATACCGATTTTCAGGTCGAAACGCGACCGATATAATAATATTACCGCGTCGCACACACGCGTCCTGTTCCCCCGAAATCGCCGTTCGGACACTCGAAGAAAACAAACGGACAACAACAATGGCGTGCGTTATCGCGACGAGACCGCGGCCGGAGAAAACAGTTTGGGCGTCACTGCAGCGCGGCCGTAGAAAGTTTTCGACGGAATAATAATAATATAATATAACGCGTAATATCCGACGAAAAGACGTATAGAAGCGGACAAACGAATATTATATTTCCAGTCCTCCTCGGGCAAGTGTCGAGTCGACCGCGAGAGTGTTCAGTTGATAATAATATGTCAATCTATTGACGTGTGCGAGGATTTATTTAGAGGCCCCAAATTAATAATATATTTATTACTTGATCTTTGTATTACTACAGAAATTTTTTAGTATTTTTCAGTACTATAACTTAAATATTTGACGGATTCGCGGAACCGATCAGAAGAATAAATTATGTAAATTTATAAAAATTTGAGCTTCTAAATACCTCCTCTATAAATTAGTATAACGAATGATCAAAAGAATAATGAACAACTTAATTCAGTGATCCAAGTCTAGTATAGTAATAATTATTTGAGAAATATTTCGCAATAACAGAGAGGGGCCCCTGCGATAATGACTATTATTCTACAAATTATGTCTCATACTTTAATATCATTTTCGTAATTTTATTCCTATACAATAATTTGTACGTTTTACTATAAAACCGAATTATTAACAGATGCGATGAAGCTATGCATGATATTAATTATCATCTACTTATGCTAATAATAAATTCGTTGAAAACAATAATTACGTAAAAATCAAAAAACTTTCGAGGTACGAGCCACGAGGAAGTAAAGAATACCAATATGGGCTAAATTCATTTTGAAACGGACAATCTTCGATTTTTAGCTTATGGTTTGGGAGGCCCCTAAGAACCGGAGGCCCGTGTGCATCTTGCACATCCAATTGTTGCGGCACTGTACATAATATAACTATTAGACGAGTACAAAATCCGTTGGGTCGGTTAAAATTTTCTAGGAAGAAATGTGAATAATATATTATAGACGCACGCACGCTTCCGACGACTGTTAAACATATTATATTGTATTGTTAATGTCGAATAACGTGCGGTTGTTTCGCCGAATCGAAATATGATTTTAATGGCGTGCGCGCGAGTTTAATCGTTTTCGAAAACGGAATATTGTGAAAAACGCTCACAAGTGCGAAATTATCGCCTCGTTACAACACACAACCTACTCTTATATTATAAACAATGAGTTTGAAATATAGGCATCGCTTTCTAATACGTATTTTACGACGAATTGTAATATTTATCATATTATATATCTCGACACGTATTATATAATAGTATTTATACCGAATGCGAACGTTAAAATATAAAACACTTTGCGCGCAATTAAAAATGTTTCGTTTTTACACAGCTCTATTATACGAGTTTACCGCGAATATTTCAAAACGCAGACGGAAACGGTAGAAAAAAACACGAAATCATCGAGAACTCATTGCCCCGCGATAATAATTCGAAAAAAATGACTAGCGTTTTACGACGACGACGACGACAACTCGAGAGAGTTAATAATCGAAATTCAACGGAACTACGGAACCGTTCGGGTCATGCGACATTGGAAAATTGCAATTGGGTTGGGTTTTCGATCGAAATGCATTCTGACAAACGGCCCGCGCCGACATAACCCGTCGAATTTTCGAACCGACCGATCCGAGTCGTTCGATAATAATAATTATCACGTCCGACGCCGTTTTATAGGAATATTTTTTCGGAAATTCTAAGGACACCCGCGACATCCTTGACGGTCGAAAAAAATATCATTTTGGTCGTGTCCAATACTTATACGCTAAATTCATCGCGTAGAGCCCGCGGCGGGCAACGCGAATATAATCGTAATATCGGTAATTTTAAACGCGCGGAATATTTCGAATGCGAATCGATTACAGAGCGTCCTTAAGACGAAAAAAAATCTCGCCCGACACCACCTTGAGCATAAATTTACAGCTAATCTACAATGACTTTTCGACACATTTCCGCGAAATAATATATAATATCAATCGATTACAGATGACGAAATATCACGAGTCGGCTACGAGAAAACACGTTTCTGGTAAAACATACGTAACAGACGTACGTTAAATTTGGTACATTCGCACGCGTGTAATTAACACATAAACGCGAGAATGGCCGTCAACATAATATTTCTTTGACTATATTATAATATATATAGTTTTACAAAAAGTGATCAACTCGACACTTGGACAAAAAAGTTGTTATTTCTACTCGCAAAAAAAAATGACCAAGTAACATGGTCAGTTTTTACTTGCACAATTTATGCTAAAAGTCAAGTCAGTCAAAATGATGTACGTACTTAGTGGTTCCTAAACTATTCAAAATATCACTTGGACACTTTTTCCACACATTTATAGGGATGAAAAATTGAATTTAAACATGTTTTTGCACTTGGTCACTTTTAGCATGATGGCGACGATATATCGTCTAATTATTTTCTAAATAAAAACGTTCTGATGTAAGTACAAGCAGTATTGTGTGTGTATTACGACCATATGTTTTAATTCGCGTGGTATTATTTAAAATAGGTATATCGATATTAATAAATCTAAACGTTTAACAATGTCACGACGGTGATTAATTAATATATGGTTTATTCTTTCGCACGCAGACGGGACATATTAATAATCGTTGGGATCGAGACATTGTTTTCCCATGACGACGACGACCTAATCGAACGCCAGCATCTGCGCGCTTAAAGTTTTAATAACGACGCAGACTTGCGAAACTCGCGCGCGCGCGCGGAGAGCAATGATTTCATTACATAACTGCTGCGAGTAAAAAAAAAAACTATGAGAAACAATTATCATCGTCGCCGCGTTTATTGATCGTATCTGCGCGACTGTATTGTCGTCGTCGATGACGAATCGAAAAAAATGTACGCAACGGGTTCTCCCCGCGGAGTCTGCGAGAGACTTTAACGCGTTCCCGCGCGCGGGTCATCTACCGCGACGACACAACAACGACGCGCGTCGTCGTCGTCCGCATTGTTTACGTCTCGCGGCGACGACAAAAACGCTTTGCCATAAATCAAAATACTATCGCGCGTGGTCGCCGCACGACGTCGAAAACTATTTAAAAATACGATATCATAATATAATATCATATCGTGACGTCACGCGGTTCTAAAGGTCGTTGCCTTTTAAATAAGGGCGGCGGCGGCGGCGGCGGTAAAACGGCGATTTAATAAACACAAAACACGCGAAAATTGCATAACGTACGAGTATTATAAGAAAACTAACCTGGTGCAGTGTGGTGTGCGTCGTCTTCGTCCGCCGTACGTGGTCCCTTGCGACGTGGAGATTCGACCGACTTTGGGCGTGTGAAAACGGAAGAAAAAAAAAACACTCGCGCACTTTTATTTAAAACAAACAAACACTGAAAAAAAAAAAAAAAGCACAATCGAAACCGGTCGGTCAGTGGCGTTCGCGTCGAACCATCGTATTGCGCGAGCGCGGGATACGTACTGACGACGAGATAGTGACCGAACGAATGCGTGGCGGCGGCGGCCGTGTGCGTATAACCGGAATATACAAAACTCACCGGACAGAGGAGGCGGCGGCAATGGCCTTCGACGGCGAATAATAATAATAAAAACGACGACGACGACGTAGAGTGAAAGAAACGCGCTCGCACGCAAACACACGCGCGCTAGAAAAAATAAAAAAAAAAATATAAATATATATATGAGCGAATATTACTACTACTAGTCGTATTATTATATAGTTACTATTATAATGCTCCTACTCTATAATATTTATAAAATCTACTACGAGCAGGTGCAGAGGGGTAAGGTCGTCGTTCTCGGTCACACTCTCGCGGGTTTACTCAATGGTGGGGATATGTGTGTGTGTGTGTGTTTGGTTATACTATATAATATTATTGTAACGCGCGTAGAAAAAACTAAACCGCGGCAGCAGTGTTTACGACCCAAACCCTTCGCCCGGTTGCTACGGAACGCGCGCGTGCCCGACTTCTGACTTGTAAACACGCGCGTGTGTAGCGAAACGGTTAAATTTTAAGCATTTGTCGATGTCAGGGTTCGGATTTTATAGCGTTTTTGCAGTCTTGTTATAAAAAAACAGAGATCAAAAATGTGAAATTTTATTTTGCCATTTTTTGCACGTTCGAAGAATTTTAGATTTCCAAAGTTTCGGTGCTATTCTTTATTATTGCTAATATCCAACGCTTTTGTAAAACGTTTTCATAAAAACCCTTTTATATCGGACGACAATAATTATTAATAGCATTGATTTACGTGAATCCATAAGAAAAATTCCCACATTTTCGTATAAATACAGTCTCGATAATCCGAACACGGGCTAATCCGCGGACGGGCTTGAGAATGTATGTATTTAATATTTCTAATATTTTAAATAGTAAGGTTCATAATTACTCGTATATTAATATTTTCATATATTCATTGTCTTTTGAAATTACGAGTTTTTACACGATTACGGATAAAAATAAAATTTCATAATTTAAATTAAAATAAAATTGATGATGTTTTTTTTTTTAAGCCATAGGTAATCCGAACGACCCCTTTCCCCAATCTCCTTCGGATTATCGAGACCCTAATTGTAATATGATATTATTTAACATCTCTTTTTAAATAGCCCGGCCATGTCGAATATATTTATTCATTTATACCTTCTTATCTGTTATTGTTCCGTATGATTGTAGAGATTCTATAATAATATACCATCGACTGTAATTTTAATTTGTATTTATTTATTTTTTTTTTTTTGCTATTTTTGATGTTTTTAGGGCATATTTATAGAGCATATTTTAGAATTTTCGGTGCTATAAAATCCGAATCCTGGTAATAATAACGGAATGTCGACGTTTCGGTACGACAAATTTTCGGAAAGATTTAAATCGTTCACGCTCACCTTAAGATGGTAAATGATACTTTTTCTTTTTTTCACGCATCCTCCGTCGAGCGACGCGCGACGGTCAGCGATGTTCGGCAATCCGTGTTTGATTCCCAAGAGCCGTCGAAACGACCATTTGCGATTCCAGAACCTAGCAGACACAAATTCGTTGTAGATTAATAATCGAATCGATCTTATTGTATCAAACGCTATTAATTAATAAATATACGTAATAATTAAAACTATTTTCTTTTTCGCCGTATCGTCAAAGGGTTTTCACTTTTTTTTTTCTTTTGTTTTTACTTTCTATTTTAGAAAATCAATATTGGAAATAGCGTTTTCGGATAATCCTGCATAATATATAATATTATAGGCGTGTGACCGATAACTGAAAGACACGCCACCGCGGTCGGTCATTCGTCCTGCGCCGCCCGCCGAGTGTACGTACGTATAACGTAAACAGAGTTGTTACGACGATAGCCATCGACTGATTTGCGTGAGTGTGCGTCCGACCGCATTCCGATGCCGTTTTCGAGTTACGACACGTGTGGGGCACGCCGGACGACACGCCGCCGCCGTCGTATTACATTTGTATTATTATATACACCAGCGTTTCTTAAACTTTTTTATCCGTGGAACCCCTACTTTGTTTTTTAGCTTTTAAGCTTTTTTAGGATTATTTGCAAAAAAAAAATATATAATTATTTCATACACTTATATGTTGTTAAAGGTAAAAAATATGTTCAAAAAAAACGGTCGTTTCTCTGAAATTCACGCTATCGCGGACGGTCAAAGAAGTTCAAATATATTATTTCTGTGTACAAACATTTGTTTTCTTTACTTAATGCATGTTTTCCCCATTACAAATCTTTAATTAGACATTTTTAAGTAATTTTCTTGAAAATTTTGAAAAAATTACTTAAGCTTCGCGGAACCCCACAGTTTAAAAAACGCTGTTATATACTATTATAACGTACACACCACGCGGTCGAGTCGTCTCGTCGCGCGACCCGTATGTGTGGGGACGGCCGGCGAGAGGGAGTGAATTATAACGGAAATTCAAATTCAATTTTTATTCAATATCGGTGAAAAAATTTCGTTTGATTTTCGTCGGAACGCCACGCTATATATACGAGTATAATGTATGCAGCAGAAAATTCGATATCGATTCGAAAAATATTGTTTTAAAAAAAAATAAAAAATAATGCAATCACAATTAACTATATTGGATTTAAAGAACGTCACACATCATGGGCGTCCCCAGACATTTTTCTAGGGGGGGGGGGGCAAAATTAATTTTAAAAATAAATGAAGATTTTTTTAGACATTTTATACATTCAGTCTAAAGTTTCTTACTAGTCTGCAGTCTGTCTCGGAACACCAATACGCAGTACGCACACATCAATATTATTTTTTTCTACACGCCTATATATTAAAATAATCTATATTTATTAAATTAGCGCTTTACAGATAATGTTTTGGAAAACAAATTTGAATTCTAGGGTGAGGGGGCAAGTGCCCCGTCTTGTCCCCCCCCCTGGGGACGCCCATGTCACACATCGTACAACAATTATTATTTCTGTCGTCATGTTTTATTCTATCGTTTATATCTTCTTTTCCGAGTTCAAACGGTATAGTTATTATATAAAAAAAAACAAATATGTGTTTAATATATTATACTCCTGAAAGTGCCTGCACGCGGCGCAAAGGTCAGCGCCACCGAACGACGACGCGCGCACGATACGTATAATATTATTCGGAATTTACGTTGGGATTAAATTTCATCGTTACAATTAACTATATTGGATTTAAAGAACGTCACACATCATGGGCGTCCCCAGACATTTTTCTAGGGGGGGGGGGCAAAATTAATTTTAAAAATAAATGAAGATTTTTTTAGACATTTTATACTTTCAGTCTAAAGTTTCTTACTAGTCAGTCTGTCTCGGAACACCAATACGCAGTACGCACACATCAATATTATTTTTTTCTACACGCCTACATATTAAAATAATCTATTTACGCTAATTAAATTAGCGCTTTACAGATAATGTTTTGAAAAACAAATTTAAATTCTAGGGTGAGGGGGCAAGTGCCCCGTCTTGCCCCCCCCCCTGGGGACGCCCATGTCACACATCGTACAACAATTATTATTTCTGTCGTTATGTTTTATTCTATCGTTTATATCTTTTTTTCCGAGTTCAAACGGTATAGTTATTATACAAAAAAAAACAAATATGTGTTTAATATAATATACTCCCGAAAGTGCCTGCACGCGGCGCAAAGGTCAGCGCCACCGAACGACGACGACGCACGCACGATACGTATAATATTATTCGGAATTTACGTTGGGATTAAATTTCATCGTTACAATTAACTATATTGGATTTAAAGAACGTCACACATAATGGGCGTCCCCAGACATTTTTCTAGGGGGGGGGGCAAAATTAATTTTAAAAATAATGGAAGATTTTTTTAGACATTTTATACTTTCAGTCTAAAGTTTCTTACTAGTCAGTCTGTCTCGGAACACCAATACGCAGTACGCACACATCAATATTATTTTTTTCTACACGCCTACATATTAAAATAATCTATTTACGCTAATTAAATTAGCGCTTTACAGATAATGTTTTGGAAAACAAATTTAAATTCTAGGGTGGGGGGGGCAAGTGCCCCGTCTTGCCCCCCCTGGGGACGCCCATGTCACACATCGTACAACAATTATTATTATTTCTGTCGTTATGTTTTATTCTATCGTTTATATCTTTTTTTCCGAGTTCAAACGGTATAGTTATTATATAAAAAAAAACAAATATGTGTTTAATATATTATACTCCCGAAAGTGCCTGCACGCGGCGCAAAGGTCAGCGCCACCGAACGACGACGACGCGCGCACGATACCGTATAATATTATTCGGAATTTACGTTGGGATTAAATTTCATCGTTAAAAGCTAAAATTAATGTGGTTTAGACGAGTTTTTAATTTGAGTTTCATAACACTGTGGTCTTAAGTGCGCGCGTAAAATTATTAATTACTATATTATAATATTATAATATGCGCACGTATATTACACAGTATATTATTATAGGTAGAGCCGAAATTGTTACGATTATTGTTGTTTTTGTTGTAACTGTCGCGGCAGACTCGTTACGTCGTCGCGCGTCGTGACATTAATAAAACGTGTGTTCGCCGCAGTAGCCGTCGTGCACGTTTATATGATAATCGGCTTCTCGATTACGAAAAAAGACGATATAATATTATATTATTTCATGTTTTTCATTACGTACCGGAAACGCGAACGGAATAAAAGCCGTGCGGAAAATATCGATTCCAAGTGTACCGAAAGATTTAATAACTCTCCGCCGACGAAAAAGCGCGTTTATTTTTCTCGGAATATTTCATAGCGATACAACTTTTTACCCGTTTACGATCGAAATCATTTCGTTGTTCATACGAAACGCGGTATTGTTGACTTTTGAAATTATAGAACTCGAGTTTGGCACACAAATCACAAACGTAGAAATCTAATCTATTCAGTTTAATATATCGGATAACGAATTATTTAAATTACTCATACTTTTCTATAGACATAAATCGCCCTAGTAGAAAGAGCGAGTAAAACTTGGACTAAAATTACGAGCGCCCTCTCTCGTGAAATACAATTTTAATCTAAGCTAACCCGGGACTAACTATAATTTAATAAATATTGCTATTGAAAAGGAATATTCGCCGAAATATTTTAATAATCGAACGATCGACTAATATGATATTTGAGCGCGATAACCAATATGGTAAACGTCGCGACAGAGGAAACTCGCGTTACAATACAAATGTTCGCGTTGAAAAGCGCGGTTTGCAAAAGTAATATTCAAGTACAATAAATTTAATTTCACTTCGATTAGAAATATCATGTCCGACGGATATTATTAAAGAGATAAAACAACGCGTTTGAAGAACGCATTAAATCGGAATATTGTGATTTAATACAATCCGAGTATAATTTAATATGTAATGCGAATTATAATATCTATATACTGCCGTCATAAGCGAAAACGCCGTAGGTCACCGAAAAACGATTTTGAGAAAAACGCGTTTTTGTATTTTGTATTTTCATAAAATCATAACACCTTGTACATTCTAATTATTTAAATATGATATATGGTTTCTTATGTAATTTTACCCAACGAATGCAATGAAACAATAATAAATATGATTAAATTAATAATTAACAAGATATTTTACTTTACTCGTTGTACCTTAGTATTGGTATAAACGTTTGCTACACTATTCAAAAGCAAGAATGCCGTAACTCGTAATTAACAATTTCTGATATGATAAAATTATTTATACATTTTAATTTTAAAGAATTTACAAAACAAAAATATTATTATAGGCAGTATACTCGTATATAAAAATCGATGTACATTTTAATCAATTTTATAGCTCAAGATCCACCGAACCGATTTCGATAAAAATTTTAGGGCATATTAAGATTGATATGTAGATGGTTTCTGTGAAGTTTGTACGCTGTGCGATATGTGGTTCCGGAGTTATGGCCTCTTAAGTGTACAATATTAATCACGCACGCACGCACGATATTCAACAATATTATTGTTTTGCCATGGAGATATATACGTATA
This sequence comes from Drepanosiphum platanoidis, assembly GCA_948098885.1. NCBI lineage: Eukaryota > Metazoa > Arthropoda > Insecta > Hemiptera > Aphididae > Drepanosiphum > Drepanosiphum platanoidis. The sequence continues at coordinate 6,221,802 of OX402539.1, forward strand.
CACTCTATGTGGTTATTTTTTATTATTTGTTTCCGTGGCACGCGCGTCTATGGTATCAAAAGTTAAGTTTTACGTAAAATTACGTACATGTAAAATTTAATTTTTTCTTTCTTTACAGTGAAATAAAATTTGGGTGTGTTTTTTTCGTCATATTTTAAAACGTTCGATTGTGAAATTCATATTGTTTTTTAAAAAATTCGATTTCATTATCGCACACGAGCGAAGCCGGGTTATTCAGCTGGTTATGTATATAACGAGTAATATATCAGAGACGATATAATAAACTCTTATGGAAACCGAAAACATTTTCACGCGAAAAGCTACGACGAACGTTTGATTTATCGATGGCCAAATAATTTTCTACTCTTAGAAAAGTAAAATTACCTATTTAAAAACACGTTGTTTCTGCTATACTCGTCGAAAACTTTAGCGATTTCGAATGTTTCTATACTTGAACAATTCGATTTCTAGTCGGACGTCAAAGCGACGGGCTAAATAGATATATCCGGTTTTCGTTTGATTTAGTCAACGAATTGACCGAAAAACTCGAAAAGTATATGATATAAAATCGTCTACTAATTTTTTTTCTACGGCGCGGGGCGAACACTTTTCGATTAAATTTATAATAATTATAACTCGGATTTTTTTTAAACCGCGTTAAAAAATTAGATCGTTAAATCTCCTTTTCAAAAGATTTTCAGTCGAAATATGATTTTTTTTTTTTTCACGAATATTTACTACTCGCGCGATGTATATTTGATGTACAATTATCGCGACGAGCGAATCGTTTTTCTCGGACGCGATGATTTATGCGACGCTTTCAAATTCATACCGATAAAAACAACTAACACGACCATCCATCGCGACCCGTGTGTTTCCGGATTTTTAATTTCGTTAATGGAAATACTAATTAGAATTTTATTTATTTATACGAAGCGTTAAAAGTATCGACCGACGACGACGACGACGACGGCTAGCGAGCGCGCGCGCCTTAGTAAATTACAAAACTTTTCTTTCTTTTTTTCTAAGAAAACGGGCTAAAATATTATATATATTTTAATTTCATCTATACGTTTAAAACTTAAAAAACTACGAATAACGAATATACGGTTATTATAAATTCATAATTTGTACGCGGGAGAAAAGAAGAAAAAAAATGTAAATTTTTTGGCCGCTCGACGCTTATTTAATTAGGTTACGTTTTATAATAAACTATATACGTACGCGCGTATACCTCCTCCTCCTCCTGACCGACATTTAAAGAAACAAAAACTCGAAAATCATAAATCAAAATACTCCTTTACAAACTTATTCTCAAAGTTTTCTCGCGAAATGTAATTTATGCAAAAGTATATATATATATACACGTACCTATATATAATAGTTTCACATCGAGCTATTTTTCGTCACGATGATAAATCGTTTGAGAATTTTTTCTCGACGACACACCTTATAACTTTTAACAAGCTTGACCCGTAAGTATAGGTAAGTATATAAGCGCACCGAGTGATTTTTTTCTTTTTTTTATCAACAGATAATATAATTTAATCTTCTCGTCATGTTTCCAGCATATATTTAAGTTTACGGAAAACGCTCGAATATTTTCGCCCGACGACGTGTATGAAATTGGTTTTCGAAAATTTTCAAAAAAGGCGGGTTGCGTACGTACGAGTGAAAAATCTTAAACGAACTCGGACGGGATAGGTAGTAATAACAATCGCGATAAAAGTTAAATTCTTCATTAAACTCTACGTGACGGCGTGTAAACGGTACGAAACGTCAACGCACGTCGTAAATTCGTAAATACCTTCGCGACAAAGTGCTCGAGACGTTTTTCGATAATATGCATACGAAAAAAAGAAATAAACACTACACAGAGATTGTTCTTTTTTTCTTTCAAACGAAAGCCAAACCGCAGAGTTCTCCAAGTTCATTTTGTCGAAGAAATAGCGTCGTAGAAATTTCAAACAAACGACGAGCGACCTCTCGGCGGCGTCGTCGTCGTCGTAGTGAAGAACGCGACGTTAAAACCGGCGGCGGCGAGTTGGAAGTTTTTATATACTATAACCTTTTTTATTAATTTATCCGTTACACGGCTGCTAACTATATATTTCTTTTACGCGTCTGATAAATTCATTGATTTCGGGGACGGGTAAGTAGAAAGGTAGGGGAAATATGACGTCACCAAAACAAAAGTTCACGCCGCCACTGTCGCTCGCCCAATCTACGACGTTTGGACGATCGTATACACACGAAACTTTCGGAACACTATTATAGAAATACAACGCGCGCACATATCAATCGGCGAAAAGAAAGTTCCAAATTCTGAAATGCGTCCCATTTAGAAATCGCCCGAGTACTAGAAAAAGAAATCCTCGGACAATAAATAGGCAGATGCATATACAGGCGTGAGACTGCAGCCGTTTCAGAAAGCACGCTAGAGACGATGAAAATAACGTTCGGGTATTAATATTGTTTTGTCGTACGATTTGGTAAGTGTGGTTTCCTCATAGTTACAAAACGAATTTTAAACCTAATCGTTTTTAAAACATGCCCAAGAGCTGGCAAAATCATATCTCTTTAAAAGAGCAATTAAAAAAAAAAAAAAATCATTCATACGTTTTAAAAGGTGTGACGAGACAAAGTACACGACGACCGCGCTTGAAAATGTTTCTTAGTAAAATCCGTCCGAAAATTCACAATAAAGTATATTATTAAATTCAGACGTGGTGGGAAAGCAGCTATAGGATTGCCAAAATTGATCGGTACTCACCCGAGAAAACGTCGACGTCACTCGTTCAGTGTCGCGCTGGTTTGAATGATTTTCGCAGGTTTCGACGTGTCGTCTCCGCGAACGAACGCTGGCCACGCCAACGGATGGACCTGTAAATATATTAAATTAAAACTTAAATTTCAATTAAAACTAGAAATTTCGACGGTACAATACGTATATGTTTCGAGACAATAAAACACACAGACGTGTGCGAAACAACAATTTTCTATGTCCTACGCTACTTATTTTACAAAAAAAATATTATTAAATATTATATAAAATTATTTCAATACGAACAAATAAACAATAATAAAACAAAGGTCTTGTTAATTATTATAATACTCGAGGCAATAAGACCTTTATTTCATTATTGTTTACGTATATTTATAATAGTTTAAAATAATGTTTTATATATTTAATAATATTTTGTTATTATTTATGATGAGTGTTAAATATTATAATATAATTACTTATTAATTTTCTATTTTTCGTACTTATTTTACGTGTAAACTCGACACGACCGAAGGAAAAAGGTTAACCTATTCCCGGTTCCGTCGTTGACCGTTGGATTGACTGAAAACTCTAAACGATAATCCGAACGTTTCGTTTTTCGTGCGAGTACATACTCGTATATTGAATCGTGTCATACGTTTGGACGGAAATCAGGACGCGTCGTCGGCGTGAACTTCGACTTCCCAGAAGCTTGTACGGCGACGACAAACAATGCACTGCAATAATAATATGACGTGTAAGTTGTGGTGCGTAATAGTGCACACCTATAACGACGTCGTCGTCGGTCTACAGCGCAGCAATGTGTGCGCGCGAGTGTGTAAATTATTATATGCCGCGTCACGTGTGCGTCGTATTGCGGCAAAATATTATATTATTATAAATCAAAACGTCGCAGCTGTGTGTTTATGATATTGTTATTCACACGCTGGACTCGGAAGTGGTGGCGGCGGCGAATTTTTACAAAACAATGGTCTCTGGTTATCGAACAATGGTTAACGCGCGGACGTGTTGCGTACGACATGTGACGACGGACAAACGAAAGTATGATATTGTGATGGAGCAGTATGAAAAATACACGTTTCTCGGCGAAATTCGTTTATATTGTGTCCGATCCCGCGCGTTAAATTCGCTGTCGACGAAATTAGAGGGAAAAAATCGTGTCCCCCCGCCTGCTCCTGCAGTCGTCGCGGAAATCAGTGTGACAAAAACCGTATACGAATCGGATAAGAATAATATTATTATTCTATCGATTACGCGAATCGCTCTCACAGTTCAGCAGTATTTCACATTGCGAAACGCTCGTCGCCAAGGGCGGATTCAGGTTAGGGGCACAGGAGCGCGTACCCCCCCCCTCCCCCCCGGTCAATTTTCAATCGACAATTTTTTTTTTATACAACTACGAGTACCTATCATACAAACTGATAAAACAGGGACTAGACACCTAACTATATAGACATTTTTGTGCTAAAAAAAAACGAAAACTTCAATTCGACCTGTAATTAGAATCTATAAACATTTTGGCCAAATACTGTACTATGTAAATAAACTATCAATATTGTTAAAAATGATCGTATGCGTGTGCATGCGATTAATTATAATTCAAATTATACAATTTATATGTCAAAATAACCGAGATATGCACGTCGCCGAACCATAATCGATCGAAAATTTAAAAACTATTTTCACGTCGTTATTTCGTTTGAAACTCGACGAGACCGACTTATGGATTCGATCGAAATCCGACGTCGCGCCGCTGCCGCGAGTGTACTTTGATGTCTGAAATCTGTGCTGATCTGTGCAAATTCTCGGATTCGGCCGGAGAGTTTTGTACGAGAAACGACGACACTTCTAGGAGGACCGCCGCGTTCGGCCGTTTTTTTTTTTCATATTTTTATCGGCCCATTATATTATAATGGTAAATACGAGCGAGCACTCCTCTCGTCGTCGCGACATCAATATTTGTCGTGCGCGGTCTGCGGACAATGTTTGAACAGAGATACGTATCGAAAAACACAGCGTCTGAGACTCGAACAAATATACAATATAATATATAATAATAATATGACGCGAGCACGTCGCCTAATGAAAAGTTCCATTGTATACTGTGATAATAACGAGATGAATTTATACGACGACTCAAACCGTACTAATTAATCAATTCGAAAGTGAAATTAAACACATCCTTCCAGTCGCCGTCCCAGAGGGAAACCGTGTAATTATTATTGAACAACATACGCCGCGCGGCTAAAATATAGTTTGATTTTACTCGAAAGTCGATTTTTTCGCGCATAAAAAAAGGAAGCGAAAGACTAAGGCATAAGCAGGGCTCGGATGTCGTAGCAAACGCATTTTTTATTTTTATTTTTTTTTTGGCAAGTCTTTGATGGACGTTCAGAGTAAGATACTAATTTTTGCATATTTACTGTTTTTAAGGCCAATTTGCTTATTTTAAATACTACGTTTTGCAATATTAGTTTAGGTAGATTTTCCTATAAGAGAATGGAATTAAAACCAATTTTGTGGAATTTGTTTCTACATATTAGACAGTTATTATGTCTAAAATTTGAATTTCGATTAACGAAAGTTTATTGATTAAACGCCGATATATTATTTTAGAACTTAAAGTGAATAATATCATTCTTTTAGTAAAGGAACAGCCTGAGCAGTGGTCACTTTAAATCTACCATACCGTTGAGTATATAATATTATACAACTGCTGTGCGTAAATATAACGATAATAAAAGTATTTTAAGGAAGAACGAAAATATGAAGGAAAAAAATGTGTAACGTTTTTTTGCTTTAATTTTATTTTGCACGTTTCCCAATTTTTATCGCTATTTACAGAGCATATTTTGACATTTTTTAAGTGCACATTAAAGCGCTGAAAATGTTTATATTTTTTCATTGCCGTAAACATCCGAGCCCCGCTAATAAGCAATAAGATATTATCATAATGGTAAATATTATAATATTTAAACTTTTTATGTTGACAAGCGTGTTATTACTTTAAACGACGACGGGGGCTGATTCAATATACATTTCTATATAAACCCTCTTAAATATAATATAATATAATATACTGGAAGCGGAATTTCATAACTCAAAAGTCGATAAATAAATAAATAAAATAAAACTACTCTCTCGAAACGTCTTACTCGATTTGATAACTCCGGCGGAGTTCTTGATAAATCAAATTATTTTTTATTTTTTTTTCTTTCTTTCTTTCTTTTGGACTTGGGAATTATCAAGATTCTATCATACGGCGTACGCGATTATATCAAAATATTGGTTTTTCACGTTATTTTCAATAACGACACCTTTCAATAGTTGACATCTTTTCTTTTCTTTTTCTTTTTTTGTTAGTTCTTTAGCTGTCACACAATATATATAAATACGAGTATATACGTATATACGTATTATAATAACGGCCGCGTTGTTCGAAATCGAATAAACTCGGACAAAGAAATCTCGAAATTCATTATTCATTTCGAATTCCATCGAGTTTGGCCACATAATAATGTATAATATTATAATATGTATGTGATAGGTATTCCGAATAATGTGATATTTTCTTAATCAATTTCTCATTCTTGTGTAGTTGTGTAACCCATTATAGTTCCACTGACATTACATAATATTATATCTTAACGAGGATGAGACAGTAGAGAGGGGGCGTTAAACGTGAAAACGATAGACACGTTCTTTCTAACGCGCGAGCGACAATAATGAAAAATAATCCTATTTTTCAACAAACAAACGAGACTACACACTATGCATACGAAAAAAACATCATCTAGACATCGCTGCACCGCAAGTGCTCGTTTACTATAACTGCTCTAAAATACGTGAAATAAAAAAATAAAACTTTTCGAGATTATTTCGAAATACCTGCTGCAGGTTACGTCGTCGGGTCGGTTTTTATATATTTTCGCACGAGATGAAAATATTATCATACCTGCGAGTCGAAATTCGGCCGTATTGTCTACGGTCTCCTGCGAAACTTTCGAGGTCAGTTGTCACTCGTCCGGCATAAAGATAACAATTCAAAACTCGCACGGTCACCGTCAGCCACCCACCAGGTTAGGTATATCTGTTATTACGACGACGACGCGTGTCCGACGACAGTGTTCGCGACGACGGTAGTAAAATAGTCTCGAAGACGAGTTTCAAGGTGAACACAGATAATATAATAATTAAATAACTCCCTTTCCCCCTCATATACGAGTATAGGCGGCTATATTTGAGTAAACGCCGCGCCGATAAACGCGAAACGTATAAAGCTGCGTCCACACCTAACAAACAATTAAAAAACGTTCGACGAATGTTTGTCGTGTTTCCAAACCAATTTTTGTCCGTCAACAATCCAAACGTATGTGTTCGCTCACTAAGTTTATACACTTGTATACCGATGTGCCTTTATTTAAATAATTTTAAATATTTAATTATAAGTAATTAAAACAGTTTCAGATATTTTATTAATATCTTATTTAATTTATTTAGTCCTATTTTGGAATATGGGTCCACTATATGGAATCCTACTACGATCTCTCATGTAACAAAAACTTGAACGATTACAAAGAAAATGTATTCGTTTTATAGGTTATAAAAGAAGGTTAATGAATAATATTGATGATATTTCAGTTCAAAACCTACAATTTAATTTAAAACTTGATACACTTTCAGCCCGTCGTAATACGTCAGATATATCCTTCTTATATAAATTAATAAATGGTATAATCTCTTGCCCTCCTCTTTTGGAATGTATTTCGTTTCACGTACCGCAATACAATACCCGCTCGTGTCCAACATTCCATATCAAAACACACCGCACTAACTATGGACAAAATAATCCACTTGATAGACTCCTAACATTAGGAAATACATCAAATTTCAATTTCTTTTTTAATTAATCTGTCAAATCTAAAACGTCATTATTTAAGTCATTAATTCAGTCCAAAATGTTAATAATTATATTCACTTATTTATGTTTTTCTTTTTCTTTTTGATCCTATGTACCACATTATAATAATAATATGTTCTTATCACACAAATCGTTTTTGTAATTCAAAATTCTGTAAACTTTATTATTAATCTGTACTTGAGCCTACAATAAGGCGTTTATTCAAATAAATAAATAAAAATAAATAAAATAAATAAATTTATAAATCTGACATGGCCACGACGCGACGACCGTTGGCAAACATACGAGTAATATAGCGAACAACTTAATTTCCCCAAACGTTTGTTGGGCGTGGACGAAGCTTAATACGTACGCGTAGCACAAAATATTTAACGCGATACACATAACGCGTATTAATAACGTTGTGGCGCGCAAACCGCCGTTTTACCTATGCGCCGGTAAAGTAATCAAAACATAATAATATTATTACGTATTATACAACCGCTTTTTCCGAGCTAAAGGCTATATAATTCGAAATCTCCCGCGAATATTATATACTTGTATATTATTATTATTATTATATTACAATATATAGGTAGACGTATTATACGATACGACGTATCGTCTGGAGAACTTAACACGCCGCGCACGTCCGAAAACCCAAAAAACCGCGCACGTTTGTACCCGGCTTAGGGTGTGTTTATAGGGGACGTGCCTATACTACTCCATATGTATAAGGGGCAATTTTACCGCGCGCGGCGGCGGCTAAATATGTCTTTTTGTTTACCGTTAGAATATTTCGGTCCGTATTTCGGGAAATCCTTTTTCGCTTTCCTCTCGGGGGTGGAAAAAAAACGGCAATACACGGTCACAGGATAATATACGGCGCATAATATACGCATATATGGATAATATGGTATTCACGTTACGTTCGAGTCACGCCAACGCGTGATCTACGGGACGAGGCGGATATAATATTTTCCCTCTACGATTTCATAATAATATATTTAGCCGGGCGGCCGGCTGGAATATCAAAAACGCTCGCGGCGGCGATTTCTCTGGCTGCAATCGCGCTCGGATATAAGTCGACTCGATCGAAAACAGTCTCGCGATCGCGCCACGTTCGATTTACGTATTATATTATTATATTATACTGTTTCCCAGTGATTGAATTGGAAAAAGGAACGAAGGACTACGAAGAGTAGTCGAACAAAATAGCGTTCCAAAGCGCACGACGAATCCAAACGTAACGGTTTAAACATAATCTCTATATAATATCGTACCTATTGCTTTCGTAATATATGTGACTCTTTTAAATTTCTTTATTCGTATTTTTATTTAATTTTTCCAAAGATAATGTTTAAAATGTTTTAAAAATATCGACGGACGCTGCGTTCCCTGGACGAATAAAAATAAAGGGGTACGCTATAATATGGAGAAAAAAAATGAAGAGTAGCTCCCCCTCGTCCCCTTGCGTCCCCCCACCCAATTCAACCACTGTTGTTTCCGAGAGTCGTTTGGATGATTAAGTATTTATCCCGGCAATGTATATTTTCTCTCGCTCGGCGACACCGCTTTATTATTATTGCGTCGAAAAAAAAAGAAAAACGAGAGACCTAGCGTAAACGAAACGAATCACAGACGCGCCCGTTTATTACGTATATTATCGACGCGATCGTCGTAAATATTATAATTCCGACTGATTCGCTTGAAAATTTTAATTAAAATAAGTGAGCGCGGCGGAGAAACGTTTTCAAATTTTCATCTTTAGGTCGTACGGTTTTGTTCTACACACACGACGACGACGACGACGACCGCGGCAACTTCGACGAATCACTACATTCGAGCGAGGGCGGCGCGCGTATTTCTTTGTACAAAACGGGAAAAACTTAATTTAAAACTAGTCGCGGGATCTATAGGTATAACATATATATATATATTCGTTTAAATGCTTTAGTTTTATTTGATACACTAGGATTGAAAACCAATTACTTAAAGACTCGGGATTCTTCGGAATCGGCGTTGCAAAAAGAGTTTTCTCATAATACAAGTTGGAAATACGGATTTCTAATTATTAGATTGACATATACGTGCGCAATTTACCACCCCGATCGGCTATAGCTATATGTTATAACTTAAATTTATAATACGAACATGTTATGTTTGTATGTTAATGTTTCGAACGAATAGGAAAACTTCTGGGACAGTGACTATGACATTTAATACAACGGTATAGAAACTATGGTATGGGAGTATAACGAGTTTTATTAGAAAGAGTATGAGTCGCCCCTCTCCCGATTCGAGATATTGAACGTATTGATTGATATCGTTAATTAATACATAATATAGAAGGGAAGCGTTCTGGGCCACTGCCTCGTCGAGTATAGATTTTTAGACCAATTATTATTAACGCGGCGATAAAAGATTGTTTTTTTCTCCTATCAAACAATAATTACACCGTGTGGTACTCACTGGATGTCCTTCTTCGGTTTTTCTTTTTCCACAGAATGTATATCCGTTCCTTCCGATAATGTCATCCGGACAATCGGTATCGTATGCGACTTCCTGCAGTCTTCGCCGGATCGAAACGGCACCGCAGTTCCGAATTCTCAACTGGATCCTCCTGAAAATCATATTATTTCATGACAATATTCACCTGCACCATCACGAATAGTATTGAGATTTGTCGGTGAAAAATTAATAATATAAACATTTCACATTTAAACAGGAAACCCACCGCGTTCGTTGGGATTCGTTTCGATTGCGATTTCCTAGTCGAGCGCGAATATATCGTATACTCGTATACATGTCGAACGTAATATAGTAATGTAAAAATATTACGGAAAATCGATTGCAGTGAAGATCGCGCGGCCCCTCGAATTTTCCGACTCTACACCATTAATATCACACGCGTGCGAAGTAAAAGCCTATCCGTAATATATACGTACAGTGGCGTGTAAGGAAATCAAGTAATTATGTTACTGCTCCGACGAGCGATAAACTCTACGAACATTACGAATGTTAAATATATCGTATCGATTTTAAAACGTTCACAAAACAAACGTTTTCATGAAAAAATACATAAACAGACACACGAGCGCATAATATCGTAAAATGGATTAGTTAAAATATGGAAATTGAGGTCGAACGACGTCCCCGTTTTATAATAACTAAATACAAATTAGAATATATTATATAATACTAGCTGACCCGGCAAACGTTGTTTTGCCATAAATTGCTAGTGAATTTTGTAGTATTAAAAATAACTAACTTATATTTGTAACTATGTGGTGACGGCGGCGTCTATGATTGAAAGAGGAGCGCACGCACGCAATTTCGGTAAAAGTCATGTAATAATATGATATTGCAAAATCAATATCATTTGGTAAAGATCGTCGGGTTTTTTGATGACATAATAATCTATTTAAATAAAATGCAAATTACCACGCACTCGCTGATCGATGATCGCTGATTCATCTCAAAATCTAGCCCGTGAAAAGTTTTTTCCCGGTACGAGGGAGAAATAACGTTCTTCATTTTCAACCCCTTTAACCCCCTTACGGGTTGAATTTTGGAAAATCCTTTCCTAAGGGTCTTCTGCTATATAAAAAGAAACTATTGACCGAATTAAATACCACAAAGCTCCAGTGGCTCCGGATTTTTTCCATATTTACCCCTTTTAACCCCTTCTTGGGTTAATTTTCTTAATTTTTTTCCCAGAAGATCCTTCTCCTGACAATAACAAATACAAACAAAAAAAAAAATAAACAATTAGCTAAATCCAGTCGTTCACGCGTGATGAGGATACCTGGTAAATAGGGATTCATTTTTATATTATATTATTTTTACCGATTTCAACCGTTTAAAAGCAAAATTTTGAAAATCGGGCGACGTGACGACACTCGGAAAGGTATTCGGAACAACTCTGTGAAAAAAAAGTTAAATAGCGTCGTCACAAAATGGGAACATAAAAAAAGGCCTGTTCTTTTATACATGTATAATAGATAGATAATAACGCCAACCATACAACTACTGCACTCCGATCCATTTGCACCAAGTGCATCGGCCACTATAATAGAGACGGTTATTATTGTAATATCGACGTAATCGTATTATCATTGCGATGTTTGCACTCGCCTCCCGCAGGCAGCCGTAATAACATACCGTGCATAACGGCGTATGTTCCTATATTGGTTTAAACGGATAAGTAGGTATTTAGGTATTATTACCACCAGATAGATATATACATATAGTGCAGGCCGATATAATACAGTTGGACGTCATTAGATAAAGCAAGAGAGAAGCTGCTCCGGCCGGTATTCTCTGCGGTCCGTAATCATAACAATGCGCAATAATCGAATGTAATATCGTTACTATAACAAATACACTCGGGCGGTCTGCTGTGATCAATTCATCGACGATATCGTTCGGATCAACATCGGTGTGGCGGCACGAAGGCCACGACTATCTCTCGAGATTCCGTAAATGCAGCGTTAAAAACATTATCGGAAGTGTTATCGATTATATAATAAGTAAAAAGTAAGTACGCCGTAAAAAAAACCCGATATACTACACAGTAAAAACGTACAAAAGAAACTGCAGCAAAGTCGTGGGATGGCCGAGTTAGACGACGTTTTACATACATTTATAAATTGGATCCTACGCGAAAAGAAAACAATATCAATTTGTATTGCAATACATCTAAGAAAAAATGTACGGCGGCGGTCCTTGGATAAGTGATCTCCCCGACGAAACTCTTTTACCGCAACTACTTTATGGCTCGTCGTCATATACATATGTATATAACAAAGGAAGGCAAATGTATACAAATATAACTTACCTATTTATTTGTTTGACGTCCTGTCGACGAGGTTTCTTCATTGTTTCTATACATGAGCCCAAGGTCCCAAAGAGTCGCGTGGTTTATTTTCCATCACAAAAACACAAACGATCCAGTAGCGGTCGACCGATTTATACGTCGGATATTATCCAACCGAGTATCTAAATGACATCATAGCTAAATAAATGTTATACGTAATATACTTTCCCACAATGAGGAGGTAAGTATGTGTGTAGCAATAACGTCAAATTTGGGCGTACGACAAAAATTATGGGGAAAAAAAAAATCATCAAAACATAGTACGAGTACGATTTCGACTCGAACTCGGCTCGGACGGATGCCAAAATAGTTTTTAAAGTGGAAAAAAATTTATAATTAATTAATAAAAGCGGAAATTATTTTAAAAAGTAGTAGGTAAGTCGATTAAGTATTTTATAACGTTATCGCGACGACGCGACGAAATCGTTTAATTTTACGAATAAAAAGTTTAAATTAAAAACGTGATTTCGTTTCGAAATCCAAATTCGTTTTCAAGAAAATTAACGCAATCACATTTTTATATATATACACAAGTTATTTATAGCGAATTCATTAAACTATAATTCACTTGTTTTTCGTTCGATAAATATGATTATTCGTACACCGGACCAGACGCTTTTGTACTTGAGATAAAATTATACTAATTTGAAATGAGTTTTTTAATGTGAAACATCTGTTGGCATCGACTTTGTTGCTTCTTCGTGTGTGTACAGTCATATCAGATAACTTGGCACGGCCGCGCGGAACTATTTTAAATAATTTATAAACGATTTAAAATCTTACAGATAATGGATATAGTTTACATATATATATATATATACAATATTGATTTAAAATTCATAAATAAATTACCTTTTTTAATCATGTAAATTTGTAGATTTAATATATATATAAACATTAATAAGTATGAAGTTTATTAAAAATAAATGATAACGTACTTCAATAAGCGCCTATCAATTTAAATGTTGTTTGACTGCTGTAGACTGACTTTTATTTTATTTTTTTGTGTTCGCTCAATACAAAATTGTAATATTAATTGTTGACGGGTTTCTTCGGAGAAAAGAAATAGATTATAATTTGTGTGAAATGAGAGACAAAATGAAAACGCCACGCTTGAAGTTCACAACCCTCAGAAAGCAAAAAAAAAAAAAGCAATACAATACTGCGTTCATTGCATTCAATGCCGTTTCCCTCCTGAAAGTAAAAACATTTTCGCGTTCTCTGTAATAAAACAATTTAAAGTATTCGATATTAACTAAAACAGTAGGTAGTATAACCACTTCCCACGTGTCTCAAATGACACGATGAGTGCAGAGATAGGAAATCACACTTTTACCCGATGTCAAATACGGTTTGATAAATTTGTTTTTCGAAAAATTTGACGTCACATACCGACATTTTCAAAGCAATTTTTAAGATTTGGATGTAAACCGTATGTTGTTTATTTGTTTCTAACTTGTTCATAATAATGGATGGATGGATGGATACGATTCAGGATTTTTTCTGTGTTACTGGAAAAGACAAACAATATGGTACAAAATTATAAATCAATAAATTTAGAAACGCTATTATTGATGAGAAAAATTTTTTAGACATTTTATGAACTGTTTTATAGGCTCTTTGTTAAGTTTGGTTTAACAACACGAAAACGGAAAACATTTAAAGAATAAAATAGTGACAAACGATTTGATTTAATTGACTTGTCCTTATATTGATTATTTTGTCGTACATAAATTAAATTATTCAATGGGTCAACCACCCTGAAATACCTTAGAAACCAATACTAAAACATACCCAAAAATGTTTACTACTCTAACAGACTTATTCTTTTGCTTAATACTAAACGGTTTTATAAAAATATTTATAAATTACATAAAACGAAAAATATAAAAAAAAAAAATGTTAAAAAGTAAAAAACTTATACATTTTAAACAGTATACATTTTTACGGGCTATTTGAGTTTTTTTTTTTTTTTTTTTAATTATTATCCAAGTATAAAATAAATAGACATTTTTGATTTTTTTAAAAATTATAAAAGTTATTAACTTGACAAACTATTTTCAGTAGTTACATTCGTGAATAATGGATTAAGAAAAAAAAAAAATTTAATAACAATAATTTTTTCTTACGCATACGGTAACTTGGCCCTAGGGTCCACCAACGAGTACAAGCTAAGCATCGATGAAACCATACCAACCACACCGATTGTACCGGGACTTAACCTTACAAATCCTAAATTCGTCAATGGTAATATCAAATCACAGCTATTTTTTACGGTGTCGATTAACAAGTCTTTATGGCTACGGACAAATCGAACTGCTTCACCGCTGAAAACATCTTTGGGAGCAACTTTTTTGTTCAGGGTGTTCATTATTTTTTTCTTCAGTAATGCTTTTAACAAACGGTTCAATTCTATAGCGTCCCTAACGAGATTCAGAATTATAGACAGCAGCCAATACTTATTGCCTGTTTGACCCCATTTTGTCATATTTAACTGAATGAAATTATGTTTACTTAGCCAAGTAAAATGGTCACATATCAAGTACAGAGAATGGGCTATTTTTGAAAATGTCACACAAAATCTGACTGCTTTATCTGAATGATTGACAGTTCGCAAAGCAATGTGCAATGAATCGATGAAGCGTCCAAATCTCAACACTGTAAAAAAATAAAAAAATATATATATAATTAGTAAATAGTGCATTTTAAATACTGTAAATTAGTAGTAATTCAAAAAAAGTGAAAAAATTGTTTGTAGTGTAAAATTGTCAGTCTAACTGACTGGTTTCAATTTTTGGAGGCTTCCATACTGTAATTTCTTTCCAAAATAAACTATCAATCCTTTCTTAAGATCAAAGAAAAGAGAATGAATTAAAAAAATTTACCGACTTTAATATCTAAAGTAATGTAAATAAAATAAAATAACATCTTAAGAATCTATTGTAAATGAAAATAAAATAAAATGTATGCACTTCAAACTAGAAACGATAACAAAGACTATATTTTGTGACCTGTTAACGTAGGTAAGTAAATTAAATGTGATAACCGATAGTATTAAACAGATAAACAGAAATATGAAAATATCTTACTTAGGTATGAAAATACTAGTTGTATAACTATAATCTATGAACACTTATATCAATAAAATTGAGTAGAAAACTAGTGTTTACCTTTACGAAAAGCAGCCAAAGACTGTTCGAGGTTTTTGAATTTATCGACCGATTTAACATCAACATTATTTTTTTCCATGTAATGCCATGCTGTTTTCGAACCGTACTGTACAAACCTAGAAAAAAAGAAAAATTAATAAACATGTAAACGCTGACGCTTTCTATGTAATACTTTACTAAATAGTAATAAACAACATTCAAATACGAGTAGAATGCCACAAAGCTAACCACAAACCGATATTTTCTTCGAACAGTAGTCGAGACCGTTTTATTCCTACGCAAAATCAATCACACACACACACACAGAATCAGATAAACCTAACCTTCCGTTTCACAAACCTATTTCATATTTTTGGCTGAGAATTGAAACCTTACAATAGTGTGGCTAGCTCAAAAGCGAAACAAACGTTTTCTCGAGCCTATCCCATAGAGATCTGATGGATACCTTGCGAGCCTATCTCGGCCGGCCGTCTTGTTGTTCAATTCCACGATGAAGTCCATGTTTCGCGAGACCGACGATATTATATGCGACGATGATCTGAGATGAGCGGCGTCTTCTTCTTCTTCTTCTTCTTCTTCGATTGATCGATAAGATATCACCGTTTTCGAAAGAGAGACGCGCCAAGCCGTCGAACGCACGGAGACGACGGAGAAAATAAATCGGAATAAACGAGCCGGGCCATTTCGCGGAAATCGTTAACGACGCTCGTGCGAAATATCATTAAGCGGGTACAGCGTCGTGCGGGCGCGGGTCGCACGGTTATTTGAATTTTTACAAAACGACGATTTCTTCAAAAACCGATGCGATTCCGATATGGAAACAGACGACTCATCGTAGCGCGATTTATTATTAAATTATGTAAACGAAAAATTGAATAATTTATTATCATGATTTATCATCGCGGTATGTCGTCGTTGTTGTTGTTGTTGTTGTTTACACCGAATCGTGACGATGGAACGGTGCCACACACACGCTGTCGGGTTATCGGGTTTGCGATAAAAAATAAATAAAGTACCTTAGAAGCGATCGAGAGAGGAGAGAACGTAATTATAGGAGAGAGACTGCGGAATTTTATAATAATTTCGACGCGATAAAAACGTTTAAAATAAACACACAATATAATATTCGCGTGAAAATTAATGAACGTACGCGCTTATCGGCGGCGGCGCTGCTTTAATTCGCGTTATCATCGTGTTGGCGATAGCACGTCGACTGCAGCTGCTGCAGCAGTGTCGGGCCGACAGCCAACAAGTTGTTATTTTTTCGTTTATCCTCTTTCACTCTTTTCGGCTGCATTTCCCTTTTCTTTTTCTTTTCATCATCATTCTCTTTCTGCCCTGATTGTCGCGGCGTTCCGCGAAATAATGTCCGCGATCGTTTCCAAAGCGGCGGAGGCGACCACCAACGACCTCACTTGTTGCTGATCCGCTCGTCTACTTTGGTCCCGACGACATGAGTGGTGACAGCTATTCCGGTCAAATATTTCAGTCGCCCGAGTACACGAGCTTCAGATGCAACGTGCCGCTCAAACACATCCTGCTGGACGACACCGGCACCAACAAGGTGACATTTTTCTTTCTTTAAAAAGTACTATCGCCTAGGTAGTACGTAGGAACGCGAGGACTTTCTTATGTTCTCTTCACTCTATGAATCAAAGAATAACTCTCGTACAAATGGCTCGTCTCAAAAGTGATAGCGTTCTCTTCAATTTACGCGATAATAACTTTACAATACACGAAAGAAATGTCAAGGTGTCAATATGGTTGTTTTAACTTTAAACTGTGTAAAATCATCTTTCATTATAGTCTTTGCTCCCGATATCATATAATATCTTTTTTTCAATCTAGCCGGATTTCCAATTGAAATATCTAACAGCTGAGTACTAAACTAGCTTCACAACAAATGCCCAACATTGTACCCAGCAGTATCTTCTGTGTTTCTATTTTCGTCGTGTCATTCAGTAGAGCGGTTAATAAATTGTTGATCTGTGGTTTACAATGTTTGTGCGACTGTTATTACATCATGTGTTTCATCCGTAGGGATGGAGAGTGTACGATACGGGTCCACGTTCAGTCCAGACTCCGTTGGTGTTCCTACACCCGGTCAGTGGACGAGCCGAAGTGTTTTTCAAACAGTTGCTAACACTCAGTTCAAAAGGTTATCGAGTCATATCAGTATGTATGGCACCTACCTATTTTTATTATTAATTAAAAACAAAAAAAAATTCTCGAGCTCGAGTCATTTTTAATCTTACATTTTTTTTTGTGCTTTTCAGGCTGAAAACCCACCATACTGGAGTGTAACAGAATGGTGTGAGGGATTTATGCAACTATTAGATCATATGGACATCAAGCAGGTGCATTTGTTCGGTGCATCATTGGGTAATTGAAGAATAATGTAAAATAGTAATTGTATTTTTAATTGTCTCCTTACTGAAAAAAATTGTTTCAACGATATCATATCAGTTTCTATTCTAAACTATTTATGATTCATTAAATAATAATTAGTCATGTGCTAAATGTTAAGAGAAATTGACTTATTAGACTAAATTAAATGACTGTACCATCTAAATTATTAACTTTAGAAGTTGTACTTTACACTAGGATCGTTTAAATGTAAAATTATATATAAAAGAACTGGTAAATAGTTTATTCCTATGCTAGAGGTGTGGATTTAAAATGTTAGTCCATTGAACCATATATTATATTAGGGAAAATGATAAGAATTTAATAGTTTTAATGATTTTTGATAACGCTAACATGATTTTCAATTAAACGTTTACTACTTTGTACACCGTTAAACATTACAAGTAGTAGATGATGTATGCATAAAAGAGAATAAGCCAGAAACACATTACTTTGGAGGAACTATGAAATTATATCGCCCCAACTGCTTACTTATTTTACTTCTTTCTGTTAAAATAAGAATCGATTTAAACACATAGTGATTTCTTTTTGTATTGTTTTCAATGAAGTTATTCAAACTATAATATGAAGGAGTAAAAAATCATTTAAAATAAACTTATTCTCTTTTACACTTACATAACGTTTGTGCTATTCACTATACAAATTTAAGGAATTCAATATAAAGTGTGTAAAAATTTACCGTAATATAACTGACGCCATGAAAAAATGATTATTTTTGTCAATAAATCTCAACAATAATTACTCTAATAACAGATTAAAAATCATCGAAACTATAATTTATGTGTTTTGAAAGTAAATTATAAAAAAAAACTACTGACCAAATTGATATTAAATTCTATAAATTTTATTTCATTCTAACTAGTGTGATTTATAATTTGTTTATACAGCATAATATATTTTGACTACATAGTCATAATACGTTGTTCAAAAATGTCATTACCAGCATAATTTTGAAAAGTGTTACCAATGAATAATATTATGTATACGTAATAAAATACCAAGTTAAAATGTATAAATTAATTGTTGTTATGTAATTTTTAATTAGTTTATTTATAAATATCTTTTATCTAATTACTCGCCTTGGGTAATTTGTTGATTAATGACATAAGTTTTCAGTTAATTTTTCTCCATAATTAGTTTTAATAGGATTAGCGTTGAATATTGCAATATTGCTAAATGTAATAAGACATTTTTCAAGCATATTTCTATCAAAATGAATATTATTAAAAATCAATGAAAAATTGTGTATATTATATCGACCATTTTCTATAATTACGTTAAATTGGGAATCGGATTTATTGTCATAATTTAGCAATGTTTTCTACTCATCAAAGTTTCCACAAAAATTACCAACACAAACTTATTGATTATTTTTGTGATAAAATCTTGGCTTTTTGGTCATTTAATTAAACTGTAGTTTTTATTTTTATAAATTCAAATTATATATTATTCACTTTCGATTTTAGAAATTTTTTGAAATATTTGAATTTATAATTTCATACGATATACAATACATATTTCAAAATGTATTTTGATCTTTAACTATTTTTTAAACTAGTTAATAAAAACATACAAATGCATATGAATCTAGGTCCTAGTTAAAACTCTAAAAGGAAAATTTTCAATCTAAAATAAAGATACTTTTTAATCTGATTATTTTCACCCCGTGTATAGTACTAAACTTAAATATTGTATTTAACATTTAGAAACATATTAAAATTAAATTATCATTAAAATTATTGAAAATATTAAATTTTTTCTGAATCACTAAATATTTAAAATTAATGTTATATCGAGTACATTTCACTTACATCAGCGTTTCTCAAACGGTGGGTCGCGAGTCAATTTTTGGGGGGTCGCGAGAAGTTTTTTTAATTATACAAATTGTAAGAAATTTATGTTTTTTTAAATTGTATAGACTATAGATCTAAAATTGTATTATTATAAAACAGAAGTAAAGAAGTAATAACAATAAAAACAATTTTGTTTGTTGAAACTACTTTTTTATTCTGTAAATGTAAAATTATGGGGGGTCGCGATACATTTTTGGAAGAAAATTTGGGTCGCGGTCTTAAAAAGATTGAGAACTACTGACTTACATTATTTATTTATAAATATTATGCATTCATATATTTACTTTATACTTGGTAATTACTATGGTTAAACATCTGAATAAAATATAGAATATTCTAATTCTATTTTCAGTCGATGCATTGAAATTTTGAATCAAAATGATTCGATTTTTTTATAATTTACTATTAATATTTAATGCATGCGTCTCTTACCTTAGCCAGAATATTAGAAATTTTCTGGAATCTATACCTTTTTTGTGGGATTCCATCGTTATACTTTTGGTTTCTAATTCATTATACGTGTAGTCTTCGGATAATAATTGTATCGTGAATTAATGAGTTCATACTGCACAGAATATAAACTGTGACTAATTTCACGCGGACCTATAATAAAACGTACGTAACAGATAAAACCTCAAACACTGTTTGCCATTGTAAATAAGATTAAAAAACTATTTGCATGGTTAAAAAGTTAATATTTAAACAAAAAGAAAAATTTGCTGAGATTAAAAGCACAGAAATTGTATACGCTTTTCTGATTATTATAAATATATGTATATATATAATAATATATTTTTGTTTTAGGTGGATTTTTGGCACAAAAGTTTGTAGAGTTTTCTACAATTGTTCATCAACCGAGAGTCGTATCACTGTTCTTGTGCAATTCTTTTACAGACACTTCCATATTCAAGTATAAAGATGCTGCCGTCTTGTAAGTTCATTTTTTTTTCTTTTACAAAAATAATACATTGTTGTATAATGTATGCGCTTGAATTATTTTTTGTTTTTTTTCCCCATACCAGTACTATACTCTATTCGTACTGTAATTTGGTGAGTACCGAGTCCAATTATATTACCCTACCGACAAACTTGATTTAATCTGGGTTCACTATGTAAAGAAGTCCGTGCATAATACATAATCTATTTGTATAAAATCGGCAAAGTATTGGCTATAAAAATTTAACTAAACTATATAATTGTCATATTTTATATGAGATAAATACATGCTGATTTCCTACC
Organism: Drepanosiphum platanoidis; assembly: GCA_948098885.1. NCBI lineage: Eukaryota > Metazoa > Arthropoda > Insecta > Hemiptera > Aphididae > Drepanosiphum > Drepanosiphum platanoidis. Next base: position 6,243,055 of record OX402539.1, read on the forward strand.
TATATATATATATATAAACATTTTACTTACATAGAGAAATCTATTAGTAATACAATGCTACTTGCGTCCCATTTTTTAGTATTTGAATTTCATTATTGGATTGTGATATAATTTAAATCGTCATTAGAGAATTAAGAGTATTCCATTCTATTCTTAAATTACAATATTTATATTGATAAAGAATTCTTGTTTTTGTTCGTTTCTTTTGATTAGAATTGCTAAGAAAAAAAAAACAAACAATAATAACTGCATTTTACCGAAAGAGATACTATTTTAGTCTGATATTTTAAAAGTGTTAACTGTAATAATTTTCCAGGTATCCCTGGTAGACCAGTACGAGCCCGACAATATTATAATAAATTAATAAACGAATAAATCATCATTTAACATTATTTAAGTTAATTAACTAAAAATTACGTATTAATATATTAACATTATACTTTTAAAATAGTACTTGTCTGTGAGACTCGTTTTGTACTCTAAAATACACTGAAAACTGTTTGACTCTTTATAATTCGGATACTTTTATATGATTTCGTCTAATACTTCTGTGACATATTACACGGTGAATACAATTCTGAATAATGGATGAGATAAGCCAAACAGTTTAAATATAATGCTCATGGACGGTCTCTTATAATTTTGTTTTAAATGGTTTCACTGTATTATCAATATTTAATTATTACCTTTTTATGATGTGCCAATGCCATAATGTTACAGGTTTTGGATTTTACCAGCGATGGTGCTCAAAAAAATGGTTTTGTCAAATTTTTCTTCCAGAGAAACTTTCTACGATACCCAAATAATGAATTCAATAGATTTCATGGTCGAACTGGTAATTGTTTTTCTTTAATATTTTCAAGCTCCTAATGAACAAAACAATTACAATAATCTGTTTTCCATTTAGATCGAATCATTGTCGCAGTCTGACCTTGCATCTCGTTTGACCATTAACTGTTTACACAGTCGCGTCAATACATCGTTAATGCGAGGTCTGAAAAGCGTCACCCTCATGGATGTATTCGATGACTACGCCTTAGGTTCGCCCATTAAAGAAAGCATTTACAAGGAGTATCCCGACGCCAAACTTGCCCAACTCAAGTCCGGCGGCAATTTCCCATATCTCAGCCGCAGCGATGAAGTGAATTTACATTTACAGGTATGTAAATATACGTACAATAGCACATACACAAATATTGTAATTGACAGTGTATAAAATATAATTAATTCAAATCGTTTCAGATTCATTTGAGAAAATACGACGGCACTGCTTTCAGTGCGAGCGATAACATTCCCATTACAGAGTAAGAATACTAAACAAACGAATACATCACAAATGAAAAAAAAAAACTAATTGCTCAACTTGTTATCTATTACTGGCCAACGTACTGAAAAAGTGTGATTTATATTAATTTTTTTATTCGCGCGCAAACACATTATACATGGAAAAAAAAATGCCGTTCGAAGAATGACGTTGTAATTTTATGTTTGTACGGCTAATATTACTATTTTTATACAATGTTTTTTATTTGAAAACTCTGTGATTTGAAAATTATCGAATTTCACCGTGTCAAAATTTATCTACAAGACTTGTACTCTCGCGTGGTGTAAAGTGAAAACTCGAAACGATATTTGTTAAGTAGGTTATGTTTTTTACTTGCTTCGAAGACTGCTTACGAAAAGAATCTTAACAATATGAATTCATACTGATTGAACATGTGTAATGTAAACAGTCTGTGCGTGTATGTGTACAATTATTGTTCTTTCACGATTTTCGTCCTATAGTTTGTGAATGTATACGAATTACAGCAGATATATTTTACGAACATGATATTGTTTGTTTTTTTGTTTTTTCTTTTCTTATAATTAAGTTTTAATTTTGTAACTTGATGTGATTTCGAAATGGTTTGTACTTGTATTTTTATTTTATTACTTATATCTTATTTTTAACTCATTATTTTATCTTTCCTTAACCCCACACATTCCCCGATAATAATTATGTGGTGTGGTATATTTTATAATATGTCGATTCGATGTTTTTGAAATAATTATTTTAATTTACCGTCAATACAGACGAGATGTACCGTTTTTATTTTGTTACACATTACAATATAGAGAATTTATTTTTGATTTGATTTGATGTTTGGTTTTTTTTTTTACCTTGTAATTCTAGCGTTTTAAGACAATTGAAAAATACCATTCAACTCAACGATTATCATCGTGTAAGAGTCGTTTGATTCGATCTTGTTTATTTCCTCGGTCTCTCTCCGACCGATGTGTAAGATGATCCTTATCACAGTACGATTTTGAATTGTTTTACATATTTTAGTACGATAAACAGACAGTGATCAACTTTACGTTCAAATGTGTATCAATTGTCGTTGGCACAATGAAAAACAACTTTGCACGGCAAATACTAAGGATTTATAATAATACATTGGCAGTCTCCACGATATATGTTATGGTAACATAACATTGGTATATAATATGAGTTGACGAATTAACAATAAATTAATTAAAAAACACAAAAAATAAAATATTTAAAAATGACTACTTACTGTTTACATTTTATTACTCTAGCGTTATTAGAAAGTATAGGTAATTATTCTATGAGCATAATAATGTGTTACCTCTACACCGTTATTGTGTTTGTCCTTTGCGCACGAAGAACTTAATGTTTTGACGGCAGACACTGCTGGCTCAGACTGATTTCTTTTGATCAAATCCCCCTAGTAGATGAAACATTTCGCCGATAAATAACAATAACCAATAATACACGTTAACTGGGTAGTAGTACCTACTGAGGGCTACGAATAGGGACGTTATTTATGTAAACCCCAGTGGAAAAAAAAACTGGATGTTTTTAAATGTCGATGACAACCGCGGGGAGGGAGGGTTGAGTATTGGGGATGAAAAATTAATAACAATTAAGTAAGTACGATACGAACATGTTTTCATCACTCGCGCGGGTCGTCAAACCCACAGTAGACTCCAGTACACCGCGTTGAACAGAATGAACGACGCCGGGAACGCTATTCTACTCTTCTCGTCGATCCAAATCGAAATCTGTTGGGCCGTCGTCGTCAGACCGCCGTGCAACTGGCGCGTAGACTCTTCGGACACTTTGAACTTGACCTTGCCCATCGCTTTCATTTCCATGGTGTAAGGCAGCTCCGCGTTTAGTTCTGTGACGTCCTGCGAAAACGCGCGGACCGTCAACCATCGCGGACAAAAGGCAAACGTATCGAGCCGTGGGAGCAAACGATAGTCTCCGGCAAGGATAATTTAAAATAAAGGATAAAAGCTGTCGTTTTTAGAGACACCGAAACAATAGGATATATGGTATATATCAGCGCATTCGTAAAAAGATTCTAAGCGAAGGCGGATATTTACATTATAATGTTATGTTTCGCATAGAACACGGTAGGTATATTAAACTAACCATTAAGTATAATTGAACGTCTTGAATTTAAAACGGAAAATCACAAAAATAATAGTCTTCGAAATTCCTAGAAATAGTGTAAACTCAAAAACTTTTTTAAAAAAAACTACCTCCTCAAGTTAAATACATTTTCTACACTATAAAATATCTTAGGGTTTAGCCTCTTTATCACACGTTCAAATGATCTAAATTAAGTAGTACCTATCTATTGATTTTATAAATTATCATATTATTATATAAGAGATACTTTACATTATCTAGCCTCGTCTCGTGGTTCAAGAAAGAACCGGCGGCGGCCGTGGTGGTGGCCCGCAGTCTCCCGTTTTTCGCGTTTGATAATTTGCTTGCTTTGATCGACGATTTGAATATTTGCCTGTTAGATTTGCTCTTCAACTTCACGGGGTACCGCCTGCGAAAACGCCAAGGATTTGATATTGTTTACGTATATAAATTAGCTGTTTGCGAATTTTGAAGTAAATCAATAGGTAGACAAAGGTTTCTAGACGTTTTGCGGATAGGTCTTTTGGGGGACTCCACTTTTTTGAACTCTGTGGAAATCATTTCACAGTGTCAAAAATATAATTGAGTAACAAAGTTTATGGTTTAAAACTCACGAGATAATCCGGTTTGTCTTTGATAGATCGATGTGAAAAAACAGTTAACTTATAAGTATAAAAATACTTTAGGTATTTTGTACGTCAAAAGTTAACCCCAAAAGGACCGGGTAGAAATTTCACCCGCGGGTCAACGTATATAATATCAATGTCGCGATTATAATATTATTATTATGCGTGTGTGTAGATTTTGTTTGTCCGTACGATTCGTGTGTATTCATCGGAAAAGCTATTGTAATATAATAACACTCACCCGTATCGCCATATCGTGTTGACAAAAGCGAATTCTGCCAGCGATAGGAATATGAACACGGTGCACACGATAAACCACAAGTCGTTTGATCTGATGTAGGACACGTTGGGTAGCTTGGAACCCGTGTCGATGCCCAGCTGGAAGTATGTGAGCATCGTACTGGCACCTGTAAATTCGACGGGCTCGCGTCGAGTATAAATCGATCGAAAGCACTACACTTGCAGCCGATTTATACAGCGCGGCGAGTCTTGTAAACATAATAATTATATGGCGCTTAATAATTGCTCTTGTGGAAAATCGTAGAACGACATACCCGGATGTTATTTAATTATTTATGTTACACGAATGAATTGTTAATATTGCCGTGTCATTTTATTTGTTACAATTAGGTTTTTTTGAAAGAAATCAGTCTAGCCCGAATTCAAACGTTTGAGATTGAAACCCACTCTCGGAGTGGAGAGCGTAATGAACGAGATGATTTGTTCGATGAAAAAAAAACTCCCTCGCATTGCCGCCTTAGTTTGCTGCGAGTGAAAAGAAGATATATTATAATCTCGCTCGAGAAATCGCCGTCGGAATAATTTAATGTGAACAAATGAAAACTAAAATAAAAAAAACATTACGCCTACAGAACAACGCCTAAAATTATCGTCACCGATTATAGATATACAATACGCGATGCGTTCTCGTACCTCCGTTTGCCCAGGATTCTAGGGCCAAGTATTATAATAGATTATTACGAAAAATTGCTTTTCCAACGTACCGATTGCAACGCGCGCGGGCGTCGCGTCCGGAGCCATCCAAAACGATACCCACGAGATCGTGACCAACAATATTCCCGGCACGTAATAGTTCATGATGTAGAACCCGTACTCCCTGGCGAGCAGGATCGTTAACGTCAACGACGTGTAACGGTGAGCTGCAACAACGTCAAAATAGGATTATCATCAGACCGGGGGATTGGAAGCACGCTTCCCCACGAACTGCAGCAGTAGTGATTTGTCAGGTCAAAAACCGTTTCACCGTGACGATTGAATTTAGCATTTTTTTTTTTTAATTTTCAAAAGAAGAAAAAAACGTTAAAAATCGAGTACGATTTTGTCGAAAAGAACGAAATTAGAAAGTCGACGTGCACACATATTAGACAATAGTAGATCGCAAAGTCGAATCTGAACACTTATCGCGCACCGTGTAAGAACACTACGATTTTTTACCCCCGCGAACTGCAATTTAACACTGACAAAACAGTGGAACGTCATTGTATGTTTTTCATATGTCATTCCTAACAATCGTTTATAAAACAAAGTATTTACATAATCAATTCAAATCAGGTGTATTATGTATAGAAACGCTTTCGGTTTGATCCGGTACTATACTTTTTTACGATGTTATCATAATGTAGGTAATACGGGTTATTTAAAATAATAATAAGTAGGTATACTTGAAGTCGGATCTAGAGCAATCGGTTCGATGTAGTTTTCGGATTTTTGCGGTATTATTTTCAGCAATTTGTACTCGGTCAAGTATGGTATCCAAGAATTGTCGTTCATGGCTGTGGTGACCGGCGATTCGACTTCCCACATGAGTATCAACTGGTTGACGTCGTACCTCCCTACGACAAAATGTTTTTGAAAACGGGCGATAACAGACTAATTATTAATAAATACTTTTAAAATAATAACAAATCGTTCTTGCACCGTGTGAGATATTTATATGTAGGTAATGTATTTATAAATGATATTACGTATAAAGCTGTGTATTTAAATCAATTGAAAAGTAGAAAAAAGGCCAACGATTTATAAACGATTTAAAAGGAAATGTACAACCCTTACAGCTTTCCATGGTGAAGTGGCACTGCTGACGGTCGAACGGAAATCTTCCCAGTTTTACCCAGCAGAACACGGACGTTTTCAACCTATAACAATACACTCGAGTAAGACCAATAATACTACGAGACCGGAGGCAAATTGTCCCAATTGATGATATTGCGAGTGCAGACATTAAAAAGCTGACCACCCACCTACAATTTTTGAGAACGCAGTGCACCACTTTCCAAGTGTGTTTAAGCCGCCTCTGAACGAGACAACAACAAAGCAAGCAGGAATATTTTCTATCGGACAGTTCGGAATATTAAAATAAGGAGATCAGTATTAAACAAAATATTTAATATTATCAATTGATTTGTCTTCCGTTTTGATTTTTTGTACGTCATATTACTCACTATTACACAAGCGTATATTCATGAAACTTATAATTGATTTGCTATACGTTTAAGAGATAAATTTAATATTCTTTTCGTTGAAATTCTCATAACTCGTATATTTCTACGATCGTAGAAATCTATAATTACTATGTGTTTTTTACGCTCAAAAAAAAGTAAAGGAACAATCTACCCCCGTCGTGTGTAACATTTACAAACGACGTCGTGTAATAACGATTCGAAGAATCCTGCGGACAACGCCTGCACCCATCTCACCTGACCGATAGCATCACGTTCCCGTCCGGCAACACCGTGACCATCAAGTCTTCGGTCAGGTCGGCTATCGTCAGTGGATGCTTCTCGTTGGTCACGTACACGCTCGGTATCCATATCCGTTCCAGTATGCCCTTTTGACACACGACTTCGGACGAGTCCGTCGGCACGAGGTCGTCGAAAGCCAGCCGGACGTCTCGCCATCGCAATTGTAACAGTATGCGCATCTTGAAGTCCTCGAATCCAACAAAAGTAAAACATTTAAATTTTTCGTATTGTTTTATCAATAGTCTCGTCGACCTTAGCCCGTCGACCGAAAAAAACTCACTAGGTTTTGCGGGTACACGGAAGTTAAATAGTACACGTGAATCCTGGTAGACACTACGATCGGACTGTGAGCGACAAGTTTTCCCGGCGCCGCGGTCTTGTCGTATCGGCAAGGATCGGACAACCATCGGAGTATTTTCTCCGGAGACAGTTCTTCATCGTTGTACGCGGTATCGCAAGTTTGTTTGGGCCTATAACTGCATAATGCGAGAACATATACATTATTCGTAAAGCTTATTTTCAATCCGAGGCTTAGATTCGGACAAGTCTAAACGCAAAAACTCAAGTTTGAAAATATAAATTGGTTCTGTTTTCTAATCACAATGAGCAACGCCGCGTTTGAGAAATAAGCAGAATATAAAGTCGATTTAAAAATTATAAACAGCCATTGCGTCGACATTTGCGAGTGCGTTGTTCAATATATTTCTAGAAAACCCGGGTCCTAGTCAGGAACAACATAAATCGAAAAGGAATTACCGAGAGACCAAATTGCGACGCAGTATATATACATATATATCAAGAAAATTAATATTTCAATTTATTCCCGGGTAAACGTTTTACTACAATTAACTACGATTATGTATTGAGTGTGTATACAGACTCGGAGTGTAATATTTCAGTCACAGTCATGAATACGGCGAGAATTAGACGCGCTACTAGAATTGTCTATGGATATATTATCATATGTAGTAACACAACGCAATATACTTATTATAACACATTATATTGTATATTGTTAAACGTTTGGAAAAAAAAACGTGTGTTATTTAAAAATTATTTGGCACACGTATTTCTTTACAGTGTTCGTCGTCACGAACATAACAATAATACGCGCGTCGAGACGTCGAGCGAAAAAATAATACCTAATATGCATAATGTATACATGTGAAATCGAGTGATAGAAAACTGCAATGTCTCGAGGAACAGAAAACGGATAACGAGAACGCTACCGACCGATCGAATTATTGTCGTTTTGTCTGATTGAACAAAAGAAAATGTAGCCGAAAAATAAGTTTACAGAACACATACGCGATATATTGACGACAATACTTATAATAGCAGTGGACCTAACGATGTGAACGATTTAAAACCATATTTATACGTTTCGAATATTATCTTTTCGTCCAGTAACCGCCCGTCGTCCTTATTGAAAATATTAAAAGGTCCCCGCGGAGTTTGAAAATTAAAAATAGTAAATACCTACGCATAAACTACGTTTTCCCATATGGGCATCGACACGACTCTTAGAATTTAAGTATTCTTAAAATTTGTAATCGTCGAGATCGGTGACGTATTGACAGGGGCCCACTGATTGTGATTTGAGCTATACCGATGTCCAGTATTTCTATATATCATACATAAGGAAAGGCAAAAAATACAAAAAATATAAAATGATTTATATTATGCTTTAAATGTTTTACTGTCATCATAAGTATCAATGGGTACGAATGTATTAGATTATAAAAAAACATTACTTGCGAGTTTCCGGAGAAAACTTTAGTTAGATAAATAAAGCGCCACCATCTCGTTTTAATCGAAAGCGTTTAAAAAATACATTTTTTACTGATATATACTTGGGAACTTTTTATACTTTTTCAATAAAAATATATTAAAATAGTATATCGATAAAACGGCCGGAACTAGGAAGGTGAATTAGATAGATACAGTCGTATGTAGCCCCTCGTCTGCGGTAATATCAACTATAATAGCGAACTAAAGTCTGATTAAACACGATAAAAGTCTGTATCGTCGCGTGATACAGTTTATATGTACGGAAAGTTTGTTTTTACAAACGTGTCGATTAAATTTTTAAATCGTAATATACGTGTACGTCGCGACGAAAAAAAAATAACCTAAAAAAAGAATCGCGGACTATATTATTATATTTTCAATTATAGAGCACGAGACGAGTATAATATACAAAATAGGTACGCGCGCGCCACACACGCGCGACAACGTTTACTCACAAACGTTCACTCCGATATATATCAGAACATATTATAACCTTATGACGTGCGCGAAATATCTATCGATGTTGGATAATTTTTTTATACGCCCATCCCGATGATTTCTAGCGTGTGGAAAAGCCTGACATTTTTTTTTTCAACATAATAACGTAAAATAAAAAAACTACGGATTAGACACGAAAAAAAAACCATACGACAAACTCTTACTCGACAGACTGTAACGGTAGCACTACGGTAAACAATAAAACACAAACAAAAAAGCACAACTTTATGTAAAACATGTTCCGCACGAATGCAAACACCACACGTGAACTTATAGAATGCGCATCGTTATAGCCGCGCGCGCGCGCGCGCGCGCGTGTGTGTTTACGACGGCGGGTATAATATACCTACCTACATAATTTCGAATTTTTTTTTTTATTTTTTTTTTATTTTTTAGCCGCCATAATAGTCAGGTGTGTTTGAATCGTTTGGCCGCGACCTAGCCAGTAAAAACCAAACGTTGCACATTTAATTCATAATTTATTTTATATAACTATAGCTGAATAACCCGGCTTCGCCCGTGAACAGTTTACTTCTTATTATTAGATTTTAATATACATAATAATTATCCAACCAACAGAATACATTTCGAAGAAAATATAAAGAGCAATCATATTATTAAAAGATGTATTTGATCATAAAGACACCTCATAGATCAGATATTGTTTTTCACCTGAAAAGGACTAGATTTGCTACTTAATAGTGTATGGAATGGACACTATTCCAAGCTGAATTTCATTATTATATGTATATTATTGTAAAAAACATAAATTATAGGGCCCTTCCTTCAAAATGACACCGGGGCCCAATTTAGCTTAGTTGTACCAATAAGTATACGCGCGTTTTATAGTTAAAAAATAAAATAAAACCGTTACTGTTTGTTTCGTCTACACACGGATAAACGGTTAAACGGATAAACAGATACACGGTAAATATCATGGTAATAATGTTTCAATAATAGGAGAAAAGAATAGTAATTATTCAGTGTACTATACTAATAATTTCAATAATCTTGTACTTAAATAATAATAATAATGATAAACAAGTCGGCCGTTTGAATAAGATATATAAATGAATCATATTAGGTATTATTATAATAATAAACCTTACCTCGACCATAGGTTTGTTTGTGGCGGCATCACAATGCAATAACGAATGAATGCGAAGCACCCATTCTGGCCGGCCCGTTTTGAGCGATCGCGAATTCTTTACACGCACAAATCGAAACGGAACGAAAAAATAAGTGTTATACTTTTACCATCCGAGCCGTGTTTTCACGCATCTCGTAGCACGGAAAAATGGCGGCGATCGCACCGGCCACGGCGGATACGATACGAAACGACGACGTCAAAAAACGCACACTCGAAGCCTTTACCGGCTTGGATAAGACGTCGTCGTCCCAGCCTCGACGGAATCGTTGAAAATCCGAAGGCGACGGCCATTACACTCGCGTAATGGATCGCGCGCCGGACGCAACGGCGGCGATACGATTGGAAAATTACGGTGAACAACGAATGTCGATGGTACGGTGGTTAATTAAGCGACAAATAATTTGGTTCCACCCACGCGACCGCCGTGAGACGTGCGATTATTCGTCGATAATTACTATTATCATCGCCGCGAAAGGAATTGTAGAAATCGTGAAACGAGACTATGGCGGTCGGCATAAAAATCTCGAAACACGGACCCGTTCGGAGAAGCCCACCACATAAACGCGAACCGACGAAGACTGAAGCAACGGCGAAAGGGTAATCCCAGCGTCCCCCGAAACCGTTAAAAAAACGAACGGCCAATGAGAATAATTCACGAAACATGGAAAGTGATTTTTTTTGTAACGGTTTTTTGTTTACCGAGAATCGTTACCGCGGTATCCGGAGTTCCGTCCACGGCGCGCGACCGCGTCGTCGTCATCGTCCCGTCACGGCGGCCACGCGGCCACACGGCCATGGTAATATATAGACCTAGCGTCGAATTCACTACTACTATACGCGCAATTTATCAGTTCCAACGCGCGTTGTTTAATATAATAATATATAATAATAAGTTTTGCATAACGCGTCGGTGGGTCGTACTTGTTTATTACATGGATATAATATTATAATATATTATCTATCACTAACCTCAGGCCGTCGTCGACTCCATTGACGACCGTTTTCATTCGGCGGGTCCGAAACATTTCACAACGCGGCCGAGCCGAAAAATATGTTTAACACCGAATATCGATAGTACAAACAGCGGCAAAATGGCGGCGATCGCACCGGCCACGGCGGATACGATACGAAACGACGACGTCAAAAAACGCACACTCGAAGCCTTTACCGGCTTGGATTAGACGTCGTCGTCCACGAGCCTCGACGGACACTTTGAAATTCCGAAGGCGACGGCCATTACACTCGCGTAATGGGTCGCGCACCGGACGCGACGGCGGCGATACGATAGGAAAAATACGAAAAACACCGAATGTCGATGGTACGGTAGTAAATTAAGCGACAAAATAATTTGGTTGCGCCCACGCGACCGCCGTGAGACGTGCGATTATTCGTCGATAAATACTATTACCATCGCCGCGAAAGGAATTGTAGAAACCGTGAAACGAGACTATGGCGGTCGGCATAAAAATCTCGAAACACGGACCCGTTCGGAGAAGCCCACCACATAAACGCGAACCGACGAAGACTGAAGCAACGGCGGAAGGGTAATCCCAGCGTCCCCCGAAACGGTTAAAAAAACGAACAGCCAATGAGAATTATTCACGAATCATGGAAAATGATTTTTTCGTAACGGTTTTTTGTTTACCGAGAACCCTTACCGCGGTATCCGGAGTTCCATCCGCGGCCACGCGACCGCGTCGTCGTCATCGTCCCGTCACGGCGGCCACGCGGCCACACGGCCATGGTAATATATAGACCTAGCGTCGAATTCACTACTACTATACGCGCAATTTATCAGTTCCAACGCGCGTTGTTTAATATAATAATATATAATAATAAGTTTTGCATAACGCGTCGGTGGGTCGTACTTGTTTATTACATGGATATAATATTATAATATATTATCTATCACTAACCTCGGGCCGTCGTCGACTCCATTGACGACCGTTTTCATTCGGCGGGTCCGAAACATTTCACAACGGCAAACACACCACGGAACGATTATTCACTACTCGCGCGAACCACGATATTACCATAATTCGTTTGTTTTTGGCGGACGGTAAAGTTCACAAGCCGTTTTGGCGAACGGCGGCGGCGCGCCGCGAACGCGACCGAGACGAAAAATATGCTAAACACCGAATGTCGATAGTACAAACGGCAGCGATCGTACCGACCACGGCGATTACGATACGAAACTACGACGTCAAAAAACGCACACTCGAAGCCTTTGCCGGCTTGGATTAGACGTCGTCCGCGAGCCTCGACGGAATCTTTGAAACTCCGAAGGCGACGGCCATTACACCCGCGTAATGGATCGCGCGCACCGGACGCGACGGCGGCGATACGATAGGAAAAATACGTTAAACACCGAATATCGATGGTACGGTAGTATTTTAGCGACGAAATAATTTGGTTGCGCCCACGCGACCGCCGTGAGACGTGCGATTATTCGTCGATAAGTACTATTACCATCGCCGCGAAAGGAATTGTAGAAACCGTGAAACGAGACTATGGCGGTCGGCATAAAAATCTCGAAACACGGACCCGTACGGAGAAGCCCACCACATAAACGCGAACCGACGAAGACTGAAGCAACGGCGGAAGGGTAATCCCAGCGTCCCCCGAAACGGTTAAAAAAACGAACAGCCAATGAGAATTATTCACGAATCATGGAAAATGATTATTTCGTAACGGTTTTTTGTTTACCGAGAATCGTTACCGCGGTATCCGGAGTTCTGTCCACCGCGTCGTCGTCGTCGTCCCGTCATGGCGGCCACGCTAAAATAGACCTAGCGTCGCATTTCTCATTCGCTCGACCAAATGGCCGTCGAATTCACTACTACTATACTCGCCATTTATCAATTTCAACGCGCGTTGTGAACGGGGGTTTAATAATAATATATAATAATAATAATAAGTTTTGCATAACGCGTCGGTGGGTCGTACTTATTTGTTACATCGATATAATATTATAATATATTATCTATCACTAACCTCGGGCCGTCGTCGACTCCATTGACGACCGTTTTCATTCGGCGGGTCCGAAACATTTCACAACGGCAAACACACCACGGAACGATTATTCACTACTCGCGCGAACCACGATATTACCATAATTCGTTTGTTTTTGGCGGACGGTAAAGTTCACAAGCCGTTTTGGCGAACGGCGGCGGCGCGCCGCGAACGCGACCGAGACGAAAAATATGCTAAACACCGAATATCGATAGTACAAACGGCAGCGATACGAAACGATGACGTCAAAAAACGCACACTCGAAGCCTTTACCGGCTTGGGTTAGGCGTCGTCCGAGCCTCGACGGATCGTTGAAAATTCGGAGGCAGCGGCCATTACACTCGCGTAATGGATCGCGCACCGGACGCGACGGCGGCGAGACGATAGGAAAAATACGAAAAACACCGAATTTCGATGGTACGGTAGTAAATTAAGCGACGAAATAATTTGGTTGCGCCCACGCGACCGCCGTGAGACGTGCGATTATTCGTCGATAAATACTATTACCATCGCCGCGAAAGGAATTGTAGAAACCGTGAAACGAGACTATGGCGGTCGGCATAAAAATCTCGAAACACGGACCCATTCGGAGAACCTGCAGACATTAGCGCGAACCGACGAAGACTGAAACAACGGAAGGGAAAACCAATCGCCCCCGCGTCAACCGAGACGGTAAGAAAAAAGCGAACAGCCCATTGGCCGATCGTTTACGAATTCATGGAAAGTATCATTTCTTTTTTTAACGGTCGTTTTTTTTAAACGACCTCCGGACGGACGACCGCGACCGCGGTATCCAGAGTCGTTCCATCACGGCGGCCACGCGGCCACACGGCCACGGCGGCGGAACGTTCACACTGCAACGCGTGCCGGAAAACGGAAAATTAAAGTGCCGCGCGCAGTATACGCCGTTCGCGTGATTAGTGCTGTGATAGGTAACTCGGGCGTTTTTACCGAAATAGGTTTTCGAATAAAACAATCAGCCAGCTCTGATGAATACTGCTAATTCATACCTCTGCTATATAAAACGAAACTATTGACCAAACAACTTAATACCACAAAGCTCCGGTGGCTCCGCATTTTTTCCATTTTTACTCCTTTTAACCCCCTTCTCCTGACAATGACAAACACAACAACAAAAAAAGAATTAACTAAATCGGTCCAGCCGTTCACGCGTGATGAGGACACCTGGTAAATAGGGATTCATTTTTATAAATTATTTTTACAGATTTTAACCCTTTAAAAAACAAAATTTAGAAAATCGAGCGACGTGGTGACACTCAGGAAGGCATTTGGAACAACTCTGTGAAAAAAATTTGGAAAAAAGTCAACTAGCGTCGTCACAAAATGGTAACATAAAAAAGGCCAGTTGTTTTATAAATATAATAGATAATAGAATAATAGATAAAAGGATATCTAATCTGCGATAATACTCTATAGTTTATTTATAATTTAATTTACATAACATCAACATGAGGTATGTGTAGATTGTAGAGACGATAAATCGTTATTGAGAATTTCTTCAAATTTATTTATTTCACTTTCACAAGTGTGTGCATTATTTTTTATTATGAAATTAATATAAGTAAGATACCAAATATCGTTTCTAGAATCTCATGCTCACCTCATGTTTTGTCTATTATGATATTAAATCATAATATTTGTTTGCACCTAATTTTGATTAAACTCATTTTTTAATTTAACAATTAGTTGAAAATTTCAAAATGTAAGGGATTTCATAAAATTACCTGAACAATATTATCACAACTAGATAAAATTTGCACCAGAAAAACCACTCTCGAAAAATGTCGATGACTGGACCGAGTCTTTTGTCGACGACGACGACGACGTTGCATCCACACAAACATGGGGGGAAAAAAGACACATTGCAAAACCAAATTCCTTTGTTTCTCATAACGACTATCCATAATTTTTCATTGTTTTCTTTGTTTCGTTCGAAAATCTTAAGTACACTTTTCTGTATACCTGTGAATTATGTCAACGTAACGGGCGTCATAAAAAGTTAAAATATCATTCTTTACGATTACCTCAGATGTGCAAACGTTACAGTACCAATTAACTAATTACTTTAACACTCACTTTCCTCCGTTCGTACATACACATGTGGGGTTATTTTGCCGTGTTTCTGACTTAATTTCGATGCGCAACATTAATAACCATTACTCAAGACATTTCCGTGTTCTGTTCAGGACTAGACAAAAATAACACGTTACGGCATTTAACTTATACTATGTATAATTTTTGTTTATTCATTTTTTTTTTTTTTTTTTATATATCTCTAAATTATATGAATATACAAAAATTTGTCAAGAAGGTTGAACAAGATGATGATAATAATAATAATAATAATAATAATAATAATAATAATAAAAATAAAAAATTGGTTTTAGTTACACAGAACATCAATAATATTATTAGTGTTTTGTACTAGAGGATGAGTATATAATTTTAATTTTTAATGCAGAATGGATGACCATAACGAGAGAATATTGCAATTTTGAATACAAATTATAACGTAAAACTAGAAAAAAAAAAAAAAAAAAAAAACAAATTAACAGTCTCGTTCAGTCTTAGGTAAGTGTTATACGTCTAAAATGTTATCAAGTAAAAAAAAAAAAAAAAGGAAAAAAAAAAATTTATTACAACCTCAAATTGAATAGGAGCAGCGGTATAAAAGTACAAAATGCATAAACATTGTGCTTTGTTTGTTTAGGTTTACATCTTTTTTTTTTTTTTTTGTTTAATGAGCTTCGACGAGGTAAACATTGAAAATAATAGTCAAAATAAACGAATAGTAATTGACAACAAATTTAAAAATTAAAATCATAATGAGCCGTAACGACATAATGTGTGTTTGAGATGGCTTCTAATGTTTACATTTATGGGAAATAAATAAAAATTATAATTAAACAAAGTCGTAAATCCACATACATTTAACGGTGATTTGGCACCACGCACGGCTCAACATCAATCGTACGATCGGGTGATGGCCGATAACATTTGATTTGTCTATTTACATTGCTCAAACATGTTGTTTTGGAACGATTTTCACGTCGGTACACTATCGACATCATATTGACGACGATAAATAATTATTGGAATGATTGGTGCAAACCGATTTGTAAACATAGGAATTTTCATTATACAAGCTGCTCGGTTATCGATTTAACGGGTCGATAACAAAACAATAATAGTACTTCGAATACATAGAAAGTTATTATTATTATTTCGACTGGAACATGGGGTTAGTAACATTTTTTTTTAAACTATAAACTTTTTATAGTATTTAATAAAACACCTACGGATAACATATTTTTATACTCTAAAAATGAAATGAAAAGAAAAAAAAAATGTATGATTTTTTAAAATATAATACAAGGATATGAAATTTATGAACACGTTTCCTAAAGTGTGTTTATAATCAAAAGAAAGAGAGAAATCAATAGCTCTTGGAATATTTTTTCAATAGAGAACATAAATATTAAGCGCCTATGTGTTACTTTTAGATTGAAATTACAACAATGTGGACATGTGAATATTATAAATATTTTACAATACTAAATGTTTGTTACTAATTATTTATATACAAAAACATATTATTATTATCTATAACAATATTGTTTTACATTACATGAAAAAAAAAAAAAAAAAGGAAGTATTATAATGGTTACATATCTCTTAAACCGAGGAACTAATAAAAAAATATTTGCTTAAGGATTTCGGGGCGACCTCTGCCAAACACATTGAACGACGTTTCTTTAATTTTGGGCCAGTTACAAAGTAAAAAACCGAGCCAGTTATCATTGGACTAGACAACGATTAAGGATGGACCATTTAAGAATTTAACAATTTAAAAAAACGTGACTAGAAATAAAATACCATTTCAGTAAAAATGAACTCGTTAAGCGTTAAAAAGGAAGAAAAATTAGATTGAAAAAAATTCACTTCTAGATATAAAAAAAAAAAAACAAAAATGTAGTGTAAACTGTCATCGAGTTTACAAACAAGGTGGTGAAATATAGACGTTTAAATTGAGAATAAATGACGTGAGACAAACATAGTGCGAACAAAGAACTATTTGTGAATATCGACACAAAATCATAATAATGAAAACAAATAATCCAACAATTAATTAAAAGTTATGAAAACAATACAAAATTTAACACAGTTTACAACTTAAAAACTATTATACCGCAGTATAAACTGATAATACAAGTAGTCCAATCCTCTCTAAATTTTTTTCTCAATAATCTGTACTCGATTTAAAAATGATTGTATGTTAATATACAAGGCCTTACAAAATAATTGTTTATATTTGTGGACCATTACAACTCTGTAATCTGATAGGAGGTGTCAGGTACAGGTGAGGGTCGCGCAAACGTTGACAGTGAACTGCCACTAATGGTCGATATTTGTGTTTGTTCGGCAGAGGTCGGTTCATTTCAGTAGAAATCCGAGGATTCTAATGTTTTGCATTTTCGGCTTAATGTAGAGTATTGACGATCATTAGACTGATTAGGTTTGCGATTATATCCTAAAGTATTGGAATAGGTGGGTACACAGCGGAATGAAGGTGGAGGATGTGGTGCACCACGAGCACCGGGATGTTCAAGTGTGCGGAATTTACGATTTAAGGTAGCATATTGCGGCCCAACTTTTGATGGGCCACCCTCGTGTATGTAACCACCATTACGGCCATTTAGAGTTGCTATACCGCTACCCATTCCATATTCATCTCTAGGTCTAGAAATTAAATAAATAAACAGTTAGTATATTCATTAAAATGCTAAAAATTAACAAACTATTAAAATGCCCTAGGCACTTGTAGAGTAATATCTAAAACACTATATGATGACATAGCAAAGCTAAGGACATTGATCTTACGTGCAAAATTAATTTACACTTAACTAAAATAATATGTTCATAAATAGGTAGATCTTAAAGTTTTAAACAAAATGATTACATGCATATGGTTTAAAATGTACACTATTTAATTTTTACTGTGTAAACTAACATTACCTTAGCAAACTATTTTTCGTTTAAAATATATATTTAACTAATACGGGTATAATCCAAAATAAAATTCTGTAGACACAACATCAATAGTAGAGATAAAGGCAGATAAATAATATAATTAGATGAGAATTAGCACAGATATAGATTGAAATAAGATTTAAAACACAAGCACACATTTCATATTATTACTATTTTTTTTTTTTTTTCTGAATAAAAAGCAAATTTATAAATCTTTATTAGGCTTTTAAGTTATTTTAGTGAAAAGATTATAAAAATAAATCGTTATCTAAGCTAAATAATCAAGATATTATTAAGTTTTATAGTTTATATCGAAATAATACTGCAAACTTATAATAATCGATGGTTTTTAAATGTTAATAATTAATAGCAGTATTGTTAATCTTTTTCTTTTTTTTTTTTTTAACTTTGAAACTAACTTATTTTTAGTAAACTTTATACACTTATAAATTAAAATTAATTATTGATTTATTTTTAACATGTAAAGCTAAGCGCAGCATAATTATCCATTAAAACATAAACCTCTTTACCAGTGACATGTCATGCAGAAACAAAATATTAAATACTACAAAGTATAAATAAATAAATCAAGCAATTAATATATAAAGTAAGTAAAATTAATAGTTTTATAAAAAAGCGACAACATGTTAAACAAACATGCACCAGTAGATATAGCAGTGAAATACTTTGTACAGTTAAAAATTGTATGTTACTTTGTTTTTGTTTTCAATAAGAAAAGAGGAAGAAGTATTCAGAAAGTCAAAATAATTACTGGAAGTAAATAAATCAATGAATTAGATAAATAATTCAATTAGTGAAGCTAGAAACAAAATTAAATTGCTGTCAAGAAAAAAAAAAAAAAAATGCTAAAGAACATTGCAGAAGATAATAGTCGTTTACATAAAAATGTAAATAAGAAATACTATTAATTGTACATATATATTTTAGTCTCAAGTATCTAGTCTAAGGCGTGGATACTGATTTTATTGTCCTGTTTTTCCTACTTTATGAACAGGACAAATGAAATAAAAATAAAATAAAAAAAAAAAAACTTATAAGAAAATAATAGGATACCACAATTATCAAACAAAAACACAGACAGTCATGCTGGGCGGTTTTGAGCGTGCTGAGCAGGCGTCGGATGCGAAATAAACAATGGGTAGTAGTACGACCCTTGGTTTCGTGTAAGTGTAGACATCTGATGTCCGTGAGACTGTGAACTGCTCGCTGTAGAACCTGGTCGTCCTAGGAAAGGATCTCTTTCTTCTGCTTTTGCATAATCTTGTCTACAATATTAATTCATATTAGTATAAAACACAAAATTACATTAAATTTTATCTTTCAAAGCTATAAAAACATACTTTTTTCTTATGTAAATCCATGTGTGTGAATCTAACCACACTAGTATTGTAAAGAATATTCCAGACACTATACTTGCTACTAACATTAAGGCCAGTCCAAATCTAAAATATAAATAGATATAAATATAAAAAGTTTTAGTAGGGGAGTTTTATTTTCAATATCAATAACGTACAAGGCAAGGTCACAAGTCGCATGTAAAGCACGATTGTACTGCACATGTATTTGTCGACACTCGAGTGAAGCAGGTAAAGCAGAAACCATTCTGGCAGCATTTTCGACGTCCATTCTAATTCTTTGTAATAACAAAGGCATGTCTTCTTTAGTGGTCGAGGGTGGGTATAAAGTGTTAGCAAGACGTGTAACAATATCGAGCTGGTAATTGGTAGAATCTACTGAAGTCGATGCAAGTCGTATAGCCATACCAAATGGATTGGTTCGTGTGCTACCAGTGGGATTATTACTGCCTTCACATGTCGTATAGAAAGATAACGTATCCGGACGCAAAGACGATGGAGTCCAATCGCGCTCCAGCCATTCATTTGGATTCACACAAAAATCACCTAATGCCTAATATGATGAAATAATAATTAAAATCTCATACACAAAATGCAGGAAGCTAAAAGACGTTTTTAAAAAGTATATTGCTTACGACTGCAGCGGTTAAGTAAATAGATGCAGTAAGCCAAGATATTATGACCGCAAACAGTCCAAAAACAGAGAACCTAAAAATAATAAAATAAAATAAAAACAATAACCAACGATTTACACGTAATTAATAATATAAATTATAAAATAATAAAAACGTTTCAAGCTCTTACATGATTAAAGCACAACGGGAATGTCTGGCTACTCCAAACAAAAGTATGACACAGAATACCAATAGAATACTAAGGACTCCCATAGTCAATGGCCATCTAAAAATTAAGGTATTGAATTAACAATGATTCATTTCGTTAGCCAATTGTATCAACTAATCACCTTATGCTTTCCATTAGATAAACGTCATTAATAAATGGAGTCAGATTGACACCACGTAAAGAACTACTGATTCCACGGATATTTGTCAAAGTTGTTCCGGCATTGCCAATTAAGGTGTTAAGAGCCAAGATGATTTGTGATCGAGCAGTCAAATCAGGAACTGGTCGATCAACAATATCCTCAATAGTTGTTAGTTTGTCATGAATATTGACTTGGAGCAACATTTCTATATCAGATGTCTAAAAATATTTTAAATAAAAATAATAGTTGAATGTATGAGTATAATAATAAAATGTAGTTATCTCACTTACTTGATTTTTAACACTTATAACCAAATCGTCCAGAGCTCTAGCTGATGTCAGGAATTGAACTACTCCATTGTGCAAATCATCATTACCGTACAAACTAACTCCAACAGCACCACTACACATAGCAATAAAATATTGTATATAAAATGTATAAAAAAAAAAAAAAAAAAAACTATTATTACCATGATAAAACAGTAAATATTGCTAAGGTCCATTTGAGCACAACAATACTATGCCTCGGTCGAGGTTTTCGATCACAGCATCTTGTCATAAGATAAATTAACAATAAAAACATTGTAATTATCAACCAAACAGAAGGAATTGAGCCTAGAATACCAAGCGACTGAAAGAAAACAGGAATGTTAAAAATCATTGCATTTAGACAAGTACCTATAATATAAACAATATACTACTTACTTCCCAATAAAGTTCACTGCGTGGTGCAAACACAGAGTTAACGTGATGACCGCTGACATTTAAATGCGGAAACAAATGGAATATATGGGCTAGGGCTGGTGTTTTATAGGTAACTACATTCTCTTGCAACATTCTAGCCATTTTGTCTTCTTTTATTGTTATTTCTATTCACAGAGGTGTGTACCAATACTTAATTTTCATCTGTATTTTTTATCTGTAAAATAATATTTAAAATATCAATTTTAATAACATTTTATAGTATTTATATTGAAGTCGGGTTTAAGTATTTCAAAACTTTTATTACATATTCTAATATACGTAATTTTTGTTTTCATACATATAAGTTATATTGGCATATTATAATAATAGTCGGGTAAAATGTTTTTAAATGATACAGAAACATCCGTGCAGAATAGAATGTCAATTAAATCATTACTGCAACGACGACTACTTTTCAAACCATTTATAAACATCAAAATGAAATGGAGGGAACCCACTATCGGTGATAATTAGAACCAATTTAAAATATTCGTTGATGCCACTTTATAAAAAAAATTTCAAAAACATTTAGTATTTTAATCGAAATGGGGTACCTAACTATAGAAAATCATCTCCTATGAAAATCAATCAAATATAACTCAAATTGTACGATATACCACAACAATTAAATTTATTAACAAGCATTATGAATACAGCTACCTGTGTTTGAATACAATAGATATTAACTAATAAACTGGAGTAAATAGAATTCAAATAAAATCACAAGAAAATAATTATGTTTCGAGACGGACAAAATAATAATATTAACTATTATCAGCAGTATATGTCATCAATCATATTCAATATAATGGATTAAATAACATATTATTTCTTGTGACAATATAAAAAAATGAATATTATCCGACATCAACAGTTAATATTCCACAAACAAGCATAAAGGTAGAGCATAATAGCAAAATAATGGTTACCTTGTAGTTTACTTGGTCTGAATAATAAATCTCTGTCAAGAAGAATAAACCAACACTAATGCTATTTTTTTGCAGACAGATATCTATAAACCTGCTTAGAGTGAAAATAAAAATAAATTAATATTTTTTTTTACTTGAATGCCCAACACTTATTATTTAATAATGTGACCTTGATATTGTCAAACATTTTAAGATGTATTAAACACATAAATAGGAAGTACCTATATTGGTCTTATTAGCCAGTTAAACATATAATCACATTTATATTGATAATCTTCTCTATTACATATTATATAATCTATGACACTATAATTTAATGATAAAATAATTATCAAAATATAAAGAAGTATATGCAAATAATTAATGGGAAATTATTGAATTTTTTTACCTCGTTTTTTACTATTCTGCTTAGTTTATAGATAAGAGATATCCAGATAAATAGGTTCCTCTTATATGATGAGATATAAAAAATAAATTATTAACTATCTAAAAATCAACTGAATAACCTACATACATTTTTTTTTTTGTAATCGCCAAAGTAATTGAATAAAAAACATAAAGCCAGTACTTATATGAATATAAAAGTAAGAAGAAATGTACATACCTAATGAGTTGGAAATATTAAAGTAGGAATGGTATAGTGCTATAGTCGATAAAATAGTTATTAATTAAAATTATTTATTTATTTGAAATGCAAAATATTGTTGAAAAATTGGCATGTCTACAAAATTAAATTTTTTCTGCAAGAAAATTAATAAGAATTATGAAAGACTGAATACGAAAATATTGCTTCTTATTAACATTTATAAACGTGCAAATAAAGTACTTGAACAAGAATAATAATACATAAGTAATAGCATTGATTATAGAATATTCTAATATTCTTTTCTATAATAAATGGTAATAGCCTAAGATAAATCAATGTATCGATGATTCTTTTATGTGTCTATTTCTTTAGTAGATAATATTACCCAATCACGTGTTTACATCATATCATTAAGGTCATACACATATGAGTATACAGAGTTAGTTTGAGCAGTATCTGTAATTTAGCCAAGGGCTTTATCATTTATTGATATCTTAAATTGCTTTAAATTATAAAGGGTTTGTTTAAATCTTGGATGAAGAAAAAATAGTCGATATTAGATAAATAGATAGGTAGGTATTTATTGAAGTATCTCATGAATAGGAGTTTATCCTTAAAGTAAGCAAGTACACTAAGACAAAATACCAATAGTCTATACCTAAGTATAAAATAATTGTTATTTCATTTAGTACATTTGAATTGTTTAGTAATTATAAAAAATAATCTAATGTTTAAGTGAAAGTGAGTAGTAAGCATCTAGTTTTAATCAGGGTGAGATACAATGTTAATAATATATAACTATTTAAATAGAAACACAACTTACAATATATTTATCGAGATATCTACTTAATATTACTTAGTAATTCTTATCGTGGACCAATTGTTCTTTGTTAAATATATATAACATGAAATGCTTAAGTTCTAGATTAAATAATTCAAGTAGGTAGATACTTGAAGTACAGATATTATTTTGAATAAAATTATTATAATAATAATGCATATTATGATGAACAAAAATAATTGCATACAAAGAACTAACTTGTAAGTGTTTATTCAGTTGTGTACCTGTCTATGTCGACAACAGTGACTAACCATTCTATAAAATGATAAATTCTTGCTCTAAAATAATTTATAATGGTTTTAGATTAACAAATATCTCCCAATAATGAAGCCGTTAAAAAGCAGGTATCAAATAAGCGTTAGCATGAAGTATTTCAATTAAAATAACTACCTAGATATTGGTAAAAACCAACCTTAGCTAACCTATTTGTTTCAAAATCAATATAAATTAGAACCTAAACATAAAAGTTTAGAAACTTATATAAAAAAATTAAAAAATTATTTACAAATTTTAAATTTTCTTGAAACTAAATCTATTTGAACTAAAAGTGTATAGCCAGACATAAAATAGAAGCATAAATAATAGTATGTTCATAAAAAAAATTAAGTTTTAGCAAATTTAAGTTTCAATGTTATTAACCTAAACCAAAGTATTGAATCGGTTAAAATATTTGCGTAGTTATAATAATTAGACAAAATTTAATCATAAGATATTCCTTATCGGTGACTCGTGCAGCATCATAACAATAATCATTAATATTTACATTAATTAAATTAAATAAATTACAATAGGTAATTAAATTATTCAAATTATTGCTATTTTTTTTATAGAACATTAAAAGAATAAATTGCCTATTTTAAACAACATAAAAACATCATATTTTAACAATTTTAAGAGAATATAAATCCGACCTCTAGTTATAATCATTAAAAATAGCAAATGATTCATTGATTTTATAAATCCATAAATAAATTGAAATCACGACAGTACCTTGATTTAAGAGTAATAAGTTCAAAAATAATATTAACTAAGATATTCATATTTAATATTAGTTTAATATCTACAGTTTATGTTAAAAGAACATCACGAATATATTAACACATTATCTACCTTTATTATATTTGTATTTTTTGTTATCTTGATAAGATAATATTAAAAAAATGAATCATAATATAACAAATAAGTCAATTTAAACAATCATAGACATTGGTTGGAACTTTAATCAAATTAAGAAATAATAATCTAGCTAAACACCCTACACTTGGAATGACTCAATAATATGTAAACCATAAAACCAAACAAATACCTAATAGAAAGAAACTGTTTTTGTGAATTGAAATTTTTTCTGTAAAATATGAAAACAGTATTAAAAATAGGTATTTCACCAGAATGTCGCCAGTGGGAGACTTCTCAATCCAAGACCCTCGAGTCACCAACATGTTTATTATACTAGGTTTGTATAGATTATATTATAATTCAATTAATAAATAAAAAATACCTATAGGTATTATCAAAGAGATAAAATATTCAAGATTACCGACTATACTTAATGCAATAATCTTAAAAATCTAAAACCTAAAATATATCCAAGATAATGTTTAGTCATTAGAATCGTGAGATAAAAAACAAATGCGCTAATAAACTTACTTGATACTTGGCTATATGTTCTTTTAATCTAGATTGAAGAAGATACAAATTTACAGAACCATCAAAGTTCAATTCGGGCACATCACGATCAATTCATATTCTCGCCTTATCTGACTGAACAGATACTGACTACACGTGTAATATATATATATATATATATATTTATATGCCCAAGTATATAGTTGTATATAAATATGTATACATTCAAATTGGAATACTAACGAGAAAATAATCTCAGAAATTATACTAAAATTTTATAAGGCCAAAGATACAAAACAGACCGTCAAAGTTTACTTGTTGGGCCCATGGCCAATTCTTAACCAATCCAACCGCAGTAATTAAATTAAACACTGAATAAAATGATGAGTGTATGGCAGGTATACGAGGAAACGATCTCAAGAATAACATCATGAATATGTTAATCGATCATGGATTGGCAGGTGTACAACGAGTACGAGTAAACAACTAAAAAGACAACAACAACAACAACAACGATTACCTAAACTGCCGTTCGGTGGCAAAAGAGGATATCGACGGAGACAAGTATGGATACCCAGCGGGTAACGTTTTCACCGAGACGAACAACAACAATCGGAAGAGCGGTCCGACGGTTCGTCTCACGAAATCCGCGATCGACAGGACCTTCGTGTCCTGGGGAGCATCCCGGAAAGGTTCCGGTTTGGTAGGGGGGTTTTCCGCGGGGGCGCCCTGACCAGGGGCGGCGGTAGGGTTGAGGGGAGGTGTGGTTCGGCCACCCAGGGGGGCGGGGGGGCGATGCGGACTTACCAGTCTCGTGGCCGCGGTGCGGCGGCTGCTGTCGGCGGCGGCGGCGGTGACGGAGCCGATCATCGACTGTGCCGGGACGACTCGGACGCCGTGGCGGCCGTCATCGGCGAACGCGCGCGCGAAACGAACACTGGCCGGGGCCGAACGGGACGAACACGCGGCGAACAACGGCAGAGCGAGAACGCGACGACGTCGCCGGCTTTAGGTGGTGTGCGTTTTATCGACCGGAAACGACGGCGGCGGCGGACGGTCGCGTGCGGTGCAGCGGCAGCAGCAGCAGCTCGTGGTCGGCCGACCGGCGAAGAGAGTGTGCCGTTGGCGAGACGACGACGACTACGACGACGACCGTACGCGCCACACCGGTCGCGGGAGGAGGCGGAGTAGCAGGAAAACGGGAAGAATTATTATCGGGGAAAAAAAAAAATAAGTAAATAAATAATAAAAAAAAAAAAAAAAATACAGACGGCGACGGTACGGGTCCCGTGCGCGCGATAAACCGGTCGGCGGAGACTCGTCGTCGACGGTCGTCCGAGGTGTAGTAGAGTACACTGTTATAATATACGTCTACGGAATATAACGGCGCGCGCTGCGAGCGGACGTTGCCGGAAATGTCAATTGTCGCGGGCCGAGGCGGCGTGTGACGCCATTTTAGAAAATCATTACGGGCTCGTGGGGCGCTGCTGCTGCTGCTGCTGGCTGCTGGCTGCTGCTGGCTGCTGCTCGGCGGCGCGTCGTTGCTCGTCGCTGCTGCTGGCTGCTCGGCGTGTCGGCGGCGGCGGCGGCGCTATACGCGGTGCCGTTCACTCTCTTCCCCTCTGCTGTTCACTCTCACTCGACGGCTCGCTCTCTCGTGTCACCCCGGCGCGACGGTGCTGCGCTCCCTATAGCGTTCGTGACTCTCGTCGCCGTCGTCGTCGTCGTTGTTGTTGTTGTTGTTGTAGAAGTATCGGCGAGCGGGACGTTGTTTCGCAGGGTCTACGCCCAAGCCGCAGCCGGCAAGGTCCTGCGCACGCGCCCTAGTCCCGGGGACCCCTCGGATTTCGAAATCCTTATATTCGGTTTTTCCTCTCTCTCTCTCCGCTTCTCTCTTATTATTATTATTATTATTATTATTATTATTATCATCGTCGCCGTATATCCCCCCGCACGCAGGATCGTGTATAATACGCGCGCACATGTCGACACATATTTTTATTAGCGAGAGGAAAGTATTTTCGCGGGGGAACTCGGTCGTGTTATTATTATTATTATTATCGTTCGGTGGACTGCTGCGGGACCGCGATATTGGCGCGTTGAAGAAATACTACCTACCGTGTACCGATAAAAATCGAGAGTAGAATATTATCATAATTTATTGAGTACCTGATGTGGGTACCTATATAGTTAGTTGGCCACCGTAATTGATCGATTATTCATTACCCACGTTACAAGTTTACAACTATTATGCCGTATAAACGAAATAAATTAAGTTTCAGGGGGAGGGGTTAACCTCCAAACAATCCGAACCCCCCTTGTATGACCTTGGTTATTAATATAGGGGATTGTGTGTTTGTAAGTATAACGTGAATTTCAATTGTTTCAGTAGGTCGCAGTTCAAAACAATCATGTAAAATTATATCACTGCGGTCGCTTTGATAAAATTGCGCGTCAACAGTCATGTGAAAAACGCTTTTTTAAACAATTTGTAGCCGAAATAGTCGTGTATTTGAGACGCACGTGATGTACCGGAATCAATTAAACTCCCCAACCGATTTAATATTATCCAATAGAAATTAACTTCTCTACAATTGTGTGAATACGAATTTATCAAGTGTCAACAAACTATTTAAACGATCACTCAGTCTTAAGCGCTGTGTATTCCTATAATAGACCGTTGTATGGCTAATTTTGTAAAGATTTCAGAAGTCGAAGGCACCGCGGGTTAAATGTGTACATAATATGCATTCATATATTCAGTAACGCTTTAAAAGAATCGCTACGAAAAATTGATAAAATGCGATGCACTATCTAGTATTTGTTCGATTAAATTATTAAAAATAATAAAAATCAAATATTTAAATAAAAAAGAAATGTTATTTTTAGTTTTAAAGTATGACAGGCGTTTGGTTTATTTCTGTTAACTCTTGTGGAGTTCATAAGATTTGTGTAATGTATATATGTATCCTAATACATTAATGAATAATTCCAAATTCAGCCCAATACGCGTGTGCCTCACGAATAAATTAGTATTATTATCATAATATCATACATTGTACGTTGTAGTTTTAAATTACGATTAATAGAAGTAGAGCATCGACACTTGTGATAAATTCAGAAGTCCTGTCGATACATTGTTATTATCATCCTTGACAACGAAAATACTCAAGTTGCGGCAATTTCCCCACCACCCCGGGCCTTATTAAGCCCTACTTAGGTATATACATATGTATACACGCCGTACGGATATACATATTATATATTCATTTAAAGGTACCTTCGTCTTCTATTTATGTACACATTTATAATACATACACCGCGTATGGTAGAATGTGCTAGACGTCTTGTCCGAACCCTTCCTGAAGTTTGTGGCGACCGGTTTTTCTCCAAGATTTTATTATAATAATATAATTTCGTTTTCCGGTACAAGTCACGTCGCGACCTATTGTTATTTGCAGACCATTTTTGTACACAACACGCATTCTACTAGCTGATATACTACGGCAGTGTTAAGAACACGCGTTCTTTCGGTCCTTCTGTGCTGGAAATATTCATATAATAATAATCCGGCTATTTACATCGTACACCGCGGCGGCGTGCAACTGTGCAAGGTTAGTGTATTTGCCCAAGATAATCCCTGGGTAAGGGACGGAAACGGATTACAATATGCATTTGAAACTGAACATGTTAAATTTGAAATATCTACACTCTGCAAAAGTTGCGGTTAACTGGCGATGATAAATTAATTGTTCGTTATTAAGACTAAGATTTGTAACGTAAATTAGTATAGTTGTTAGTTGATGACAAAATGTATAGCTATTATAATACACATATTTATAAAATAATAAATTACACCACTTCTAAAACGGAGGCCAGTAGCCAAGGCGTCGATGGCTAAAGGCGCTGAAACTCCCTCCTCCTGAGGTTAAGTTAAATGTTAAAATATTAAATAAACATACATTTATCATATACTGGTATATTGATATCAAATTTAAAAGATCAATTCACGCGTCACCTATATCTTGAATCACATCCGTTTTTTAATTTTAAAGTGATAAGAGTTTGGTGTTGTTTTTAATTCAATTATCACGAAATCAAATTATATACAAAGTACTTATGTAAAACATAAACAGGCGTAGAAAAAATATGTCGTAGCTCATCCCAAAAACAAATCCTATATAAATACGGACGTTACAGTACCTACTGCAGGAGGAGACGCGGCGACAGCGATATAATATATTATACATATATATATATATATATATATATATATTATTGTTACTTAAACTACAGAAAATCACAACCGCTTATAGAGTAGCACATTGTTCTTTCACTACCCGCGTCAGAAGTTTATAGGACCCACGGCTCAGAATTGAGAGGACAAAAACAGCGCGCTTTAATTATACTATACACCATATTATAGTGTACACGCGATCACTGTTTTATAATAATATGATGTCATTCATTAGTAAGTTTTAGACGTGAGGCACGCGATATATTTTTTTTTCTTTTTTAATATATCAAAACGTGTATAACACGTTGAAACATATAACCTATAGCTTGGAAAATAATGGGGTGTACAAAGTGTAGTTCAAAATATTTCACCAGTAAAATTCCTATTTAAATATTTAATTTGCATTATATATATAAACATTTATTTTTCTAGGGACGAATTTTGAATAATAAATACATAATGACATTAAACTATAAGCATAATATACACCCATGGTAGAAAACAAGTAACGTGCAAAGATTATTCATTATATTCAATTTGAAAATGTACTCAATTTCGCATACTTGTTTTCGGTAAATATTGATTTTATTTCAAAATCGACGGATAAATTAGTACTTATATCTATGGTTGATATTACCCAGTTACCCTTCTGGTAACATTCATATAATATTCTACTATGATTCTAATCACATGCTAAAACGAATTAATAAAGTATTTTTCCTACGAATGATAATATCTACCGACAACGATATAATTAATATAAATTAGAATATTAAATAACACGCTATATACACGACGATCAGATCAAACACTATAGATTTATCACTGTCAAAAGAAGTCATTATACATCAATATTGAAAGTTTTGTAAGTACTTATACATTTAATTTATGATACTTTAATAAGATCTGATAACAATGTAAACAAAAATTATAATCATGACACTAATTTGTCACTGATTTAAAATCATCATTAATTATATAAATACTGTAATAACCGTCCATCACCACCGTTTTGTATGTCTTTTAAAGCGCTGTTAATTGTTATTATTTATCCGCTTCTCGCAGAAACCGTTTAATTATATAATGAATCATTTATATAATAAATAAAGGAAAAAAGGAAAATATCATTTTATATTGATGATATCATATTGATTTGAAATCGTAATTTAAAAAAAAAATTCTGAAATCATCTGTGCCAGTATATTTGTTTTTCGTATTTAAATCCACTATACTTAATATGTATATTAACGATTGCAATTTTCAAAATGATAAAGTTAACTAATATATAATAATTTATATACAATACACAATACCAATACAACTACCAAGTACACGTACCCTCTTATATAAACTAACATTATAACTACAATTACGAAACAAATTATTTGATACATTTTCAATAGGATATCACAGTTAGGTTATACCCTGTATAGTATTATATATTTGTATAGTATAATATGTAGTGCGTGATGCCCATAAAAGATTCTTTCTAAACTGTATTTTTATTTCCTTCCCCTCTAAATAAAATCCTAAATGCGCCACAGTGACAATAACCAATACTTATTAGTTATTTGTATAATTTATATAGGGTAGTATTCCATTAAGCATTATATGATCTAAAGATAAATACTGTTGGTAAAAAATATAAATAACATGAGTATTATTATATTATAGTTATACACTGATAAACTGTTGTTAATCATTTTGTATATATTGGTTTGATTAATAAACAAGCGGGAAGAGAAGGGAGAAGCCCTTCATGACTCACCTAGGTGTACATAGGATCGCAACACTCCCATATTAATTCTATATTATCCCGTAGTTGGGACATAATATGGTTAAACATCTTCGTTATCTACCAGAAATACAATAAAATGTATATTTAATGCGTTAGACAAAACGACCAAGAAAATCTAAGGATATACCTAACGCACTGGATTTCAATGGATACTAAAAACTAATTAGGGTGATATTAAATTTACTGGTGTCTTCGAGATATCCAAAGTGACGAGAAGAATTACGACGATCTTATAAAGTAATCAAAACCAATAATATCCCGGCATTATAAAGTCATACTCAATAGCCAATACAATCATGTAATATGTAAGTACATACTACGACTACTACGAGCGTTATATAAGGCGTTATTTAAATATTAATTTAGTTTAGTTCATAGAATACTATTTTTAATAGTTAATAGTTCATTTTTAACTAAATTAATTTTATCTTGTGGACGTTATCGTATTGCTAATGTAATAATATTTTAAGAGTAAATTATACTAAAAAGTTAGAAGGCGTCTAAATAAATGAATAAAACAAAAAAATACAAAATAATAAAATAAAGAGAATAAATAATCTCAATTAAAACTGTACACTGTACACAGTACTCATTAAATAAACTATAAGACCTATTGTTTTAAACTTTATAACTTAACATTTACTTAAGAATAATTACAATAATAATGTCTACCAAAGCATTAGAACTATAAAAAAAAGTTTTGAGATATTCAATACGAAAATCATTTATTACTACCTAACTATTAAGATTATTTTGACCAAAATAATAATCGAATTATCGAAGAAAATCGTAGATTAAAATTCAAGTTAAAAAGAAAATATATTATATTTAATTTTTAATTAGCACTAATATTTTCGTGGTATGGACAATATGGTCAAGTGTTACCGCGTTACCTACATAAATAACTACGGTTAAGTCCTGAACACGATTCAAGCCCGTCAAGAATACAAGAGCAATAATGAAATTAATACGTATATTTAACAAGGGGCCGGGTATAAGTGACCGTCTTAAAATGAATCATCCTGAACTAAGAACGCGTTGAAAGTGGGGAAGCAGTATCAAAAACTGTATAAATATTTGAAAAAAGAATAAATAAAGAATACGTTAAATATTAAATTTCTATTCTTCTACCTTATTGAAATAGACTTTTTTACTATCCAA
The DNA here is from genome assembly GCA_948098885.1 of Drepanosiphum platanoidis. Lineage (NCBI taxonomy): Eukaryota > Metazoa > Arthropoda > Insecta > Hemiptera > Aphididae > Drepanosiphum > Drepanosiphum platanoidis. Next base: position 6,275,670 of record OX402539.1, read on the forward strand.
ACCATGAGGTTATTATTCCGTTAATATGTTATTCGGCTACTTCTCGAAAAACTCAATGTTTAGTTGTGATTGTTCGCAAAAGGGTATTTCTCGACAACCAGAACACTATACAACACAACTACTACACGACGTATAATGTATTACAAGACGGTTAGGTTAAGTTTGTGACCGAAGCAAATCGATCCCGCCATCGGCCAAATGTTTGTCCTAGACATTTGTAAATAGTACAGGGTACCCCAAGCAGATCGGATAAGTTTAAAAACATAAATTCTACTCTAAATTTTTAATTATTATTTTTATTTTTTAATTAGTATTTATACTTCTGTTCTATGGTAAACTTGAGCATTTTTAAATTAATTTTAATTACAAGAAATTTGTAATAATGATAAACATTAATCAATTATTCTATAAGTTATTAATTTTATTGTGTTAATTAATCAACAATAAAAAATTATCGCGGTTTTAAATGATAATTGAACTTATTGTTTACTTCATAATATTAATATGTACAATAATTATTATTTCCGTTCTAAATTATTTATTACACATTTAATACTAATACCAAATAACATGAAATTATATAAAATGTATAGACTCAATACGTCTTATACGATATATACGAATTATAAATATACAGAATAATTAATATTATCAGTTTTTATTTAATAAAATTATCGGTATATAGTTTTAGGTATTAATTAAGTATAATTAATTATTCAGAACAAGTATTAATAAACGAATTCACGAATGTTAAAATGAAATTGATTTGGAATAAAATTAGGTATGAGAAATATTTGAAAAATACTGATATAAATAACAAAACATTATTTATTTGGAAATTATTTTATCTGTCATTAATCGATAGGTGTATGTATATTTTAAAATACTCGACCAAATTTTAGATTTTCAACATAGTAAGAAATGTGTTGTTTCTATAAAATCGCTGATCAGTAAGATTGAGGAGTGTGGACTTTACGCTATCTAGTGGTAAGGAAATAAATTATTCTTGTGTGTATTTATATCATTAAATAACACGTAGGACACTTAATTCTTCGGATAATATAACTTTAGCATGGGTATTTCATATTTCATTATGGCAGTGAGTGGTTGTAATGGAGGTAACTAATTTTCTATTTTATAATGTTTTCATAGAATGATCTAAAGCAATTTTATCGTTCAAATAGTTCACTCGGTTCATTGGTAAATTTATGACATCGCAAAAACGTATTTGTTCTTATCATGCTAATGTTTAGCGATCAAAAATCGTAAAAACTAGCTATTTTGATAGTCAGCTGAATTCGGGTTCCAGGTCATCGAAACGAGCGTAAAAATTGAGTAACTACCAAACGCACCAAAAACGGTGTGATCGCTGAAAATAGCGACTTAGTTGGTTTAAATCACTTCACGAAAACACGCCTATTTGTAATAGTTAATGTCCTCATCCATTATAATAATTAATTAGTACTTTTTTTTTATAAATAAAAAACCTATTTCAAGATTTAAATAATCTTAAAATTATATCTTAAAACGAATCTAATTCAATTCTTTCGCATCGACGTAATAACATGTCATTATAATTTATAACACTGTTACAACGACGATACATCGTATTAACAATATACGTTGTGCAGAACAGGCAATAACGATAATGCATACATATATCAAGACAGGACATAGAAATAGAAATAGGTTAGCCCGTACGTCTTGCTACGTAACGGATATAAAATAAAATATCTATGAGTATTACAGGATGCACAATCACAATGTTTAATAACAACGATAATTATTAGTATACTAACAAAGGGAGTATGTTTATACTATGAAACATCAGCGAACTGTTGGACTAAGTTGAAGTCAAGACTCGCTCGATACAAATTAATTTTATAAATTTAATTAATTTTACTACTGTAATATTATTATGACTATTATTGTTGGACCCGCAACGCGTGCCTCAGCGCATAAAATAATAACATGGTTATAAGTTATAACCGTGCCCATACGCAACACGGAAATGTATCTACGTGTATCTACCCACGATTCATATTATAATAATATGATACATATTTAGATACATTAAATATATTATCAATTATAAGTCCTATTCTACCCACTGGAATTGTATACACGAATTTCGTCTTTAAATATAAAAAATATAAATTTAATCAGATAATATTTTCCTTTCTCTCGAGACAACGTTTTACTACTAAAATTACACCATTAGCCTTTCTCGGTATTATTATCTTCTCGAATTCTGATTCGTAGTCTTTTTAATAATTTACTTATAACGTAATATAGTTAGAGACTAGAGTAAGGTACCTTTGTAACACTGTAAAAAATAATTAGTCATGAATTCATATTATTAATTCATCACAACTAATTATATTGTATGATATTGTAATAACTACCATACTCCCTCGGCTAGAAATTGAAAATCGATTTCTAGCCCAGCACCAATGTACATATATACCGATATCATTACACCAGATCGTTGAAAAACACCGGTAGTACCTACACCCTGCACGGGAACAATACGCAGTTATTCCAAGGTATTATTATTATTGTCCGCATTACTGCACTACTCTAGGAAACAATATTACCTACAACAGCGATATATAACAACTGACGTGGAGACATTGTGCGATGAACTTGTAACAATGCCTAGTATAATAATAATTATTGTAACGCATAACTTCCAGTGAATGTCGTAAAAAAAACAAAATTATTTATCGACGACCCTAAAGTAATAGTAATAATAATAAATACCTAAGTGTTCTGCAGAGAAATGCCTCTGCTATTTATTTTAATATATACGGCGTATACGATTTATACACAACAGTCGCTAAACTCGCATAACAGACATTCGCGTTTGCAGATACATCAGAGCTGGGGTGGTTGGGGCGGCCTCCGCCCGTTTGGCTCTGCTGTTGCTGTATTTTATTTTATTTTTTTTCCCCCGACATTTTAATTACATGGATTTATACCCCCTCCTGCCCCTTGAAGCTTTAAACTAGTGGAAAATGACATTGAGGATATCATAAATCATATTATGCGATAATATTATTTGCAAATGCAATGGTTAATAGTCAATCTCGTAGATACGGACATATACGTACGTACACGGAAACACGGAATGGCGCCCACACGAGTTACCGAATAGTGCAACTGCACTGATAATTAAAGAAGGTGGATGATTGGATGGGTGGATCGTAGTTTCAAATATTATAGTAAAATAAATTAGTATTTAATGAACAAAATATATTGAACTATAAATATACTATATAGTATATTCTTTGCTATTAATGTTATTTATTAAAGTAAGGAACAAAATATTCTATAAAAACATTGTTTTGTGGTTAAACTAAATCATGATGTACCACAAACAACAACTATAATCAGAGAAACGGCTCAGAGAGATATTTTTATATGAAAATAATACTATAATAATTTTACTTACATAATAAATACTGCCCAATATACTATGGGTATTTTATAGTGCCCAAATTATCAAATTTGCGCGTAAAATAATAATAATAATAATAGTAATAAATAGACAATCTTCAATGTACACAATAGTATGTGTGTGTATATGTATATATATTTATATACACACATATACTAGCTGACCTGTGCAAACACTTTTTGCGCAATAGTTTGCAATGAGTGTATATTAAAATGTATCTATGCATCAGTTTATGAGAACGAAGAATTAATAGAATACAAAATAGTGGATATAATTTTCATTTTGATATTTGAAAAGTTTCTTTGAAACAGTCTTATAATAAATGTATAAAAAAATAATAATAATAATAATAATGCATATAATACGCATATATATATATATATATATATAGTTCACGATATAATTATAATAATCATTTAATCATCACTATCGATTTTCCAAGAGAAAAGGTATAATTCTCCAATAATAGTTATGACTCGTTTATATACACGTGACGAGCGTTCGGCCGAGAAACTCGTTTCGTTGCTACAGTACCGAAATTGACTGAGTCAGCGTCTACTACACACATTTCATTCGCTGGGCCGAGCGACACATGAATTTACTATACACGATCTTACTCGGCTTCACTACTCGGCTGGCGGTTTTGGTAATGGGAGTAGTCACTCGACCCCGTGAATAGTTTCTATTCACTCGCTCATTTTACACGTACGAGTACTGGGCCGAGTACTGGTTCCGTGAATTCACACGGGACAGTGCTCGACCGAGTCCAGTACCGCTTGGGTGGCCTGTGCTTTTATTACACGGAAATACCCAGACGGAAAAACCCAGTCAAACCGAAAATCATACAAACGTATCATTTATACATTTAATTACACAATACGCGACGGCGGCGTACCTGTGTATATATTATAGTCTGTGCGATTTTTGCTAATACGTCATAGTAAATTACAAACGGGTACTAACCGGTGAGTGATGTCGGCCATTTTGTTTTCCCCGTTCTGCCGTCTGCGTGCACTGTAGCCGCGAACGATTTTCTTTCCATCGCGTTTTCGTACACGGTCCGGTCGCGGCACTCACTATCGCGGAATCGACGGATCGTAAACACTCGCGCACTCGCGATCGAATTCAAACCACCGCGGTTCGATGAAAAAAAAAAATAAATAGTTAAACGCGAAAACGAAAACGACGACGACGACGACGATATAAACGACGGCAACGGCTACGCGATACTGCCGTGACGCAGAGCAAAGCGTAGCGACGCTGTCGGCTCCAGACGCGGTCGCGGGAGACAATCGCGGTCGTTCCAGGTAAAGGTCGCCCGTATATCACGGTAACGGTCGCCGGGTCGAGTACGAGCGGGGATTCACAAATTAACGGGAATCACCGGCGATGTCGGCCATTTTGTTTTCTCCGTTTGAATTTTCACAGCCGTCTGCGCGTGCACTTTAAGCGCCAACGATTTTCTTTCCACTCGCGTTTTCGTACACGATCCGGTCGGTACTCGCTGTCGCAGAATTGACGGATCGAAAACACTCGCACTCGCGATCAAATTTAAACTGCCGATGAAAAAATCGGAAAACGCAAACGACGACGACGCGGACAACGGCAACGCGATACTGCCGCGACGCTGTCCGTTACGGACGCGGTCCTAGAAGACGAAAATCGTGGTCGTTCGAGGTATATGGTCGCCCGTATACCACGGTAATGTTCGTCGTTGAACAATAAAATAATAACGGGGGGAGGGAGGGGGGACGTAGGTACTTGTCGGTTTTTGTAAATACACCACTGCAATTGAGTTCGAATAGGCTAGGCAATTTTTTCCATTTTTAACCCCCTTAGGGTTAATTTTTTTAATTTTTCTCTCCGTAAAAACCTTCTAGTTAAAAACCTTCTCTTTTCTTTTATAAGTATTAGAAAACTTAAAAAAAAAGATGAATTAAATCGGTAAAGGCGTTCTCAAGTTATTGCGTGACCAAGGGAAAGAGGGATTTATTTTTATATAATATAATGTAGATATAAATATACATATTATTAGCTACATAACTATATTATATTTTCCTGTTGAGTTTTCGAAAATTTACTTATACACTCCGAAGAAAAAAACATCATTACCTCTGATGACTATAGCTATAATTTTATTTACCTACTTCGTTTCATAAATTTAAAGTTTGAACACAATTTGCAACATTATGATATTAAATAATTCTCGGTGACCACTGAAATGTACCTTTGGGTCATGACATTGCTAACCATTAAACCTGCATGATGTATAACTCTATAGAGGGCTCTTGAACTTTGTCGGTCCCCGGTTTACCAATCTCCCTTAATCTGAGCTTCTAAACACCTATTAAAAAATCATAATCATATCCCAAAATTGACCTCGTTTGTGTATATAATAATTATATACTTTACAATTACACGTTATATTATTCAACGGGCGTGCACCTCCTAATACCCACACATATATTTGATTTGAAAAAGTATTAAAAAACGAAGAAACGACGAAAGTGATTTTAAGAAACGTAATAATGGAGTGAAAGAAAAAATTGTTTGAAAACAAGCGAAAAAAAAGTTTTACGAAAAAGGCGGAATGTGTAATTATTCATAATGTCTTTTATGCGTCTGCTATTTACTTTGCCATACATACGCACATGTACATATAGTAGTCTATGTTCGAATGAAAAAAAATAAAATGCGTTTACTTACTCGGTCGCGTATAAAAAGTGAAAAGTAAATAAAATGTTTTCGAAACGGTAAATTTGTGATTTTTAAACATAGGAAATACGAAACAACGAAACAAATTGACATGCGTGTTTTGGAAACAAGCGACAAACTATTACTAACAAGAACGACTGACATCGGGAAGCGTCGTCCACCATTATTGTAACCGTAGTGAACAAGGAATCTGCGAACATACAGCATTCGACCATGGTACTGACAACCGAAATAATGTTATACGAGGCGTGGAAGAAAAACAAAATTCGCCAGCACGAAAGCAAAAAAAGCGTCGAAAGTTCATTGGTGAGGTTAAAGTGTTGTATTATAAATTTTAATTGTACTGTGGTAGGTTAAAATAGTTGCTACTATAATATAATATCTTTAATGTTTAATCATGATTCATGGTCGCCACTGTTGCCAGTCCATTGTTTTACTTCGTGGCCCACAGTAAGTATATAGTATAATAATTGAACAATTTATTTTTATTTCATGCGGTAGTATACGAAAAAAAAGTTACTAAAAATAGAATAATTTTAACAAATCAATATTATTATTGTGTGTGTGTGTTTCGGTACAAAAATTGAGTATATTATCGATATTGAGTATTCATAAATTTCGGTTTTTAACTATATTTCGATTTCAGATATATTCCGGTACTTGATTTTATCGTTATATCGGGTATCCGGTTAATTCGGGTTCTAACTTTTTTATAAAAAAATTGTTTTTTTATAAAAATGTAGAATTATTTTGTTTTTTTTTATTATACGAGTATATATTCGACGGAAAAGAAGACATTATTATATTATTATTTATAAGTCACGTTGGAAAAGAAACGTTCGCCGCAAAAGTATAAATGTCATTATGATATGTTGAATTCGGCGAAAAAAAAATTCATTCGTTAGATTTGTATGTGATAAAACGACCGCGAACATAAATTATTTTAGTGTAGTAAAAAATCAGTTGTATTAATTTACCTATTGCTATTGATTTCACATAACGAATCGTCTAAAAATTAATTAGATGTTTGAGTCATTTTTTTACTACCAGACTGGTTTAATTTTTTAGTATATATACTCGTACATATATACTAACCATATATATCTATCGTCCCTCGATAGATTTTCAATTTAGATGAAGAATGGGTGAATAAAGATGATTTTCAAAGGTCGAGTATTTGTTTCAAAATGTATTTTATATGAAAATACCGAAACCCCTAAAATGAGTGTCACCTGATAGAATAAAATTGCCTTCCGAAATAGTATTACAACCAATGGTGTGTCGGGGGTCCAGGGGGCAGAGCCCCCGGCTAGGTGCCGAGCTTGCGAGGTGACTTTATATATTTTATAGTTATAATCTATATAATTAAAAAAATTCTTGTAATATATAAATATTATATTATATTATTCAAAATCAAAATAAAACAGTATTGGTTATCAAGGATTGATATGTATTATCATAGATTGTGGTACAATGTGAATACAAAGTCATATTTATATTATATCGACAATTCTGATAAGAGTTTTAAGGTTAGTTTTTTACGAATGTCGGGCATTTGTACTCACGGTTACTTTGTAACGGCTTCTTCATAATTTCGGATTTTATTTACTGCCATTACTTACTAACTACTGTAGTTAATAGTACATTGTAGTGTTAAATTTATTGTAAAATTATTATTTTAGTGTTTACGAGCTGTCTGCTGACGTTCTTGATGTTTTATTTGATTTGAAATACGTCTACCGAAATTGTGACAATGTTTTTAACAAAATCATTGTCACTAGTTTTTGGCATTTTATGTTTATGTATTTACGCATCAGGATCAAAACTAAACGTTCCCCGAGTGCTGCTACCGGTGTTCGATACGTTTACTGTTAGTTTCAACATTGAAGTCACAGATGACGGCTGTTATAAATGGTAAGTATTTCGATTCGGCTGTCATGTACTAATTGCATACTAATATCGGCATGTGTTTTTAGGTCAATATTTAGAGGAGATAATATTATAAAACTTGTTCCATTGGAAGTGAACCCTGTACTTGAATGTTCGGGCAAAGCTTCCGTGTCTTCTTTGTCCAATGAGAAAGTGCGAAAAATTGCAATTTTATTTGCAGAAGATGCAAATACTGGCGAAAAAATACGCTGTGATGTCATTGTTGATACTATTTCAACTTTACAAATCGTCACCAAAACCAAAGAACTATTTGTTGGAGATGCACCTGAGCTTTTTGAAGTGTCTGCGTTCGATGACCAAGGTATTATCTACAAGTCACATTATTTTTAAAAATAAATTACTAAACAGATGTACTTGATGATTAGGTACTTAAAAATTTACATAATTAATGTTATAGTTATTGGATTATTACTCCCAATTCACTATCTAGGTAGAAAAGTTGATATTTTAAAGTTAAATTAATTTATTGATTTAGCATCGTATTCTATTAAGTTGAGTTTATAATCAATTAAATATAGCTATTTAAAATGTATTTGAAATCACGAAAATATAAATAATGAGTAATAATAGTTTTTTAATGTCTAAATAGTAAGTAATTATTCAGTCAATAGTTTTAATTTAATTTTAAAATTTTATATAACAACATATTAGGTACCTTATCTTAAATTAAATATCCGAGAATTATTTTGTAAATACAATAACCAAATTCTTAAGTATAATGTATTATTTTTAATTTTTGCAAGTTTTTAATAAATAAAGTTATCTGTCATTTTTTAATAATAAATAATCATACAATTATTAAAATTAATTGAATAACTAATCTACAATAATTATTCCCAACATAATTCACACTTACATAGAAGTGAACACAGTATTTATATGTGGCTAATTGTGTTACAAATATAGACTCGACTAATTACTGGTTATATTCCTTTTATTATTTTTCTAGGAAACCAATTTACAACATTGGATGGTGTAGAATTTCAATGGTCATTGAAAGTTCTTAGGAGTCCAATAAATACAGTCTTAAAATTTATACCATTCAAAGATTCTTTATATAGAACTCCTCCAGACCTCTTTGAGCTTGATCAGAAAAATAAGCAAGGTCATATGGTCCTCGTCGAAGGAGTAAAGACTGGTTCAGCACTAGTATGTCTATTATTTATATTTGATAAAAATAAAGTAATCCTACACTTTTTTATGAACCATTTTAGGTTTCTGTAAAACTATCTTCATCTGATCAACCGACCACTCAAGTTGAACTTGCAGTCATTGCAAATTTAAGACTTGAACCATCACATGTTGTTATATTACCCGGTGATCTCATCCAAATAGATATTTATCAAGTAATTGATTCAATTCATTAATTGTAATTTATTTATACATGTTATTAGAATTTTATTGTTTACATTTTTTTGGTTAGATACAAAATGAAAAATTAGTTCAGATTCAACTACCATCCAATCAATATTCTATAGAAACTGATCCATCTACAAACTCGAATCTATTGAGAATTGAAAATGACTCTGGTCTATTTAAAGGTCTTAAAAATGGTCAAGTCAGGTTAAATTTAATTGACTACCATGCGGAATCAAAAAATGATACTATTCCTAAATCAATCAGCAGTTTTATTAGTATCTCCGAATTAGATTATTTATCAATTGTTGTTAAACCATACAACCGTCATAATTTAATTGTTAATAATTTATATGAATTTGAAGTTCATCTATTTAACAAGTATAGTATATTTATTATTTAATTGAAATTCATTATATTTGTTTTACTCATATTTTTTTTTTTTTTTTAGTCACAATCAGTCTATCAATATTGGACCTAATGTAAAAGTAATCATGAATATACCTGAAGAGTATTTCAAAGTACTAAATACAGTAACAAATGGATCATATGCTATTGTTCAACCTATTAAATTAGGAACTCCAAAAATAGAAGCATCATTAGTGGAACCATATCAAAGTTCTAGATCATCAGTTGCTAGTACTACAGTTTATATTTATTCAAAGGTGAAAGTTACACCACATGTTATCATTTTTCCATGGCATGCAAACCAGAATAACGGGTAATATTATATTATTTAAATAATTTATTTAAAGGTTTATTTTTTAATTAATGAAACAATTTTGTAAGTGTAATTGTTTTTGTATAAAATATGTGAATTGTCTGCATTAACTGGTTCTAATATTTTATTATTTTTATTTAAATTTATAATTTATTCAGAATTCAATTTAAAATTGTAACCCTAAGGGTTAAGGTAGACATATTAAATTTGCTTTGTTTTTACTATGTTTTAATTGACACTCACTACGTTTGTTTAGCTTTGGCTGACAAACTGACATTTTAATTATGCATAAATTATGTACATTTCATTAGTATTCAAATTTTTATTTTAAGTTCAGTGTGTTGTTAAAATAATAGGCTTTATTTTCTTATTGACATTTTTAATCATTAAAATTAATTTTTTTCAATATTTTTCTTGATATTTGCCGAAAATATTTTATTCCTTTACTCGATATCAACAATTTTAATGTTAATTTAGTTTAAATGATTAATTTTTAATTTAATTTAAAACTTATTGGTCTTCAATAAAGGCATTTTCTTACAAACTTAAATTTATCCAATTGTATTAAAAAATTATATTTTTAAATGTCCAACCCATTTTGCATGATTATTCTTTCTAATACGTTTTTTTTTTATAGACAATACAACATTTAATTTATTGCAGTTATGCTTATCATTAATTACATTTTCTCATGTTGTCAATGAGTTTTGAATACCATTTTCTTTGTTTCTTTATTCTTCATTAGTTTAAATTTTCAATAATATCCTGATGAATCAAAATTCAATCAATTTAGGCGACTAATATTTTATAATTTTATGTCATATGATATAATACCTAATAGATACTCAGATTGTATTTATCCCTTTAAAAATTGAATCACATAGTGTTTCATTTTCCTTTATGTAAAATAAATAATATACTTACCTTTTTTAAATATTTTAATTTTAATAGTTTTAAGGGCATAACAAATTGCTATAAATAATTGAAATAATGACTATAATATATTTATTAAATTTCAGATTACAATTTGCATTGGAAGCTACTGGTGGAGATAGAAAATACAGTTGGAACAGTAACGATATAACTGTAAGTACTGTATCATCTGCTGGACTTGTTACAGCTCAAGGATTAGGAAAAACACTTGTATCGGCTGCAATGACTAGAGATTCATTAAATCAAGATAGTGCTCATATCTATGTTTTGGCACCAGAAGATTTGAAAATAATCACTCAGCCTGTAGAACAAGAAGTAGGCAAGCCTATTATTTTGCATGTGCAACTTTTTGTGAAAATACCCGGCCTTGAAGATACCAGAATTATAACAGCGTGCAACCATAAACAATTTAAAATTGAAATTGAAGATTATCAATTCACATTGAATTATTTGAATTCTGACTCTAACCTAAATAATTCTTGTGCAGCGTTTTCTTTGAGCTCTGAATCGGTTGCTTCTACAAAAGTAACCGTTTCTTTTCAAACGAGTAACACAATTTTAAAAGCGTCAGTTATTGTCAGTACATACAAGAAATTAGTTCCCCTGCGTCCAGAATCTAAACGTACTGTCTTGGCGCCTGGTTGCTCGACTACTTTGTTGTTCTATGGAGGCCCCCAACCGTGGTTGGGCCACAGTGCTGATTATAAAGTGGATTTTGAAATTGATAAAAATCTTGTTACATTCAATGAACTTCCTGTAATTCGTGACGTCGATAGTCATAAAACATATGCATACAAAATTACGTGTGAAAGTTTGGGATCAACTAAAGCAAATCTAACTATCAAGAGTATTCCTGCAAATAATAAATTTCAATCGGAAATTATATCACAGACGTCAGTAGAAGTGTTATGTGCAACACCAAAGTTTGTTAAAGTGTTTGTAACAGACACTGATGATAACTGTCCGCTTTCTAGGTCTTCTAATAATATTTATGCTTATATACACGAACAGCTATTTGTACGAATAAATATAATTGATGAAGACGGCAATATTTTTGACAATGCAACTATGATTAACGCAAGTTGGGTTATTACAGACACTGAACTTGTAAAGGTTGTCAGTTCGCTTGATTTGAATGAAATCACTGAATATGGATTCTCTTTTCCTAACTATCACTATAGTATTTTACAGCCTTTAAGTAAAGAAGGCTCTACCGAAGCTATTTTCCAGCTAACGGGTTATAGAAAACAATTTATTGTTCCGAGTAACTTTCCATTCGGCTCTTTCTTATCATCTAACGACGATGTATTGGAAATAGTCCCAACGATTAAACATTCAGTGTCACTCCTTTTATTTGATAATCCTCGCTTGACACATGAAGACATTCTAGTTATTAATAGCCCAAAAGTTACAAAATCAATTTACAGTCATCAAGGAAGTGGATATTTTAAAATACACCTAAATACACAAAAAGTAGCCAAAGTAACACACAACGGAGGAAGACAAATAGATATAAGTCCATTGGCTCCAGGAGATTTAGTAGTAACCATTAAAGATCTCTGTGTCAAATCTAAACCAATTGAAGCTACATTTAAAGTACGAGATATTTACCGTATGGAGTTATTAACAAATAATTTTGTTGAAATCAGACGAACCATTAGAGCTATTGTGAAGCTTTATGATTCTGAGGGTCATCTTCTTCCAATTCAACCAGGATTGTTAAATATTTTACCTGTAATTGAAATCGGTTCTTTATTGACGATTAAACCAGAACCATTCAAACCTGATCAGCTGTTTGAGACAGAATTTTCAATCACTGGATCTTTATTGGGTAAAACCAATTTACATTTTTTCAGTAATATATTTCCTACAAAAGAAATCCGTACATCAACTTCGTCTATTCAAGTCTATTCTCAACTGCAGTTATCTCCTAAAAATTTGACTTTAGCTGTTGGCTCTAGTTATCAGCTAACTGTTTCCGGCGGACCACATTTAGAATGTGTTTTCGAATTTGTATCTGAAGACGAACAAATTACTAAAGTTTCAAATGAAGGAATTGCCAAAGGTTCAAAAATAGGAATCGCTACAGTTACTGGTATGGCTGTTGGTGTTGATGTGTTGACTGGAATGAAAGTTGTATACTCTAAGGATACAATTACAATTAGAGTTATTAAATTAAACAATGTAAAAATTGAAGTACCATTGTTGAAATTAAAAGTCGGAGAAGTGATGCCAGCTTGGGTTCGTGGTGTACCCGATGCTTTAAGTCCAATTATAATTGGTACTATTCAACCATCTTTAGTATTTCATTGGACTACATCTTCTGTTGGGATTGTTCAGATTTATGATATTTTAGAAAATACAGGAATAATGGTAAATACTATTGTGTTTATAAAAAAAAGGTATATAAATTAAATAATAAATTTTGTGTATTTTAGGTACGTGAACAAGATAGAATATCAGTTCGCATTCGTGCTGTAAAAGCGGGAAATACAAGAGTTAGTGTTTCTGTATCTGATCCATCATCAAAAGTCATTTATATGAATTTTATTGACATAACTGTTTATGAGGAACTACATTTGATTTCACACGACCTGTCGTTAGATAGTTTATTAGTTACTCCAAATACCGAATTCACTTTAATAACTAATAAAAATAAAGTAAGTTAATTAATCGTTTTATAAACGTGTATTACTATTCATATGCAACGTAGTATTTATCGATTTTTCTTTACATTAGGTAGCCAAACAATCTTTCAGAATAGCGGATAGTTCTAAGTTAGATAGGAACCGCGATGCTCTTGCTATATCTGTTGATGAAAACTCTGGTATTGTTCATACGATGAATGAACTTGGACAAGCGCATGTATTTATTGTTTCAACGGAAGACCATAACATTGTGCAGTCTTTAGATGTGCTTATTGATGTAAATACATTCGATCAATGTTGAATTTATTAATTATTTCTTCTATCTAGACTAATAACTATGTCATCACAGGTAAAACGGGTGAATTATATTATGATAAATATTAAAACTGATATCAATTCAAAAGAACCTTCACAAATGTCAGTTCTTCCAAGTGGGATGAATTTAAAATTAATCACTTCATACCATGACGACAAAGGAGTACAGTTCCACGCTATTAGTTCTGATATTAAATATCTAACAAGTCATCAAAATAAGGTATGAAATAGTGAATTTATTATTGTTTAAACTTGATGTATAATTAATATTTCTCTTTATTAAAGATATCAATGTCGCCTGGGGATCAGAAACATATTATGGAAGTTTCCTTATTTGAATCTGGGGAAGTAATACTGAAAATTTGGGACGATGAAGTAAATCATTTCAAAGAAGATTATATTAAATTCCATGTTGAGCACCTCATATATCCAAATAAAGTATGTAAAATTAGTTATAATGGATGATATATTGTATTATACTTACATCTATACAATTTGAATGTATAGTTGACATTTGAAAGTAAAGAATTTCAAATTCACATTGAAAATAAAATAATAGAAAAAATAAGAACACGTTAATGCAAACATGTCATTTCAAACTCGTTTTGTTTTTTGCAGGCCACTGCTACTGTCGGTGATATTATATGTTTTTTAATGCCAGTTAAATTCAGCGAAGAAGATGTTAGTGAATGGGTGTCCGATAATCCGAAAACATTGCATGTCGATAGTGTGTCTGGATTCAGTGTAGCTATGGCGCCTTCGGAAGTTTTTGTGACATATTCTAACAACAAGTTCACGACATCTACAAGCATTAATATTTTACCAATCAAAACTGTATGTATTTATTGTTATTGTTATTTTTTTTTTATGTTAATCTTATGTATTTTTCAGATTATAATTTTGCCATTTGATAAAAAAGTTTTGAGCAACAGTGTTGTTGTTGATATTCCATTGATTTTACTAAATGAACAAGAATCCGTGTCGTTGATTAAAAATAAAAAAGGCAACATGTGGGAATGGCGTGATGATGATTGTTCAAACCGAGAAAACATCATTAAACGTTTTCCATTTGTTTGTGATATTCATTTTGAGTCTATTTTATCGACCCAAGTACAAATTCCGTCAATTAACCGCGTGTTCGATGTCAATCCTCATTTTAACACTAAGACAGGTATTTATTTTATTTTATTTATTTATTTTTTGAAATGTACAATGCTTTATTTAAAATTTAAATGGTAACACGACGCAAATCAGCCAAACGATCTTTAATTGAAATAAGACTATTTAGTTTGATAAGGAGTAAAAAAGTATTCATTTTTAATAGAATTTCACAATGAGAATCCTTTCAGTATGTGCATTTGTAATAAAATTAACTTTTTTTAATTAGTAACGCATAGTTTTAACAATAAAGTTCAGATTGGACAACTTTTATTCACTGTATGTTTGCACACTGAAATTGTGAACATGTTGAGAATCTGTTCATAATGTCTTTTTTAGTTACTACAAAGTTCCGTTTCAATTGAGGTCGTGTGGCAGAAATATTGTGAAGTGAAACTATTTATAATATTTGCCATTTGGTACAATATATATTATATATCGTATTTCATGTTATTAATATTTCTTCTTTTCACTCCAGGTATATACAGTTGTCGACTCACACCGCTTCCACTTGTTGACCAGGAGATGAGTCTATTTCAAGCTAAAGTTGTTATTCGAGTGTCCGCTGCTAACGTGTTCAACGAGCATAGGGATATTACATTTTTACCATCAGTTTATATCAACAAGAAAGAATTATTTTTCGGCCGCTTTAGTGGCAAAGACAAACTAATTATAATTGGTTTATCCCAAGTATTATCGCAGATCGAGGTTAGAATTTACTTGAAATCATTATTTAAAATTATTAAAGTAATTAATCGCTTTTTTTTCCCAATATGACAGGTTATATCCAGTAATGAATCATTCGTGCTGCCTGTATTGTTGAGTGCAAATGAAAATGAAAAGGTTTACTCATTTGATGTGAACGATGATTTTTGGAATGAAAAACTTCTAGATCTTCATATTCTTGTTACTTCAAATTTAACTTATCAAAATATAAAGGTCGGATATTGTTTGTTTGTCTTTATCTATATTATAAATAATTATTTTGAGTGATATATTATTTTTTACATATTGTTTTCCATCACAGATACCTGTTGTGACTTCTCGTTCAATAAATGATTACGATTTTTCCAAAACTCAATCGACCGGTGGATATAAAATTGACAATAAAAAATCTCAACAACCAGCAGCATCGGGTCTGTTCTCTAGTCGTTATAGTATATTCTCTAATCCCTACATTGTTGGTTTCGTTATCATAATCATTACATCTTTGATCAGTAAGTATCTTCTTACGTTTGCGTTTAATTCATCGAATCCAAACCAACACCACTAGTAAATAATTAAATTCTTTACATTTTTATTTGCAGTTTATTTTTATGGACTAAATACTAAGTATATACCTCTTTTCAAAAGTGAGTTAAATTGTTGTTTTATTTATTAATTCCTAGTGTTTCGTATTGTTATATTATAAATTATTTTTAGGTTCTCAAAGTCCACCAACTCCAACAAATGTGGGATTTTACAACAGAAGTTATTCAAGTGATCAAAGCAACGTATCGCCTTCATTGGGTCTTAATAGATCTCTTAAAAGGATGCAGTAAATATACTTCTTATTTAATTTTATCTTGTCATTCAACAATAAGTCTGAATACTATGTTTATAATTTTAGTTATTAACTTTAATTTCACGTATATACTTTTGGATTTTCTAGTACTGTAAATATAACATACCATTGATGAATAATCTTAAAAATTAATAAAATCTCGTTAAGTTTTTTATATTGTGAATACTTTTTCTTTTTTTTTCACTGCTTAATCTTATTCTGCCACATAATGTGATTGAAATTTAAGACATGTTTATAAGAATTTAGCTGCATTAACCATCAACAGAACTATGTTATTTTTTCTTTCTCTTTTTTTTTGTCGTCTTATGATTAAATTTAAATATAAGTAAAACCTATGTTTTATTACGTCGTTATGTTTTGTTAACCGCTTTTTGAAGTCTCAACATTATGTGATTGCAAATTGTGGCGCATCGATTTCATGTCGATCAACGGCTGTCTACAATTAACATGACTGAAAGTAAAATTATGTGTTGAGCAATTTAAATTCAAGTTTTCAGATGAAAATACAAAATGTTATTTGCGTGTTCCGGACTTGCAGTAGAAACGAAATTAATATGCAAGTAAATTAGTTTTATGGATGTACTTTTTATTTAGTATGTCTATATGTTTATCTGGGAAATAATAGCACAACGGTTGTGTTTAACAGTTACGATCCAAATGTTTACAATACAGATACTTATGTGTAATAATTATTTAAATTAGGAAGCCGCCGGCGGAGTTGATTTTGTTAATAATATAGTGAATAATAGAAGTGGTGCAAACGTCGAGAAGAATATCGGAATCGGTTGTGAGATAGCCTGGGGAGAATAAGAATGAAAAGAAGTTGTCTTCTTGGGGATACGAAAAGGTAAGTATAAAATTATACGGTTTAAATCTCGTAAGCTGTTACGGAATGAAACAAGCAGCGAATTTTGTTCTCTCTAGACTACAATCGGCATAATAATAGCGCGTGGTTAATTTCGAGCGAACAATCGGCCGTGTAAGTTGTAGACTGGTATAGAAAAACGTTGCTCGAATATAAAAAGATTTTCTTATTCCACTCTTTCGTCTGACGATACTCCAGGCTAACAATGTGTAATATACGAGTATAATAATATATTCTATTGGCTATTTTTCAAGCATAATATGAAATTCTCCGAACGTTATAATTTTATTATTTTTTTTTTCATTTTTTACTTCTCCGTTCTGTTGTTGTTTAACGGTATCAAATCGATTGTTTAGCGTTAAACTTGGTATAAATTGCCCTCGTGTGTGTGATTATATAGTTTAGTCGGAACACTTTAGAGTCAAAATATGCGTTTGTCTTGTTCTCGGGATTCACATTTAAAGGACTACTCATATACATATTGTATCGTACACACTGTTCTGATGAAAATAACTCACAGTCGGCTGTGATTAATGAAAAAGAAATTATCATAATAATCGCTCTTGTACATCACACACGCACATATTATAATAATATAATGAGTACGGGGTTTGCGTGTGTGAAACTGCACAAAGATAACAAAAACGGTTTGTTTGAATTGTAGATGTATTGTGTAATGTCTCGAATAGAGAGAGAGAGAGAGAGGGGGGGGGGAAACAGTAAAAATTAGTCTGTTCGCGTGCGAATAATAGGTATTATTATTGTGTGATTTTTTTTTTTTTTTTTACAACAATATCGGTGCGAGCAATGCCAAAAGCTACGAGATAAAATATGTCTTTAAATTAATACACGTGTAATGGAAATTTAAAAATATAGAGAATATATTGATTGGTGTATAAATTGGCTCGATAAATTACGTCTTTCTCGCGTTCTACAATAATTATTATTAAGGCTCGTTTGTATTGGAAACGCGACACGAATTAATCAACAGACACCTATGATTATATCGTTATTATTCTAACGAGGAGATTAATTATTACACTAAGATTAAAATTCGGGTGCGGAGAAACTGGGAGCGGGCAAGGCTGGATGGCGGTGTGTTTGTATTACACTCGCGCGCATTAATTCGACACTCCTCCGAATCGTTGGCGATCGCGGAATCCAGAGCTCTTTTTTTCGAAAAACAATATTTATCAGCACTGTTTTCGCAATTACCGATCGTTTTTACGCGTGAAATTCGAGTTTCGTTTGATTATTAAACGACGACTTTTTATCTCAGTGTATAGTTACATATATATATGTATATTTAATTTATTTAAATACAATACGAATGGTTGTATTGTTGCGTTTTCGTCCGTGGCGTTCGACGAAGTTGAAACTATAGTTAAAACGTTGAATATTGACGTGATGACATTTCCAACCATATTATCTGCAAAACAAAAGCAATTATTGGTTGACATTATAAAAATTGTATACCGTTTTTATAACGACTCGTATACGTTTTATACGTATTACTTATCATATTAAAACTCGAGTACATAAGATCATTGATTTTTATTATTATTAATAATCGATCGATATTCTAATTGACCTGATTTTCTGAATTGCAGACAAAAAAATACCGAAATGTATATACGTATTATAGTGCCCCCTCCACTCGACGAGAGTTTGATTCGAAAGACAGAGGATTCGGAGA
The DNA here is from genome assembly GCA_948098885.1 of Drepanosiphum platanoidis. NCBI lineage: Eukaryota > Metazoa > Arthropoda > Insecta > Hemiptera > Aphididae > Drepanosiphum > Drepanosiphum platanoidis. Next base: position 6,295,051 of record OX402539.1, read on the forward strand.
GATCAAGTACTTCCGAGTCTCTCGTATTTTTGCGCCCGTGAACAGCGGGTTTACCTACTCTGTGCTCGTATTCGAGATTTCACAACATGATGAAAAACGAACGGCTGCACGTTATAGCCATTACAAGCCGCCAGTTTCCTGTTTGGTTTTCGAGTATATTATTTAAGGTCAACGCGAGCAAACATGACGAGTACGGCAGACGATTATCACCAAATAAAAATAACATATTATATGAAATATGAATCACTGAAATATTTACGACCGATGTAATAAACACGTATAAATAATCGTTTTATTGATACGAGTGCGCCGTGTAACGCGTCTCAGAAACGGCGTGTGACCCGATGATCGCGTCAACGTGGCAACATGCCTCCTCTCACATCCAGTCTGTTGAAAAAAAAAAACCAACGAAGATAAATGCATTTCATACGAAAACGTTACACACTGGTACCAATTGTACCGTTAAGTGTTTCTCATATACAACAAGGCTTGTTGTCGGCTAAAAAACAACCCGTCTAGCCCGAGATCCATTACCTATCGGCTTTGTCATGCACTTATAAAACACTACGACGATAATAAATTATCCAAACCGAACATCAATGTCCAATTTGTATCCTTTGTAGGATAACGTCAGTTTGATCCTGAATTCGCGCTTTAAATTTAATGTAATTTTCTAACACGTATGTGAATTCGTACACCATAGAGTTTAATTGTTTAATTTGTCAAACATTCGACTACAGGCAAGGCCGTATCCAGAAATATTTTTCGGGGGGGGGGGTCCAAAATATGTTTATTGTAATTTTACTGAATTAAGGTTTTAAAATTTGATTAAAAATAAGACCAAAAAAGTTTTAATCTTCTTTTAATAAAATATATAATTAAATAAACAAAATTACTTTGACATCTTGCCACCTTACACTATACAAAACATAAAAACAAAATGAATTGATAACATACACAAATTCAATATAATTTAAATTAATAAAATGCTTCTATCTTTTTGAAGAGCAAACTGGTTCAACACTTCTACGGATTCATATTAGTCAACAGTTAATTTAATTAGAGTTTAAGCCATTTATAATTGAAAATATATATGTTTGTATTAAAAATAAATAGTTATTTTAAACATTTGTAAAATACTATAGAAATTTCGGGGGGGGGGGGGTTCCGGACCCCTTGGACCCCCCTCAGATACGGCCTTGACTACAGGTACAGTAATTAAAATTGAATGCGTTGATATATTTTTTTCAAATTATTATTTATTTCAGAGAGCACAAGACATGATTCCAGGATATGCGGGACAACTGCGGCGAGCCCCACAACTTGTTGTTCTAGAGTCGTTCAAAAGTGAACGAGTATACAAGAGAAGTTTTTTTAGTGTGTATGAGTTTTGCTACATTAAGACATAAGGTAATATAATATATTAAATACTTATAATAATAATAATAATAATCGATTGATTTTGTGTAAGTATAGTTTTCGAAAAACGTAAAGACCATAGGCGTGCCCAGACTTTGTTCCCAGGGTATGTAAAACGTGCCCCCCACTCCCCAGGATATGAAATAAACGCCCCTAAAACGAACGGCAGTATACAAGCATCATATTATTATGGTCACTACTTATTTTTAGATTATTCCAAGTTATTATAGCTTCTTGTTATAGCAATAATAATAGATACGAATCGTGTGTACGAATAATATGGATAATTTTTTAGAACGCAAAAAGTACTAAAACGGAAAACAAGTCCAGACAAATTAACCCAACATAATATAATAAAATTTGGTTTAAATATAAAATTACAGAGATATTTTCTGCGCTCTGCCACACGAATAAAAACTAATTTCGATTCGTCGAATTACGTACGTTGTGTTTATTATATAATATTATACTCTTAAGTACGTTGAAATATGAACATTTTTCGATCAGGTATCTATTATTGTTTTATGATAATGCGCTATATTACCCATCGATGAAGTTAAATGATTTTAAAATAATTGACGTTCAATATTCCTCTGGTGTTTATGCGATTGCCTACACCATGGCCACGGCCCATGATTGTTTAATTTGGTTTTTTTTATTTTTCAGTTATTGTATGCTGCCACGGGGTAATTGGTTTTCGAATAAATTGCATGGAAGTCAATATAAATTATAGTCAATAAAACTGTCTATATAATCGTTATTTGGTAAATTTGTCGTTTTAAATTGTACAACGCAATAACAAATTAAATACGCGAGTTGTTGGGAGGGCCGCCGCGGCGGGTGTCTTTGAATTTAAAAGCGACGGATAAATTGGTAAACAAAAACAAAAACTATGTGTGTCAGTAGTGAAAATTGTACATAATATTATGAGAATTTACAAAGAAAAACGACTGCGACTAATTGATTTTGGTTTATTTTTGTTATTATAGTGTTTATTACATGGAAAATATCTCAAATAGCGCAAAATCCATCAACAATTAATAATTATTTTCACCGTTCGAGCATTGATGAACAGACTAACACAAGTGCGTACGATAGGATTATTGGATAATAAGGTTCTATAATAACTATTTTATTGATAATTTTTTATAAATATTTCAAACCTAACGCAGATAAATGCGACCATATATTGAGCGCTAAATACTATTATGTTATATCATTTTTCAAATCGAAACCTAGTCTGGAGCAACAGAGTTTGGGCAAATGCACTTTCACGTTTCCACTGGATTCTCCTCCCCCCCCCCCACACACATCGTAGGCATACCTCTCATGTTTATCAATTTAAAGATTTAGGTATAATTTTTGATCCTAAGTTAAATTTCTCTCTTCATACAGAAATGATAAAAAATAAAGCTTTTCGAAACCTAGGATTTATCAAACGTATACTTGCGGTTCATTTCTAGATCCTGTTCCCTTAAAAATCCTCTACTTCTCTCTTGTACGTTCTAATCTCGAGTACTGCCCCCTGATATGTTCAAAATAATACCTCAAAACAAAATCTTTTGCTAGAATCTGTTCAAAATAACTTTTTACGTTTTATCGCTTATAAATTCAACATTAACAGGCCAATCCATGGAACATATATCAATGTATTAAATTTCCTACATATCTCCCCACTCTCTGATCGTCGTTTACTAATACTCTCTAAATATTTGCAAAAACTAATATTAGGTTCTATTGACTGTCCTGAAATCCTCTGTCTAATCCGTTTTAAAATAAATAGTCTCAATACTAGAGATCCAAAACCTTTTTATCCTCTTTTCTCTACCAAAAATTATATATTAAACTCCCCTGCTAACCTCCTTATGACTGCCGGTAATACTTTGATATCTTTGATTATATTTGATTCATTTCAATTATATTTAATATGTATCCTATATTTACTTCTAAGTTTTCTTATTATTAATCTTAAATTAAGATAAATTATATTTAATTGTATTATGCTTGTTATTTTCCACACATGTAATATTATGTTTAAGGACTCACGTCCGTTTATATTAATAATAAATAAATAAATATTATAGAAGAAAAAAATCAATAATCCACCGGCCGTAAATCGAAAAACTCATGATAATCCGGGGCCAAAGTCCCTCTCTATTTTTTTTTCGTTTCTCATTATTCGGCGGCGCGATGACGATCGCGTCTGCACGAACGGACACGCTCACGAAACACACACACACACACATTATTATCCGTGCCCGGCAATCCGTTACAACAATTCGCGTAATAATATATAATAATATTATAGTCGTCGTCGTCGTATTCCTTTCGTCCTGGGCGGGGACGACGAGCCGGCCAAGCCCTCCCTCTCCCGTGTACTATATACTTTCCGTACGCGACCTCGCGGGACCATGGTAGGATATTATTATTGTTTTATTTTCGTGAACGTTTTCATACGGTTTTCTACTCGTATCAACGCGGCGACGACGAGGTTAATAAAATTATTATTCTTTGAGCCTTTTTATTCGAGTTTACCGCGCGTTAAAAATGGTAAATATATACGAGGACGTGCCGATCATCGGGGGTGGGGGGGGGGCTAAACAGCTCGAGGATCCCGACATTTTTCGTTCTCTCTGAACTCGGGGCCTAATATTATACAATATAGAAAAAATAAATATGTTTAAAGGTTAATACTCCTATAGAGTATTCCCTGAAACACCTTGCTTATATCCTGCTTACTCTATTCTTTTACATAATACTCCAGGCAAGATCTATTTTTCATTCTTATTTTATTTCATTATTCGATAATTTTAATTTATATATTATAGGTATAGTAGGAGCATATAGGTATATAATATGACATTTATTGATATTATAATGAGGTGTCCTGCAACGAATAGAGGGGTAGAATCCTGGCGAGGATAATAAACAGGTCTCCTAGAAATCGTCGTCGTTTTTGTTTACGTTACAGGTACTATACCGGCAACGCGGTATCAAATTGTGGAATAACGAAAACGAAAATAAACAACAGAGCCGTTCGCTTTAAAAATCTATAAATTTATAATAATTGTCAAAACTCGCCTCGTCCGTACGGCGATAAAACATTGCGCCCAAAAGAATGTTGCGTTTTATTTTTCAGATTATATCGTTTCGCCTTCGGAGCGCGCACACCCGACCGGATAAACGCCGTCGCGGAGTGGGGGGACGGCGGCGGTGTCATTATTATCGTCGGCTATCCGGCAACCGGCACGTAACCCGCAGTCGTCGTCCGTCCGTTTCCCGAAGCGTGTTCACTCCAGAGCCAGTCTTCCATTTTCGTAAGTATAATTATTATTGTGTGATTTTCGTGTCGCGACCATCTCCTTCGGGAATTTTCACCATGTCATTATATTATAATACGTATTATATACCCGTTTTTGTTCGCTCTCTGATCGATGTGGTAAATCTCATGATAGAAACATCTTCACCCGATATCGTTAGGTGTGTATAGTCGTATGTCGTCTCGTTAAAACGGATTTTATTTTATGTTGCTATGCCGTTGACTTTATAATATAATATATGGTATGCTTGTTGCATTAACGATAATCGGATAACGTGACACGGCAGTCGGTCTCTTCGGAAAAATCACACCTTACTGTACACAGTGGATCCATCAAAATGGCCACTGACGGGTAGAGATTAATAATATGAAACAAAAATTCTTGTAAGATAATCCAATTAAAACGTAATTGGCTGAAATACTCTATTGTCAGGCTCAAAATTAGGATTTTAACTTGATTTTATTATATGAAAGCGAAAAATATGTAATGTTTCCGATAAATTGTGGAGGTTTATGAAAAATGTCGTCCGCGCGTTACGTTCGAGCAATAGGTTGTGCTCCACTGCTTGTCGAAGCGAAAACATTTCAACCGTAATACTATACTCGTATTTAATAAAAACACGGTTTAGCTAAAGATTATGATAAGATATCGTAGTATATAGGTATACTTAATAAAAAAATTCCACAAACAGCTGTATAGATACGTCTTCATTATTCTTGAAATTTTATATATTATTATTGAATGCATAGTTTATTTACCTATACATTGTTCTGATTTATGTTTTTTTGTATTTTAGAGTGAATCGATTATTTGTGAAACATGTCGTACAAAGTCACATACTTTGACATCACTGCCTTGGCCGAGCCAATCAGATTCCTCCTGTCTTATTTGAAAATTGATTTTGAAGATTTTCGGTTTGAGCGTGAACAATGGCCGGCAATCAAACCCAGTAAGTTAGAAGAAAAACCTAATATTTGTATGTTCAATGAACTATTTGACTGTTTGAAACTCCTCAAATAAAAACTCCTATAGTTTGTTAATAGTTAATTAGTAAAACACTGATTTTTTATTATATTAAATTAAAGCAAAAATACTCTGTATTTCTAAAATTTTTATATCACAAGTTACATATACAAATTTAGTATAAAATACTGGTAGTTGAACTAAAACAGAATATTATGTACTTTCTATTGAAAAAAGTAATAATAATAATAATAATAAATCTAAGTCTAGATATTAACAATAAAGTAATATATATATATAATTTATAATTTATAGTGCTCTTCTTATTATCTGTTGTAGCAATGCTTAGAAATAAAAATACATACTTAAATGTTTTTTTTTTTTAATTTAATTTAGCCATGCCATTCGGCAAAGTCCCCGTGTTGGAAATTGACGGAAAAGTATTGAACCAATCCACGGCTATTACTCGTTACTTATCTAAAAAGGCTGGATTAGTGGGCAGTGACGATTGGGAATCTATGTTGATTGACATCGCCGTTGATAACATTCATGATTTACGTCAAGGTAAATATGTGTCGATATAAGTACAATATGTTTTAATCTTAATTTAAAATACACGGTTGACGATAATTAATTTGAACATTGTCTTTACAGCTATTGCATCGTATTCGTACGATCCAATCGAATCATCTAAGGAGGCAAAATACGAACCTTTGATAAAAGAAACTATTCCGACCTACATGGATAAATTTGAACAAACTGTTGCTGAAAATGATGGATATTTTGTTAACGGCAAGGTAAACATGCTAATATAATATATATTTAACCTGTAAAACTGTTTTTCTTTTTGAAAACTTAAAAAAAAGACTTGTGACTATTAAGGTCACTATTAGATCGATAAAATATGTATATTTAAATTAAATTTTTTTTTTTAATTTGACTGATTTTGTCTTCTAATTTTAATCGATTTTGAAATCCAACACTATTCCATAAATATTATCAGCGCCGATCTCACTAAAGTTAGTTTGATGTTTATTACTTATAATTTCATTGTGTATTTGATTTCTAAATTAATATCATAGTGACATTAATCTACTGATATAGCTTTGAATTTTTTATCCATGTTTGTTAATTGTTTTATAATATAAATCAGATTCAAATATAAGTTTTTGATAACGTTTTTTTTTTTCAGTTATCCTGGGCTGATTTATTCTTTGTGGCTATTTTGGATTACTTGAACTTTATGGCAAAAATCGATTTGTTGGAAGGACGTCCAAAGTTGCAAGCACTCAAAGAAAAAGTCTTGGCAGTGCCTCAAATCAAGGCATGGGTTGAAAAGCGACCTACCAGAAACCCTTAGATTCTAGATTATTATTTCCAGCACTACATAATTGAAAAAAATAAAGGTTTATTTTTATTTAATAATATTTAATACCATACAATATTAATTGTCATCAGTATCGTACGTTTAATTTTCATAATACATTAATAATTTATATTATTTTATAGTCTTAATGATGTTTGTATCTTTTTATTTGAAAGCAATGCACTTTTGAAGAGTTTTATAAATTAAAATTAATAAAATATTTTTATATATCATATTAATATTGAATTTGTGTATATTTCGGGTGGTTGTAGAGGTGAAAAATCTATCGACTTGGCGACTCGCAAAACTGTTTTTTTTTCCCCCGGCCGTAAACATGGATATTTTTTGTAAGTATTTATTGCAGACGGTAAATAATTGTTGGGAATAAAAAACAAAACCCATTTATTGCATTTTTTATGGACTCATAAATTTTTATATATTTTTCTGTTAAACGTTTAGGTGGTGGTTCATAGTTTTCCAACGAACAGAAATTATTACAAGTTTATTAAATAATTTTACATTAATCTCTCGTTTGAGTTCACGAAAATAAAAATAAAAAATTCTCATAAACACTTTATCATCTAATTATGAATACTACTAATGTTTATGACATCATAATAATTGTTTGTATGAGATAAGACGAAAAAAAAAACCGATCATAACTCATTTTGTTGTGTACCTATGTTATACTCGGTGTTATGTTTGTGCACATGAGTTATTGCTTTAAATCGTGTAATGTGTAACGAAACATTTTTAAATTTTACTTTTCAAACCGCGCTATATCTATTTTGCACTACTTAACCTATGTCCTGAATACGAAGGCAAATACTTGAACTACTGTAATTACGCGTAATTATTTATCATAATAATACATATCGAATACTATTAAAAATAATTTGATATAATTCGGATGTAAAAGTGCTCCAAATCATCATAATATTTTCAAACTTTAAAACCTTTATATAAAAATATTAACCGACCGAGTGAAATGGTATGTATTTTTTGCACAGAGTGAAATGGCTCGAGATCAGTCAGACACGTTAATAAAATACAACCTTTATTGACTATCGAGTCATAAACCCATAGCTTAAATCGCTTGTTGTCAAATGACATTATTTCCAAAGTTCTTTGTGTCGTATCGGTAAAAGATAGAGCGAAAAATAACCTTGTATCTTTTGGATTTGACTCCCAACTAGGATAGGTTTTAATGGTCGAAAAGATTTCTTTCCGCTGTAGGTAATATCGTTATAAATACAGAAAGTCGGATCCCAGATCTGTTATTTACACCGGTTGGGTCCCAGCAGATTTTTCCGGCACTACACTTGTTGATTTCGTTTGTTTTATAATAATAATTACTATGGCCATCATAATTATCATATGTAATTATTATAATAATTCAACATAACGTTTTAATATTATGTTTTTTCTTTTGCATAGTTTGTTGTAAGTATTTTGTAAATAATTTATTAATTTTTATTGTTATTCTTTTAGCATGATGGTTCGTGAAAAACACCACTAGCGTAGTACCGAATATAATCCGATTGGAAATTTTAATTTAGTCGAAAACCTACTCGCGCCCCAGTGAGGGACAGTTGTTATTTCATCGGGGAGGGGGGATGGTTTGGCCATTTTTTCGGTCCTCGACGCTGTTCGAGGGCCCCTTAAAATGCGACAAAATGTGCGTGTCGACGCGACGTCACGAAGTATTCACATATTATCACTCGCGTGTGGGTTTCCTGAAGAGCGATGATTATAATATTATTATTATTACGATGTCGGTACCGTCGTACACGTCTCTTATTAGCTTATTAGCTACGTCGTCGGACACGACACGCTAGAGAAGAACGCGCTGCCTAGTCACGAAAACGTAGTGACCACCGTATATTATTAAAATCGTATTATTATTATTGTTGTTGTGTGTTGCCCAACGCTCGGTCTCTGTTGCGGTAAAGGGGGGGGGGCAATCTAATCTGCGATCCCCCCCTCGCTCCCTCTCACTCCTTTGTGGCCGCAGGACGATAATTCAGCGCCGGCTTACCTGTGTAATTATAAGATAATATGACGCGGCGGTAAAATATGAAAAAGTGGAGAGGCGGGCAGCGTTATGAAATCGAACGGATAAAAAGTAAACATTCGAGCGAAACGAAAACACATTATTATTGCACGCACGCCCGTCCGAGCGAAGCGCTACGTTTGTCCGTCGTCGCCGCCGCCGCCGCCTTTAGTATATACCTTCGCCGTCAGTACCTGATTACCAGTCGTCTTGTTCGCGAGTCCTTCCAGTTTTCGTCGTGAGTATAGTATAGTATATATTAATATAGGTACTATATATTCTACCGGACAGTTCGTATCTCTCGGCTATAACCCTCGGCACCGGTAGTCGGAATTTTGGGAGGTGTGGGAAAAAAAATATATCCCCCCCTACGAAATCGTCATTTTTACGAATTTTTATAAATCAAACGCACTCTCGAAGGCTTTCGTCGTATGCGACGAATCCGTTATCAACTCGAAAACACATTTAATAACGTTCGATCTTTTTGTTTGTTTTTTTTTTTCGACTGCCTATTTGTTATTATAATAATTACATAACGTTTTATTTCGATTAATCTATCGTCGAAACGTACCCGTTTTGGAAATTTCGCCAGCTCGTATATGCTTCGGGAATAGCAATTAAAAGTTTCCACGTATAGTTTTATATTCTAACCACTACTTGCCGATAATCTCCGCGCGCGCCGCAGATCGTTTTAAACATAACCGATAAACGACCCGTAGACTTTCACTTTGATTTTCTACGAAAAACGATCGATGACGACAGGTTTTTACGGCCGCCGCCGGCGCAGCTTTTCTAACGAATGCCCAACTATGGTCGGGGGAACAGCGATTTTAGAAATATTCGGTATATTTTATCCGGGTGCTTTTTTCCCGACGTCCTAGCCGTCCGTTTGTTACACAAACTGGTTTTAATTAATTGAAAAACAACGACATGTCTATTTTAACGAGCCTATTATGATTAATCGAACTGGCGGTACCTTATTATTGATTGCAGCCGCGTCGCCACGATGTCGTCTTCGTACAAGCTCACGTACTTCAACTTGACCGGACTGGCCGAACCCATCAGATTCCTGTTGTCCTACTTGAACATCGAATTCGAAGACGTCCGGTTCGAACGCGAACAATGGCCGACGATCAAACCGAGTGAGTCGTCGAAAATATTATTAATAATTATTTAAACGATTAACTTCGCGCCGGACTGTTATTATTATAACTTATTATATAACTATTAATTATAATTTATAGCGAGTAAACGAGTTTAAAAATATCATAAAATATACCTCGACGACGACGACAACAACAATAATAATTATTTTGCAGTTTATTTAAAAACGAACGAAACGACTGTAATAATATTGTGTTACCCATGGTCATGGTCGCGGTTAGCCCGCGGTAATTCGGGGGGGTTTTCGGTTACTAAAATTACGTTTACACCAACTGCCGACAGATAGCGCTGTATAATTGAAAAATAATTTTTTTTTCCGAAATCACACGATATGCAGATATTATAATTTCGTCGGTTTTTCTTTTTTCGTCTTGCATACCTAGCTATAGCAGACGCCCTGCGAAATTTCCAAAACGGGTACGCTTTGACGATAGATTAATCGAAATAAAACGTTTTGTAATTATAATAACAAATAGGCAGTCGAACGATCGTGTCGTATTATTACGTTGCGGTGTAAAACAAAAAGAGATCGAACGTTATATTAAAGGGGGCATTGAAAGCGACATCAATTTTTCGTCAAAAACACCTTTACGACTTCCAACGGTACTTGTAATAATCTTACAGAAATTGTGAAAACAGTTTTGGAAAGCTTATCACTTCTACTTTGCAACGGTCGGAGCACTTTTTAAAAATTTTGCATTTTGAGAAAAAAAAGTTTAAAAATTACAACGTTTTCAACATATTCAATATCAAATATCTTATTAACTAATTGCTTTTTGAAAAATGTGATCCGACCGTTGTGTTTTCGAGTTATTCACCGATTCACCGCGTACGACGAAAGCCTTCGATTGTGTGTTTGATTTATGAAAATTCGTTCGCAGTGGCACGAAAAAATGTCGACGTCATTCGAAAGGATATTTATTTTTTTCACGCGCCTCCCGAAATTCCGATTACCGACCGGTGGCGAGGGTTTTATTGTTGAGAGATAGACATCACTGTCTAGTAGAATATACTTATTAATATATACTTTTATACTTACGACCGAAACTGAAAGGACTCGCGAACGAAAGGACTATAATATTGTATTACCGATGGTCATGGTCGCGGTTAGCCCGCGGTAATTCGGGGGGGTTTTCGGTTACTAAAATTACGTTTACACAAAGTGCCGACAGATGGCGCTGTATAATTGAAAAATAATTTTTTTTTCCCGAAATTGCACGATATGATATAATTTCGTCCGCGTTTCTTTTTTCTCGCGTTCTCCGACCGACGGCGCGGTGGCGGCGGCGTGCGTAAAACGAAAAAAAAAAAACGTTTTTATTTAATCATTTGAAGTATTTGGGATACGATAAAATCGTTACCTACACGACTATACATACGTGTACGTATGTGTAATATACACGTATAATATTATACGTCATGTGGTATGAAAAAAAAACAAACAAAAATTAGTTTAAATACAAAAAATTAACGTACTATTCGTAAAGAAAAATGCGTTTAACACGCGCCATAAAAAACGCCGAATAATAAATAAAGTACCTTGGTTCTAAATAATTGTTTTGTAACGAACACAAATCTATAGTTTGGATATCGGTTTAATATATTTTTTATACACGGTCGAGTATTTGTTGTATGTTGTATTTGCTGCAAGAAAAGCAAATACGAAAATCATCAAGATCCAGTCTCTATTTATTACAATAATAATATTGTAGGACATTTTAAACTCGACTGACAATAAATTTATTTTTATTTTGTTTTCAAACGGACGTTTGTTGTATTATAATCATTACACACACCTCTCGCTTTGAACATAACGAGCCACCGCCGCCGCCGAGGTATCCGCCGAGGCTCAAGGTTCGATTTAAATCATATTCCATTATATAATATTATGTTTATTATAGGTACACACTAGTGTGATTACGTGACGATCAGTTCTTCAATCGGTTTTACTATACACGGAATTTAAATAACGTGTAACGATATACCGCTGTTATTTTTAACCGCGGTGATCTAACATAATATAACCGATAACCGCTGTAGGATAAAATAATTATATAATATATATTTTAATAAATAGATTACGTCATCGGCATTTTATACCTTTGCATCTCTATAAAAAGTATAAAGCCCGACGTCTTTCTAAAATCTAAACGATTCTCTGAACGAAGAACGAGAGAGTAATAATTCGATAATCGATTTCCGTATAGTCGATACGAGCTTAGCTCGGTGGGTAGGTACTATGTAGAGATATTCGTGTCGGGCTTTAGTAATTATAATTTCAATAAACGTATTACCATTTGTGTATAGAATAATTTATATTTATAATCATTGTCTGTTCTATAATCAACGGTATTACAAATCACTCTGATAAGGTTAGACTCTCTGATAAATACATCTGATAAATAAATCTGATAGATAAATAAATGATTAATATTAGTAAAATAAGTAAATAGTAAAGACAAATGAACATAAAATGTGTATATTTTATTTGTTTGGTGTGTGTTTTGTCGTCTTCTGAGAAGTCTGTAGAGCCGGAAAAATGTCAAATCTACCGATCCGACAAAATAATAATTATTGTTTTATTATTTTTTTTTTTTTATACACAAACTCGATTAGACAAAAAGAAAAATCGAATATTTTCTCGATCGAAACGAGTATGGTAGAAGCGCACAATAGGCAAATGTTGTTCTATTACATCCGTCCGTTTAAATAATTCCAATCTGTTACAGCCATGCCCATGGGCAAGGTGCCGACGTTGGAGATCGACGGTAAAGTGTTGAACCAATCCATGGCCATTTGTCGTTATCTGGCCAAAAAAGCCGGTCTGGCCGGTGCCGACGAGTGGGAATCATTGTTGATCGACATCGCCGTGGACAACATTACTGATTTACGGATGGGTAAAAACGATAAAAATATTATATTATTTTAGACAAACATGCGGTATTGACGTTTCACGTTGTGTGTTGACTTTGAAGCTCTAGCGGGATACGCATTCGATTCGAACGAAGAGTCCAAAGCTGCAAAATACGGTCCTCTGATAAACGAGACTATTCCGCTCTATTTGGGTAAATTCGAGACCGCTGTTGCCGAAAACAAAGGATACTTCGTCAACGGCAAGGTGATTATCCTTTGCATATAATATAATATTATGTTCCCGAAATAGAACAATTAATTACCTAACCTCTATTCGAGAAATCAATATTACGGTCGAACGATTTTAAACTCTGGTATAATAATCGTAGTATATACCGGTATACCGCCATAGATTAAAATATATATCCTGTATATTTAATCAATGGTACCAACTGCTACTATAAATACCTAATACCTATATTTTGCCCTCGCCGGACTAGAATGTTTTTTTTTTAATATAGGTATATTTATTCTAAACAAAAACCGAGGCTTTCGTGTGATAATTCGTTAAATTTACAATAATATGATTATCGGCGGTTGTTTCGTTCCAGTTGTCTTGGGCCGACATACTGTTCGTAGCGATATCGGACGTTTTCAACTTCATGGCGAAAATCGACATACTGGAGGGTCGTCCGAATTTACAACAACTCAAGAAAACAGTGTTGGCAGTGCCTAGGATCAAATCGTGGATCGAAAAACGACCCGTCACGACCATGTAGTTGAAAAAAAAATCGTAGATTTCGTAGTTGGTCGTTGTTCTCTCGACGATTTTTCAACCGTTTTTCCGAGCTAATTTCATTTTCAATTTTCAACGGTTACGCGCGCGCGTATATTAATCTGTTGGTATTGAGAAAAAAAAAAGAAGTTGATTTTTGTTTTGTTTTTTTTTTTTTTATATATATATAAAATTTATGGATTTTTATGAACATAACTATATATCTGTATCAAAGTACGGGTACGGTGTGTGTTTTGTTTTTTTTTGTGTAATATTATTGTCAATAAATACGACAGCATCGCGTCGAAAACAATATAATATAATCGCTTTCAAATCGATCAGAACGATTCGGCAACCGAATTCTCCCGACTTTTGTAAGTAGTTCTCTCTCTGCAGAGACTCCGCGTGTCTATATCTCTTTGCCCGCGCTCGCGACGTGTAAATCTAAACAGTGGCGTATTTACGGGGGGGGGATATGGGGGATAGATCCCCCCTTGGCCTTCTTTTTTTTTCACTGATTGGTATAATAATGTTGAATATTACAGAAATACAGAACGAAATCCTGACAAAATCCTAAACACGCCACTGAATCTAAAGGTAGGGTGTCCTACTCGCCATCGCGACAGCACCGGTTCATGGTGTTTTCACCACAAGAAAATGACATTTTCGTCGAATATGTACACAAACACCCCCCGAAATGTACGACATTGCCATTATGTAATACAAAAATCGTGGAAAAATAATTGGCGTCAATTGGTCTCCCTCTCGTTTTAGTCGTTAAAATATCAAAATAAAAAGTTCATCCTCGTCTTTAATAAATAATTCGGAATCGATTTATTGTTATAAATTTTATATTTATTTATTAATTGAAGAAATTTCGTGGAAACTACTCGTTTTCGCACGGAAACCGTTCGATATTCTAAACTGTGACGACCGGCGAAAAAAAAACGGCAATCGAGTTTGGCCCCAGTCCGCTAGATCGCGCCACATAATACGATCGAGTGAAAATAATACACAATCGAACCCCTCGGACGGTGGCGGCGGCGGCGGCGGCTTTACTTCATTCGTAAGTGCTCGTAAATTATATTTTATTATCTCCAGGGACTGGTGTACGTTTTGTTGTGTTTTTTTTTCCGTTCTGGTACTCGATTATTGCATTAAAAACTTCCGTTTTCATGTTTTTGAAAAAACACTAAGGTCAGGGTTCTTGTTAAAACCGTTGATTATTCCAAAGTCTCACATTTTTTTGTTTTTTTTTCGCCCCGCACTTGTGTGACGTCACACCGCAAGCTATTCGCCGAACACGTTTACCCGATTTACCGATTCTATAGGTATGAGGAGACGGTTATATTTTATTCGTCCACTTCCCCGATTCGATTTTAACACAACGTGTGTATTACATAAAATACTAAAATAACAACTGCAGCGCTGGTCCTTTGTCACATAATTCGTGACATTTTTCCTCGGACGTCGACGATTACATCGAAGAACTATTATAATCGAACGATTTTGGAACTCGTAGTGTGAAATTTTCAAAACGGTCAAAGGAACAGGAAATTATTGGCCATCGGGGGTTTTCTCACGTTTCCCTCGTCCCATATTCACGCCGAAATGTCATGGAAACAAAAAGCATCGTCGGGAAACCCGGAAGTCCAAAGAACAAGAAATACAAAACGATTTTGTATTTTCAATTTCGTAAACATGTCCGCGGCGAGTTGTATCGTCGGGTACGTAACATAATGTCCGCAAAAATACCAAATCAGGTGAGATTATCGTACCTACTGTTTAATTTAAAGCATCGCCGTCGTCTTTGCAACACTATTTAAACTACTTTTTCCCGTCGGTTTCTGAAACGGAATGTGAATAATTGGTATGCCTACCGCACCCGAACAGCGTAGGCACATGTATGTATGTATGTGATACGATCCGTTTCATTACCATAAAAAGCGGAGACTATAATTATTTTATTACGATATTATATTCACGATGTGTCTCTTTTAGATCGTAAAAATCGTACAACGAGATGGGATTTCACCTCGACGAAAACAACCTCAAGCGATCTAGTCGTTTACAAATAAAATCGACCGAACCGTTATTAAACACATGTAAGCGCCTTTGAGTTTTACCATAAAATATCAGAGTAATTTTTTTGTTTTTTAAATCAAACGCACAGTGGCTATAATATAATATTGTTTCCAACGATATTGTGTTTATACATTTGTTTTTTTTTTCATTTTAATCGTATTCCGGCTACGTCGTCGCCGTAGCCGAGGGCTATCGATTGTATGTGTTTGTAGTCATACTACTAACACTTACCATGACGTGTGGATTGTATAATATTCCATTTAATTAATGAAATATTATTAGATTTTATCATTTGCCTGATTATCATAAAAAGACTATCTATGAAAAATTATAAATTTTAAATAGATAAACCTATCTAAACCTAAGATCATTGATTGTAAATACTATTATTTATAATATTATATTTTTACTATAGTATTTATAATCAATGCTAAGATCTATATCTGCAGTCGTTGGGAATATATTATATTACTAATGCGTTATTGAATAATTTTAAATTAAATTAAGGAAATTATTTATGCGGAAAATGTGATTTTAATTTTAATTTTTAACTCGCTTTCGCCATTTTAAAACTCCTGGCATTCTTCTGCGTTCCATGAAATATAGTGTATATTTTTCATACAATTTGGAATAGTATACTAGGATTTAAAGTATAATAATATATAAATTAGATAGATTAATTAAATTAATTCAATATTTATTATCATTTACTAAATTTACTTAATTTGTTTTGTCAAATACAGATTTTCATATTTAATTTCACTGTCATTTTTAAATAGAATTTAGACATAAAAATTCGTTTTCGATTTCGATAATATTGTAAGTTATTGATTTCTTCATATACCCGAGATAAATTAAAGTAAATTACATAATAATATTTTTAAATTCAAACAATTTTCATTGAAACAATCCCTATGGTATAGAATTTCATTTATTTTTCATAATATATTATGTAATTAATAATGAAACATATTATTATAATAATATAATATTCATTAATTTTACAATAAACATTAACTTTATTTTATTTTAAAAATGATGTATGTATATTTTGTCACGTTATAACAAGGCGTCGCTTAGTAATATATTTGAATTAGAAATTTTAGGATTTGAAAATAAATTAATAATTGGGGACATAATAGAAATAAATAGATTTATAATAGAATAATTAAATTCATTAATTTTACTAAACATTAACTTAATTTTATTTTAAAAATGATGTTTATTTTGTCGCGTTATATAATAAGGCGTCGCTTAGTAATATACTAATATATATATATGAATTAGAAATTTAGAATTTGAAAATAAATTAATAATTATTGGGGATTATAATATAGTGGGTTGGGAATTTCGTTTTGTAGACTGGTATTCCTGTATTTTTATTTTTATTTTCGGCCCTTATCAATTTTCGACCAATGTATATTCTGTACCATGGGACTCTACTATACTGTGAGTAGCCACTTTATAACCTCTTGGACACAGGTATTAGTTGAAGTCATTACCATGTTCGGAACGTTTTTGTATGATAACAGGCGATAACAGATATGTTGAGAAAAAATATATATCATTTTTTTTTTTTTTTTTGTCACAAAACAAGTACTTAAAATGTCAAATATTTTGATATTAAACCTAATTCACGTTTTAATTTAATACAGTCAATTCCTCAATGTTTTATTCGTTACAAATTCAAAAGACTTAATTTTAGCTGTAGGATGTGTATACCATGAATTTTCAAGTGTAGGCCGTGTTTGACTGTGAAATGGCCAAAAGTAAGTGTTCATTTGACAGGTTCTGTCATTTGGAACACAATCGTTTTATCGACGACTGAATTTTATTTTCATTTTCCCTAAAGACATGGACGTGGCCGATCTGCAGAACGAAATTAATCGGCTCACCCGGGAACTCGACCAAGCACACACCGAAAAAGTCCAGTCTGCCACGTACGGACTTAGTTTGCTCGAAGACAAACAATCATTGAACAAACGTTATGAAGAGCTGGAGAATTTATATGATAATGTCAGACAAGAATTAGATATAACTCAAGAGGTAATGTTTAAGATTATTGAGGGCATATTAATTGATATTTAATGTGAATACATTTTATATTAATGCATTGAAGTTTTTTTTTTTTTTTTTTAATTCATACTATACTTGAAGGCCATTGTTTTTATGCAAGGATAACCATTTTTTTTCCCCGTCATTAATATTCATTTTTCTTTATTGAATGAATTTAAAATTACAATATTTATTTATCTTACTACGATTGATTGTTTCTATTGTGATTTCCCATATTATATAATGATATTTTGGTTTAGGTATTATATTTAATTTTTGCAATAATTAATCATTAATAATCACACCATGGTATAAACTATTTCATAGCAATTTGGCCATTCAATTTAATAATAATAAATTATCGTTTTCGTTTATTTTTAAATATTAAAAGATAATATTTCATTATGATTATTTATGTCATATTTATTTTTTAATTTAGGTAAATAACCTTTTATTTTTATTATGATTTTTTTTTGTTTTAGGGAATTATTTTGAGTACCTTACAGGATTAGCAAGTCCTAATAATTTAAAAATAAATTTTATTTATAATTGAATTGATATATAATATGCTAATTTTTCATATTGAGTAAATTCCTAATTTTTCTGATATAAATTTTTTTATCAATATACATATTTTTTTTTTTCAATGTTTTCAAGTAGGTTTAGCTCTACTAGTAATTGATTTTGAATATAACTATAAATTATTTTTACAATTACCGATTAAAAATTAATTTAAAAATGTTCAGTTAAATTTTATCTAATTATACTTTTTAATAAACCTAAATATTATTTAATTATATTTAAATTTGATATTATTTTTTATGTTATCTAACAATTTATATTTTAATATTGGTAATATTCAGATTTTATAGTATAAAAATAATTTAACTATTTTTTTAAATTTATTTATTTAATGTTATTTAATGTTAACGCCCTTTGCTATTAGGTATGTGTTTACATTATAAACAATACTCCCAATTTATTAAATACAATGCGACCAATTTAAATATTTAATTTATTTATCACAACCTTTATATTGAATAGTTTTGTTAATATTCTAACATTTCTCATTTTTGTGTATAATAATTTATTTTATTTTATTTATTATACATTTAAGGAAATAAAAAATGTCCATAGTGTTTCTTGTTACATAATTTTGTTCATATTAATTTCAACTAATTTTTTTGCCTATTATTTCAATTGCATTTTTCATATGAACAAAATGTTTTAACATAAGATAAAAATGATTAGGTAATTCAGTAATTGTGAGTAAATAATTTGTAAATGCTAAAATTTGAAAAGTACATTTGATTAAAAACCCCTTGCCAATATTTTTAGGTTTTAATGTAACATATTCCATTCTAATAATTAGTTTGATCATGTCTTATTTCATTTTAGATCACCTAGTAATGATTTTTTTTTTGTTTTTAGGCTCTGGCTAAATTTCAAACCTCTCACAAAGTCACCACTAAATCGGGTATAGAACAAGAAGAGTCACTTTTGTACGAAACAGCAGCTTTAGAATCATCACTAAATACTACAATTATAGAACTTGAAAATGATACTAAATTGGTGAGTTTTGGAAAAGACAAACATTCAGTATCAAATTGTACCTACTTATATAATTTATTGTTTGATGATAGTTACGGCAAGAGTTGGAACGTGTTCGTGTTGAACGAGATAGAGCAATTCAAGAAAACAATGAGATATCAAGGTTGGGTAACGAATCCAGTCATGAATGTAAACAGCTTCGGTCAGATCTACGTGAAGTAAAATCTCGCGAGACCCATTTACTTTCCGACTATTCAGAACTAGAAGAAGAAAATATCTCTCTGCAAAAACAAATTGCTCATTTGAAATCTTCCCAGGTCCATATTTTAACGAGTGCGACTCACGATAGACGGGATATTCGGTTTTAAAGTATTAATTGTTTTTAGGTTGAATTTGAAGGGGCAAAACATGAAATTCGAAGACTGCAAGAAAATGTTGAACTATTGTACTTACAAGTTGATGAGTTAGCAAAGCTGAAAAAAATTGCTGAAAAACAGATGGAAGAAGCTTTACAATCATTACAAGTGGGTTGCTGTTTAGGCTTATAATAGTTTTGATTAATAAGTACACAATACCATTGTATTCAGATAAAAATATGTATAATTAATCGTAGGGTGAACGTGAAGCCAAATACGCATTGAAAAAAGAACTGGACCAACGTATCAATAATGAATCTGTTTACAATTTGAGCAATTTAGCTTTTAGCATTAGAGGTGTGTAAATACATTTTGAACCGATTGTAGTCTATATATTACATACAAATAGCTTTTAAAATATTTAACATTTTGTTTTTATTCAATAAATTATTGTATAGGTATGGGCGGAGACCAAAATGTTGGTAGTGACGATGAAGATGATTTACCTGTACTGCGTAAACTTGAAAATGATATTGGTTCAACAATGGAACTACCAGAGTGTGGAAAACACGATTTGTTCAGTGAAATTCATCTCAATGAGTTGAAAAAATTGGAAAAACAATTGGAACAAGTGGAAAATGAAAAAAGCCTGCTCACTCAAAATCTCAAAGAATCCCAGTCGGCATCTGATAAATGTAAATCGGATTTAGAAAATTTAGCAGCTCGTATTTATAAGCTTGGATCACACATAAGATCTTTGGAGCACCTTGGCACTCAAACCAGTCTCAAAGTAGTTCCTGACAGTAAAGTATGTGTTTTTTTTAATTTATACAATGTGTTATAAATACTCTTAATTAAATTCAATCTGTTTATACATTTATGAAACTATTAGGTTGAAGATGGAAAATCAAATGCCTCTTTAGAATACTATCAGCAATGGTTTAGTTTAGCTTCGAAAGAAATTGATCAACTGCATAGTGATCTAGAAGAACTCGAACGACAGTTGAATTCATCTGAAGAAACCTTATCATTGAAAGATGAATTAGTCGTGCTCAAAAATAAAGTATTACATCCAATAATCCAATTTTTTTCGTATTCAGTATTATTAAACGTGTGTATGTTTTGTTT
This sequence comes from Drepanosiphum platanoidis, assembly GCA_948098885.1. NCBI lineage: Eukaryota > Metazoa > Arthropoda > Insecta > Hemiptera > Aphididae > Drepanosiphum > Drepanosiphum platanoidis. The sequence continues at coordinate 6,316,139 of OX402539.1, forward strand.
TTAGTTAATAGATAGAGAACAGAAGACAATGGAACTCGAGTCCAACGTACGTCTGTTGGGCGAATTGGCTACAGACGCCAGTGCATCTTTAGATAATGCACAAAATGATCTTGTTGTTATAACTGATGAATTAGCCCAACTTGCCCATCAAATGTCCGTGTTAAATGGAAAACCCATTACCTTAAATACAGGTACGGAGATATTTATTTTGTACATAGCAATAAATTATATTTCAATTTGATTACAGTTGTTAAGACCGCAAAAGAAACCGAAGAAAACGATCCTCGTCTTGATGTATTACGAACAAGACTTAAATCAGATGCGTTTATAAAAGAATTGGAAAGTCTTACTGAAGCTTCATTTATGGCAAAAAATCTGAGAAATGTTCTCGATCAAATCAAATTGCTCAAAGAATCCGTAAACTTGTCAATAGACAATGCCAAAGTTGCAAATCGAGAAAACATTGATGGTAAATCATAAACTTGTTGATAATGTTAACTTTCGTGTGTTAATCTATTTAATAATTCTATAGATCAAAGAAGTTTGATGTTGAACAATGATGAATTATCCGATCTTCGAGAACAAGTAATGAAATTGCAATCGCTCTTAGCTACAAAGAGAGAACAAATATCATCATTGCGCATGGTTCTAAAAACAAACAAGAATACTGCTGAGGTCGCATTAAACAATTTGAAGTCTAAGTATGACAACGAAAAAATGGTTGTTACAGAAACTATGACTAAACTTCGTAATGAGCTACGTACGCTCAAAGAAGATGCAGCGACATTTTCAAGTAAACTTTTTTATATATTCTATATTTATTTTATTAACATTACGAGTCTGCTTTTTAATAAATGTACGGCACTGATTTTATGTTTATTAATTGCTCGTTGTTTGCAGGTTTAAGAGCAATGTTTGCTGCACGTTGCGAAGAACAAGTGACTCACATGGATGATTTACAGCGACAGTTAGCAGCTGCCGAAGAAGAAAAAAAGACTCTTAATCAACTGCTACGACTATCTGTCCAACAGAAATTGATGGTCACTCAACGATTAGAGGAGATCGAAATGGATCGAGAAATGAAGAACGTCCGGCGATCGATGGGCACACCAAATTCGTCTACACCTTCAAAAACATCAAAAAGGTATAATCAGCCCCAACGCCGAGACTGGTAAGACATAATGTGTTTAGTATTATTATTTGTATGAAAAAAAAAAAAAAAAAAAAAAAACATTAACAATTAACATCATTTGTGATATATATCCTCCCTTAATAGCGGGGTTGGTCTAAATATATGTAAACCGTCCTCTAAACAGTTTTTATTTTTTGAATTAAGTCTTGACATTGCATATTATTGAGTCCCTCTAAAACCGTGGTTTCAATATCCGTCCTGTTTTTGAACATCCGGTTGTTAATATTATACATTGAATTGCCGTCCTATTGGTTCTCTGGTAACCTTTGTTTAATTTTTAATATTTTCTTTAATATTACTTGTTCTTTTCACATTATATGAATAATATTAGTAATTTATTTATTGACAATTTTTTTTCCGGTAACATTTTATTTATTCAACAATGTTAATTTATTGTTGTGACACGTAAATTCGAAATTTCTTTCTTGTGTTGCAATTATGCATTATTATATTTATTATTTTATTCGGGAACATTTTTTAATATTGTCAATTTAAACAAAAACAAAAAAAAAAAATTAAACCATCAACGGCACATAAACATAAGTTTATCTTTTGTTCTTTGCAAGCTCAATAAATTTAAACAATGGTGCCATAATTCTTTTGCGCATTAAAACGTTTAATAAGTTTTATTTATTTATTATTATTATGTGTTAGTCTACAATTATTCCATTTATTTTTTACAATTATTCCCATTTATGGCAGCCAATTATCTTATGTGCAATATAATTATACACTTATGTATTTTATTTTGTTGTCAAATTAATTTTAAGATGTTTAATTATTATTAACTTTTTTTCTTTTAAATTTTAACTCATTTTATAGTCTTGTTTATTTTTATTTCTATTTAGTGTACACATGTTGTGTTCTTAATACACTAAAAAAAAAAAAAAAAAAATCTAGAACAAAACTTGTTGCAATATTTTTTATGTAATGAAATTGTTATCTCGCGTTAAATGTGAAACTGAATTGTAATGTTTCACAGTATAAGTACTTACCAAAATGAAATTAACTTTAATTTGTAGAGCGACATTTTGTGTTTCTTCTATCGATTGGGTTTTTTTTTTTTTTTTTTTACTTGTTTATTATCATGTTGTACTTACCGTGATTTTTTTTTTTTTTTCGTTTTCACCGTCTGGTGATGCATATTATTTTAAAGGAATTAAAGTTTCAATTTTATTATGTAACGTTAACAATAAAACTAAACGGTGTAGGGACAATGTATATTGATGTTATTTTATTGACCAAGCATGGTAGGATATTATTTTATTATGTGGGCGTTTAGTATTTGGGAATCGTGAATTTTTAAATTATTAACGGTGTTTTTATTTTGTTTTCGTTTTTACATCATAATTTTAACCTTAAACTATAATATTAAATACGGAAAACAGTGTTGTGAAATATCATTAATATACCTAATATTATAATGAACTTTTATAATATTGTAATTATAAAAATTTCAGGAGAAATATATATATATATATATATATATATATATATATATATATATATATATATATATATATATATATATGTATATGTATATATATTTAGAATATTTATAGGTGTTAGATAAATAACAATTTTAATAATGTAAAATATATACTCGCATTTAAAAATACTGGTAAAAGCTGCGTACGGTGCCAGTGGCCCAAACTCTCCTCCCCAATCGATATTTTCTCTTTTTCGTTTGTTCTAGTGAAATACTCTGGAATATTATATTCATAATAATATATCAGTTTGTGTAATTAAATTCCTTTAATGATACCCGTTTCGTTATATATATATAAAAATTTTCGTTTGTGCCACTGTGCAACGTGGCTGCAAACAATGGATTTGTATATTATGCACTAGTCACAAATTGTCTCGACCATAAACGCATGGTATATTTTATAACAATATATTATTATGAGTGTATTGTCTAAATAATATTTCAAGTACCTACTTAATTCGGTAAAGCGTATTTTGTATTATAATATTATAATGTGTTGTATTATAGTAGTTTGCGTCAACGCGTCCTCGGGGAATCGTTCATATATATATATATATTTGCGGCTCGCTCGAAATACGAGTTGTCTAATTAAACTGCGTAATATACCACTAACAATGTTTTAAACTATATATTTATATTTATACGTAAAGATTATGTACTCAAATATTATGTGATACCCAGCCCCAGTTATTTGTAATGATATATCTCTATCACTCTTTCTCTCGTATGTCTCGAATGCTCGCCAATAGTCGGCGTCCATCGTGTACGGTTTTTAAGATGTCAGCGACATTGAGTCTATACGAGCAATAACCTTAAAAGTATTTATAATTTATATAATATTGTAATGAAACTTAAATAACATTATGTTACTGTATTTAATAAAAACGATGTACTTAATAATATTTACAGTCCTTTGTTTACGTTTGTCTAGTCTCAGAGTCTCATGTCTTACAATATCCTGTCGGGCTAGGTAAAAAAGAAAAAAAAATCACCCGTGCTGCTCACTATAGTCAAATCTACATATTTATCTATTTTTTCACCGTCCTTTAATATTTTATCTCCTTTTTTTTTCCTAAATATTATTAAACATTATCGTCTGTACCATGTTATTCTAAATATTTACAAAACGTTTTATATACCTATTTTATTACAAATCATTATTATTTATTTATCTGGATTTACACTGTGTTCCTCCTCGTTTATTTGGAAACGTTTACTTATTTGATATTTTTTCAAAGGTCAATTTTGTGGAAGTTGGAGTATCAAACATCCATGATCAAGTTTTGAAGATCATAATTTGATTGTATTTTAATAAACAACACTGAGGTAATAAAATTATTTTAATTATTAAAAACTATTAAATATATTGTGAAAATTATTGTCTTGAAAGAACTTATTAAAATTATAACGATATATTATATTTCTCTAAATTATAAATTTAAGAAACTAAGACGAGTAATCAAAAGCAATCGGTCAAACAGTTGATTCGGTAAATGATTTTAAACAATAGTTTATAATGTTATAAACAATATAAACTATATAAAAATATATTCATACTCTTGTTTGTTATTCGATCATCGATCGAGTAGTTTGATCGATGAACGAATGACGATTTAATAAGTCGAACTAAAAATATTGATATCTATTGTGGTTGTAAGTTCAAAGTTCTGTTGAAATTTTAGTGAAAATTTAAACATAATTTTATAAGAATAAGTCAAATAACAACTGGCGTAAATCTACTTGTTTTATACATTATGACTCATTTATAATTTATAGTTTTCACTATAGAAAAGAAAAATATTAGTCTGAAACCATTCAAAATTACAGTTTAAGCATGGATAACACACTTAAAAAGTTTTCGACTAACAATAATCGCACCTCGGACGAACCTTATTATTGGTTAAGATATCGTCACTGCGCAAATATAAGGTAACTCTCTGATCTGATGTAATTAATTAACTTTTAAATGAAACGCTTTTTTCCGTTGTTCCATCGATACACTGGTGTATGTGGTACGAAAATATAATATTTGCATTACACAGTTATCATTTTTATGAGTTGTAAGCTACACAATGAAACTCTTTTTGTCCCTCGGGTCATTAACATAAATGTTGTTTTTATATTGTTTTAATTTAGTAAAGTAAACGTAAAGCATGTGCTCCTAACCAGGCAGGGTTGGGTTGGCTCAGCCCATCCGGCTTGGTGGCCCGCCCGGTTTTTACAAATTTGTTATTTGATTTGCGAAGAAAATTAATTTTTTAACAAAATTGCGTGTTGTTCATTCAAACCGGTTGTTATCGTCACTCTGCCCGGCGAGACGACGACGTGCAATCGATTCGGCTTCGTCTGTGTCTGTCTGTCTTTTATCGTTTCAGTCTCGTTCGAATCGCCGTTTTGGATGCGTGTGCGCGTTTTTTTTTTAATTTTTTTTTTCCAGCCGAATGAACTGTTTGTTGTTTAGAAGAGAATGTTTAGCGTCTAAATTGATTAAATCAATCGTTTTGAATCGATTTGTGATGAACGCCACCAATTGCTGTATTTTTGTTGCAACTTGCAAACGCCGTTTCGACGTTGGAAGTCGTGTTAGCGATGGACACGAATTATCTCTCACAAATCAGGTAAGCCTGATTTTTATTCCGTCGTTTTATCGTGTCGTTGAAATTGCGCTGTTTAGTTCCACAGTTTTAGTCACTGCCAACGGACGTTATTTTATTACCGAAAATTATTTATTAAAGTATTATTTTTTTATCAAAACAATAAAAAATACGGTTAGAGAATCGCTACTGAATATAATTATTGCCAGCCGGTATGATTAAATTCTAAAATCATTAATCGAGTTTTTTTTTAATTACAAAATAATCGACACGAAACGTGCGCCAAGTCGATATTTTTGATTAATCGATTGTTTTGATACATAAGTTATGAGTTTATAACTATAGAGGGTGGATTTTGATGCTAATCGAATTTCTTTGTAGAGGAGCTCTAAAATAACGATTTTCAAGCACAAATTCGTTTCATGTATTATAGAATTATATATATATATATATATATATATATATATATAAAAAAAAAATGAAAATTGTTTGTATTTTTTAAGAGCGTATATTCGTTTATTTTTAATAAAGTCATTTTTTTTTTAATGCATGAAAATCAGCACATTGTTCACAACATTAGGTTTATAAATTCTGAATAAATAATTATATTATACACCTACTCTAACAAAATACAATTGATTTCTTTTTCGTCTCTTCGATTAAATTAATTTGTTTTTTATTTTATAAAAAACATCAAGGGGACATGGCCCTTTTTAAATTTTCATAGGTAATAACAGTAGCTCTCTCTCTCTCTCTCTCTCTCTCTCTCTGTCGCCCATTTCAGTTTACCTACACTTACGCTTAGAGCAAATAATATAAAAAATAAAATAAAAATATATTGCCCTTTAAACTCGTTAACCTATTTTTTATCCTCGTGACGTGTGACAACGCATTACCATTGTGTATTATTAATACTAGTTACTCCGTTGTTAAACGACCAACTCTGAGAATCCGTCTGTTATTATTTCGTAACCGTTTGCAAACGTAGAGCTCAACTTCTATACGCTATTGCTGATACTGCAAAGTCGTCGGGTTTCACGAGCACAGCGGCGCCTCCCAAATTTAAATTAAATGAAAAAAGACAATATTTTTTTTAACTTCTAAAATAGATTTGCTATTATTTTCCAACGATTCGACTTGGATTTTTCAAACTCGTCGACCTAATCTCTAATTTAACGTCATATCGGCGCGTGTGTAATAATTAATCTCAGGAACTGAAATAATATTTAACCATGTTTTGGCAACGTGTGACTAACTTGTTTTTTATTCTAATAAATAATTATATAAATATTTTTTTAAGTAAAAATAATGTCGAAAAACATGTTTATTCATCGCGAGAGATGAATAACTCTATCAATGGTTTTTTTTTTTTTTTACACTTAAAGTCTTTACACCTTAGATCATAATATAAGATATCGTTTGCGTTACTCGGTTGCCGTGCCCGACGGTGCTCCTGACGAGCACTCGTCAAGGACCATCGTCCTCCGTGTCCAAACGATTCGAAAATCTACGGCTGTGCGTGATAAAATGACAGGTTAAAAAGGGGTTTTAAAATTTGCTCGAATGTGTCACGAGCCGTTAATTCGCCTCGAAAATACAATATGTGGGGGGGTATTATTAGCAGAACGTTTTACTATTTCGGACACACGAACGCGCGTGCGCGCGCGAGCGCGGGCAAACGAATAACACCCACGTCAATATCTATTCAGTAAAAGTAATTAGATACAATCGCGGTATATTATGATCTAGATTTTACATAAAACGTATCGTATAGAAACAGAATTATTAACGCTAATAATAGATAATATTTTATGTACACGTTGTAAAATATTACTCAACTATATAATAAATATACTGTGTTACAATAACATTGTAATATTATAATATTAAGACTTTAACTATATTATTAGTTTTAAAAAATAAATATAAACAATTATTATTATTATTATTATTATTGAACAATAAATTAATATTATCGTCGTTATCAATAATATATCAGTTAGTTTAGACTACGAATAATGGCGAATTCAATACAATAATAAGATGTACAATAGTAGTTAAAATAACCTAGTGAACGTCGAATAGCTGTTTGAGCCGAACATAAAAACGCGTACCCATTATAGTACCTATAATATATATTATTATATATGTTGTTCTCTCCCGAGTCAATCGAATGTAACGACAACATTCGGTTACATCGTGTAACGTGTTCCTCTCGTCCTCGCAGAGCAGACTTTTTAAACACTAAATAATATAATATAATATAATATTTATTCATAACGCTATGTCATAATTATTAGGTAATAACAGTTATTACAACAAGTACCATTTTACATAATTCGGTGATAGTTGGTGCTTCGGGTCGTATAGGGAATATCGAACTAATATATCAAAATATCAGACACTTATAAATTATAGATGTATACACAAATTTACAATTTTTTTTTTTTTTATATAAGAAACCGCCGTATCGTTTAAAATAATACAGTGTAAACGGTCGTTCGCCCGCGCGATGTACAATTTATATAATGAAATAAAATATGTAACATAATATTATATTGTATAACGCGCCGCCGAGATTCGATCGCGAAGGAAAACAACGGCGCATAAAATACTACGTTACGAGTTCACAATGCCTACACATTTATAAACGTAAGATCAATATAATAATTTGTAAATTTTTAGTAATTTTATAACTGATTGCATCGACTGGAAAGCGTCGACTGAGAATATACGTATATATATACTCAGAGTCTATTCAATAAATCGATCGTAAACACCGTTTTTTTCTTCTTCTCGACGCCGCCGAGCTACGATTTTTAATCGTATCTTTAATTGCAACGTCTACGAGGTTTGTCACACCACTCATCGTATTGTGTTCATTAATTGGCTCGTCGAATTGTTTTCACGGTTTTTTCTCGCCTTCTATTCTTTCGACGAGCGATAGAGCGTGTGGTTGTTTACGAACGATATGCGACGAAATACAAATCGGGCACTACGAATAATATTAATTGTTAATTATTTAAAAAAAGACGAAATAGTCGTATAATGTTTATTATGAAAAAGAAAAAAATTGACACGAACGTATTATTAATCAAACAGGTATATTACAGGTATAACAATGGTAACGGTCGATACAAATGCAAAGGGATGCGAATCGCAGGTACAAGAAGTGAGACAGAGTCGGGGGAAAACGTGACGCCAAGAGTCGAAAGAATATGATAACATACGATCGCCGTTGTTCAGTTTTGGGTCGACGGAGATCGCGTGCCAAATCGCGAACACCAAATTACGACGGTGGTCGTCGAAAGTACGTTTTGCGAGTCGAAAAAATGAAAAAAACCATATTCCCACGGTGGTAGACACGCGACGGATCCGTTGACAACGGACAATTTGGACGGCGAAGAAGAGGACGAAAAGGATCGTCGAGTGATCGGTGACTTGACGGGTGGAGGGGGGGGGCGTAATTTTTAATGATTGTTTTGGATGTTTTGTACATGGTTTTTTCGTTTTTCAGTTTTTCGCGCGGCGGACTCTAATGAAAAGGAAAATCGAATTCGACGATTAGATCCGATCCCCAGACAAGAATGAGGTGATTTTACCGAATTTCCGAAAAAAAATCATCGGATATTCTTTTTTTTGTTATGATTTTTAACGTTTTTTTTGTCATATTAATAAGTATAGCAAAATGGTCGGAGGATATTCGGCGATTAAAATGTCATCCGTTTCGCCGCGCTGTATTTCTCTGCAGGAAGCGATCTGGAACCGGAATCAAAGAACAGGATCCAAAGCCGTCGGTCTAGTATTGATGAAAAAGAAAAAAAAAACAACAACTGGAAATCAAAGGTAATTTAATGATAATAGTAATAAATTAACGTGATATATATTTCTTAATCCGGGGTGGGTAGTCGTTATAAATAATATGTTTTGATATTTTGTATAACGTAATAACGAAGGCGAGTAGGTATTTCGAGAAACGTTAAATCGCGGAATCTTTTTATAAATATCTTATTTTTCAATTTCGCTTCTTAATCATAAAACGCATGTGAAATCGCCAAAGCGTCCTCGACAAAAGCGCCGGCGGACAAAATATCTCGCAACGCGCGCGAATCGCTTTCAGCGACAGATCCTCGAAAAGCTACGGAATCACGCGGAAGAGCTGACGCGGAAATAACAATAATAATAAAAAAAAAAAATAATATAATAATAAGAAGAAGAAGAACTGACGAAATCCACTAGAAACTCTGCGTGTATATCTCTACTCGACGATTCAAAGCGCGGCGGCCGCCGACGAATATTGCAAGACAATACCGCGGCGCAATATCGCGTTTGAAAACTTTTCGTCCTCGAGAATGTTTTCCGAAAAACGGAACGCCCCGTATACAGGTACAAGGACTCGACGTCGCGAAACCAATATATGTATATATATAGCAGCTCCTCGGCGGTTTACTCGGTTGTTTGAATCGTATTTGTCGACCCGCTCGTTCGGGAGAGCAAAGAGATAATATCACACACACACACACGCACACACACTCGATGAAAACATTTCCGACGTCTATAAATCTACTGAGAACGGGTTGATTATTTTTTAAACGAGAGTTTACCGGACGAAACGCGCGACGAGTCGGAGAAAAGTCGTCGTCGGAGCGAATAAAGTGTCGTCGCGTTATCAGAGGAACAATAATATTATTATTCCAACGACATTGGAACGAACACACACAAAAGGAAAATCACGACGAGTCCTTCTGTCGACGATCACACGGTCGAGCGAGCGACGTCCTTCGGAATCCGCCGAGGATCCACGCGCCGCGCAACGCGTCCTTGTTACAGTCCTTGCGGTCCTTGTTTTCGATCGGGTCGCGTCTCTCTAAGCAATCAACGTTAAAACACATCGGTCGGAATACAATCGACATATAATTTTCGTCATTTAATTATTATGAGTGCATGCAAGTACACGCTTTTTTTTGGGAAAAAAAAAACCAACGAAAACAAAACGCCCCCCCCCCACTTCTATTTGTCCGATTCGAGCGCCGGGCTTATGTCAGAGAACCGCCGATTTTGTGTTTCGTATAAAGAGCTGCTACTACGTGAAATCTAATTTTTAGTTATGTACATTATGGAAAGAAACACGTTATAGCGACGATTCCATCGTTTTCGTCTTTTCTCCTCTACTCGTGCCACACGCGCGCGTGCATACTAATATTTGCATAATATATTTCGTTTTAAACAATTACATTAATAATATAGACAAATAGAAACACGTCGTTTTCTTCTAGAGCACTACGACTACGTTATACTTTGATCTGGTCGTCTCGTAATCTCCGATTATATTATTATTATATTGTACCACCTTTACTCTCTTCGCGTACATTCGTCGCCTTATCGAATGATGTAAGTTTTTTCTCTCTTAATTTAGAGTTTCCAAAAGATATATAATATATTATATACGAACGCGCGTCATATTATTATAATCGTTATTCGAGATTCGACTAAGAATTACCGCGTGAGATTATTTATTAAAACAAAACGGGTTTCGATTAAAAAAACTAAACAATAATAATAATAATGTCGTGCTTAAATAGAGAACCGCCGCTGTGCGCGACGAACACTCGCACGGGTCGTCCGGGTCATGCGCAGAGTCGTCGTGTCGTCGTCGTCGTCGTCGTCGTCGTAGCACTCGCGTAACGGAGGAGACGGTGTTATTTTGTTGAGCTTGGAAAAATAATATTTGCTTTTGTCTGCGCTCCAACACAACGAATATAAAACATCAAAGGTAAGTCGGCCTACAAAAACAACAACACGAGCTGACGTTGGTGTATATCGAATTTCTTCTTCCTTTCCGTTTCCATTTGCTGTTTTCTGGTTCTAACGCCGCGTTTTTTTCTGCAAAAATTCCAACAAAATCAACTGTAACGACGACGAATAACAATTACGATAAAAATAATACAATGCGACCGCGCCGCGCCGCCGCCGACGACGTGGCGAGACGGTTTTTTTTTTTCTAAAGAAAACCCCTACGAAGCACAGTAGCGAACGAATTCAACTTACGAACAACTGCACTCGACGACGCGCGACGTCTGAATTACGCGATTCGGCGAATTTTCGTTTTTTTCCCCGGTCGCGCGCTGTTCCTAAAAACCATAAAAATTTCGTGTCCGCCACGGATTGTCGGTCGAGTGCGAATATCAACCCCCCCCCTCCCCCGGGGGCGTCGCTCGGGCTCAAGAGGTGTGAAACCGATCGAGTGTTTTTCAATAGGTCGTCTCTGACGATATTATATTTTACGACAGTATACGGTGCTCCGAGCATACTGATATTTCTCTTCTCCTCGTCTTTTATAATCACTACAGACGTTAACAACACGCTATATAGCCGTTGGCATTGGGATTCCGCATAAACAGACTTCTCGAGTATACCTGTGCCCGACCCAAGGATGTATTCAATACTCGACATCCGACTCATATTTTGTACGTACGTATTTGCAATAAATTTCCAGGAGGGCATTTAATATAAACGCGGCGGCGGAAGGTTTTCGCGAATTTAAAAAACTCTGTCGGAAAATAATGTAAACAGTAAATAATAATAATAATAATAAAAAAAGCTAATGCTTCGGACGAGCAAACAAACAAAGCTTTAAACTACCAGTTTTATTTATTATATATATATATACGTATTATATCGTCTGTTGGCGTAAACATTTTTGGAAAATATATTTTTCCCTTTATCGAAATTTCAAAATCATTTACCGAGTTACAGCAATGCCGTTTGAAAGTTAATATAATTGATTATATTTTACAATACGAAAATGTACGTATATAATATAAATTATGTCGAGATCGGGAGAGACCGAGAGAGAACATTAACAATAATTTCGAACTCAAAACGCGAAATAAATATGTCCGAAATAAAGAGTGTTGTTTAATGTTGTTAAAATAATTACCTAATATACTGTTATAGTTTTTATCGTCATGCCGTCGTCGGAGCGAAACAAAGAGCGATAAATTAAAGAAAAGGGAAAACCGCGAGGGCGGAAATGTCTTCGCGTCCTGTACAGCAAACCGCCACCACAACAACGTAACGACGCGACGGGGTGAGTACTACTGCCGGATTTAGGGGCCGGGGGGCCCACAATATAAGCACGTTGATTATTCAAATTTGTATTGAGTTTGTTACGTTTTTCGTAAAAACTTAAGTCGTAACATTTTGACATCTCTATGTATTATAAAATACATTTTTTGTACTTGCATTATTTATTTTGGGTACGGTCTACATATTATATGTTTAATAATTTTTAAGGATAAAGTCTTCAAGTCTCCGAAGGTATGAAACTGATTCTGGCCCCCCACCCACAGTCCTGTGTATAACGTACCGGCCGCGGTGTCTTGCTGAGGCAGAAACTCTTGCATGTCCTGGATGAGTTTCGCCAGGTCTTGGCTGTCTTTGGCTATGCTGCAGATCTCCTCCTGGTTGAAGTCCGGCTGGATCTGCTTGCACAGCAGTATTTGGCTGATGACGTTGCCGATGTTCGACGGCCCGGCCCGGTTTTCTGCGGACACACGGACAAGGACGATTTCAACAAACGTCGCTGCGAAAAACGGGGAAATTCTCTCGGAAGGGGCAGTGCAGTGCAGTGGCGCGACTGGACCTCGGATCTCGGGTGAGAATACTAATCATTCATATTCGATATGATTGTGTATTTTTAAAATATCATTATTTGTCGAATTCGAAACGGTCGCGCTTGCCTGAACAAGAGAGAAAATATTTGCGCGAGTTTTGTTTCGACGCGATTCAAAGTTTTATTTTCTAATCGTTATTTGTTGTTGTTTTTTTTTCCAGCCCGCGCGAACACCAATAACTCACCGAAATATCCGGTCATGTCCATCGGAATGAGCTGCACCAGGCGGCTGCATTTTCCCAGTTCCCTCAACATCATCTGGCACAGGTAAAACAACAGCGCCAACTCCGGGTGATCCAACAGCGACGATTCTAAATTTGTCCTGGAATTAAGAAAAACGAAAACGGTGAGTTTTCTTCTTCTTCGAAAATCGTTATTATTATAAGGGGAGGGGGGCTTTTGCGTTTGAATTCCGCGTTTTGAAAAAGGTTTTATATATGTTATGTAATATATTTGCTGCGACTCTTTTGAGGAGGACACACACGTCTATTACCTGTCCTGAAGTTTGTTTCTTTTTTCACACCGCGCGCGTGTTTTACCCGGAATCCTGTTCCGATTTTTCCTGGATTTTTCGCGTGCAATCCAGGCGCGATATTCGAAACCGTTCTTACGGAAAGAAAAACGTGTGTCGGTAAATATTTAAGAAATCCAATTGGCGATTCTTATTATTTATTTTGTTTTTACTTTGTACAAATCGGTTCGGATTTCTATCGAGTTACACGTTAAAAAAACAAAAAAAAAAATCCAAGAAAATTAACTGTGAATTATTACATATTATTTGCTCGAAAAAATAGCGTTCCCCCATTCGTAAAAAGAAAAAAAAAAAATCAGAACTCGATATCGCCAGAGTTCGGCGTGCTCGAGAAAAAAAAACACACACACGCGCTCGTAAATATAGCGTTTAAGTTCATAAATCGATTTGAATAAATGCATAATTTAAGCGCGCCGAGCACACTCTGTATTTTATGATAATAATAATAATATCGTCTCGGTCGTAAATTAAAAATGCACTTCAATCGTTTTTGTTTTTTCTTTTTTTTCCCTCTCGCGCGACGTACACAATGTGTCAAAACAATAATATATTATTGTGTGTTTTGTCCGAATCTCCCCCCCCCCCCCCCCACTCGTTTTCGGTCCAAGACGCGCGCAAAGCTCTCGCGCGTATCTACAATATCGATCAATAAAATATATATTTTATAGTCTCGTTTAAAAGCATTTTCCGTCCGGGGATTTCGTTTTCTCGCGTCGTACGACGACGGTACGGTTTTCTTCTTTTTTTTTTTTTTCTTTTTCACCCACTAAACTTCTTTTTTATATTTATCGGAACCCGTCGTCGGCGGTGGTCGTGTTTCCGCCGGGTTTGAAATCCACACCGGCAGCGGCTATAATATTTTTGATTTGACGATACGTCGACCGGATTTAACGGACTGTGTCGCGCGGCATAATGGTTTTCGTAAGAAAATCCGGTAATTACACGGTCGTCGGTTCGATGAGGGTGTATATCGAAAGAAATGATTTGTTCTCAGACGTCTGAAAAGACCTCGGCGCAGCTGATGTTAGCCGAGGTAAATTAAAACCAGACGTTTCAATGAAAATTGATTGTTAAAAACGAGACGTGGTGTGCACACCGTCGTCGTCGTCGTCGGTAAAACGGCCGAGTCGAAAAAAAAAACGATAAATAATTCATTACGACGACGTTATATTATTATGATCGTCGCCGTATTTATGATATGCGATTATCGTCATCGTTAACAATTTTATTGTAGTTAGTTTAGTTCTCGAAAAGTCATGAATCGCGGTTATTATATGAATTATAATCGATCGAGACGCGTTCGCGCGGCAATTATTATTATTATATTACGTCGGAGGGCGTCATTGAAATCTCTAATTTCCGAGTCCTCTCCCAACTATATATATTCGATAGATTTAGATTATTAGCGCGCGAATTGTTGGCATATTATTAGCAATTATATTATATTATACCCGCGCGGGCCGACCAAAGCGGATTAGACTATTCGCCTCGGAGTGTATTTTTATTTGGACGAATGGAAAAATCGTAAAGTGATGTGTGAAATATTATTATCTTACTCGATCCGAATTATTTTATTTTCGACGATCCGAAACCGAAACCGTCCCAATGCGAATCGACGTTTTTACTCAAAACGCATTATTCTTGAAACCCGTTTTCAAATTTCTAAATTTCTATTCACCACGTCTTTTACGACGACGACGATTAAAAAAAAACGTCGATAAGTGAGTAGGTAATAATAATAAACGACCGGATAATTTCGCGCGTTTACTCTGGCCGCTAATAATAACGACGTTAGTTCGCTCGATTGTCGCCGAAAATCACGGCCACACCGTGTTATTATGGTTACGTGTGGGCAGCAATTGTTATTACCGAACAATCTAAAGACATAATTATTTCATTTATATTCTTCGCGTCCACGAGAAATCGGCTCTTTCGAATCATGGGTATCGTTTTGTACACTTGGTTGAAATCGCTGTTCTCGACGTTGTTGATGATGCTGATAATATGTCTGGTGAGTTTGATGGTGTGCCATTGCAGCACGAAATATGAGCAAAATCAAAAGGACGAAAGTGAGTGCACCACACATAGCGCGTAGGAATTTTTTTACCGATTCCTATCCTCGAATCGCCTTTTGTTCGAACTACTTTGTTTCTACTTTGGTTCCCCTGAATCCGAAGACTTTTCGTCCTTTCTTTGTTGTACAGCCCCCCCGTCGTCGGCGGCGAGTGTGTCCTCCTCCGGATGTATAGTTTGTAATTCGCCGCCGCCGTGAAAATAAAACTGGGTTTTAAACTCGACGCGCGGGGAACGTACGTCTAGTATAGAAAGTTTTGTAAATGCCATTTGTTGTAATGAACACACAAACACACGTGTCGCAGAGTTTTGTTCGTGTGTCAACGACGGCGGCGGAATCGCCGACGCGTTCGCGGCGCGAGAGGAAATCGTTGCCGCGAAAACGACGGACAAGTACGATGGCGTTTTCGGCGGCATCGCCGACAAACGCGGGAAACGCGTGAAAAGGACGGCCGCCGTGGAAGAACTGGCATTATTCGGACGCGGTTTCGACGAGTGAGTAATGAAAATCGCACGAAAAACTAGAGAAATCAATATTATTCTGTTCGATCGAAGTTATAATATTATTATTTACAGGAGAAGCCGGCCGCCGCCGCTGCTGCCCTGCGCGGACGACGGTCTCGCGCTACTGATGCGCAACGAGGCGTCGCCGGCCCGGTGCAGACCGTACTCGGACGTTATCCAGTTCCCGGGGGCGTTGATGGAGAGCCCCGTGGACCCGGTCATGTCGGAACTGTTGACCGGCAAACGGGCGTCCAGAGTGGTCGTTCGCGTGTGGTTCGACCGCCGAATACGGGCAGAGTTCTAGGTTCACCCCCCCCCCCCCCGACTTTGTACTTGTACCTCCTCTGTTGTTGTTAGAAAATTTAATTAAAAATAAAACGTTTTCCTGATAAACGCGTGTGATGGGTAATTTTTACCGAAACTACACGAAAACGCGAGTAGCTTGTGTTTTCCACGGATTCGAGTTGGATTTAGTAGATTTTCCGACCGCGCGCGCGCGCGTTTTAACAATAATAGCGGTGTAATTAATCGCCGCCGTTAAACGATTCGGAACAACAATATAGGATTACTACCCCCGTCGTTCGACGTATCGAGTTTAATTTATGTAAACGCCGCCGCCGCCGCCGCCGCCGTGTACCGCAATAATAACACCGTCGTCGAACCGTTCGTCATATTCGAAATAGAATAATGTCAATGCGCAACACAGTGGCCGCCGAAAAACGATATTTTAAAACGACCTTTTAAAACTTCACTCGCATTGGTCGAACAAGTCGAGAATACAATCACGAATTATTGAAATTAAGAAAAAATAAAAAAATCCGAAGGCCTCTTAGAATAATATTATGTTTTCGTCGAAAAATTTCCATACTGCGAAATTATTAAGTGTGCGGTTTTAAAATGATCGAAAAGTTCAACGATTAAAAGCTCTGCAGTTATTGAAAAACGTGATATTTTCACATGAGAAACGATAACAGATATAGTTTTTTTTGCTTTGAAACGTTCAAAGTAACGTTACCCAAGTAAACGAGGGGTCGAGCGTGTTTACGATGTATCGAGTAAACGGTATCGTTGAAGTATCGAATACAAAATATAACCGAATCGAAAACACACCGTCGTCGTCGTCGAACAAAACAATGCGCTCGCAGAGAATATAATAAAGTAAAACATCGATCGCGCAACGAACATGTACGAGTAGTACGCTCTCTCAAACGACCGAGAGGAAAATAGAATCGGCAAAACTCTTGCCAGCCCTAATTATTACGTCATAATAATAACATCTGTAGACGAGATGAAACGCGCGTTATTAAAAACTATCAATCAAACGCGCGCGCGCGCGTCTCGCATAAAAAAAAAATAAAACGAAAAACTATATATAATAAATAGGGTTAGGATGTTTATGATTTTGCATATTTTTTTTAGGTTGTCCAATAGCATCCATTCTTATACAGAAATATGTTTCATGATATTATCTATATTCAAAATATCAAAATTTTATTTTGCATATAAATGCATATTTGACGGTTTTCGATGCAAAATGCTGAAAAACACTGTAATTTTATATTTTACTGAATCTTATATAAGTTTGATTATCTGTATTTCACATATTATCATTTATCACTTATTTACTGTTGAGAATTCAATATGGTTATACCAATTTTTAATGCATATTTTTCAAATTTTTCATGCATATTTAACTGATTTTTAGTGCATAAGTGCATACATATTCATACATTTTTTAGTGCATAAATATCCTAACCCTAATAATAAAATAGGATGTTTCCGGAGCAGTGAAATGCTGGAACTCGTCGTCGGACGTCTGTTACACGTAGTTTCGTCGCGGTAATTTATTTATTTTCGATTTCAAACGGTTTCTACGTCGTCGTTTATCAAGTGGTTTTTCGTCGACGCCTAACGAACGCGTTGGCCCGTCCCTTTTTTACTCGTTCTCCGTCGGAAATCGGATCGAAATTTTATTAAAATCCGCGTCGATCTGTTTTCAGAACAGCAAGAATAATAAGACCCTTCGCCAAAACAATGGCGCGCGCGCGCGGTATGATATAGTCGTCGGAACGGCAGGCATCCGTCGACGATTCATCACGTTTGAACCGAGACTTTGGGGAAATTATAACAACAGTATACTTTCGGATTTACTCTCGACCCAGATCGCGCGGGTAAATTATTGCCGCCGCTAATGAGCGTGGCCTGCGCCAGACGGAGTTTCTCCGACGATTATTATCAATTAATCGTCGTTCGCGACGACGACGAATGGACGAGCAACCGTCGTCGTCGTCGCGCGCGACGACCTGTGCCGTATCGGTGACGATTAAACCGCATCATTGCCGGTTCAGGATTATTTTTCGGATAGTTGGTTTTTTACGAAGCAAGCGCGATTCTCTGAACGGTGTTTCCAAACGCGTCCCCGTTGTTTATTTGAACTCTCCCCTTTCCCTTTGAACGCCATTCGACAGGACGTTATTTAGGAGCAATATTATAGACGAGATCGATATAAGTAAAAAAACACAGTTTTCATTAGTAACGTTCCCGTCGTCGTCGGTTGGTAAAGGACGAAAATATTTCCTCTATTGTCGCCGAGCTTTCACCGCGTTCATTGTTCGTCGACTTATTATTATTATTGTCGTGTAAGAATTATTATTATTATGAGATCCGGCTGCAGTATGGAAATAACGATACGCCGTGAAATAAATCGAGCTCGATTGTTGTAAACACCCGGTAATAATAGAGAGAGAATTTCGGTGTCGGACGTGGCCGGATTTTCGAACACACAATAACACGACGTTAATGCCGCGGAATTTCGTAAAAAAAGTAAATATAAACCCCCGCGAAACGTCGTCGTCGCTGTTGACAGTGACACGGGGGCGGGCGCCGCGACAGAGTGTGGGAATCAAAAGCCGTTCGACAACGGGGCTCACCTTCGGCAACGCGAAATCCTAAATAAAGTTTAAAGCGGTCCTTTGACGTCGCCGGTCTCTCCTGGCCCGTCATGCGACGACCTTCTTCGCACGTCGTCGACCGCCGCCAACGGTTTAAGCGCGTCACCGATATATTACGTATAATACTCGTTCGACCGGAACGCTTTGTTGCGCCCGTTCACCCTCGTAATTATTCGCAACCGGCCGAAATCGTTGGAATTTCTGAAATCACATTTTGCACCGAGTTTTGTCGCCAAAGTCTATATAACAATCGAATACACGGGCTAGCGCATACGATTTTTATAGAATAAAAATTCTTTGAAAAGTGACCGTTTCTCGACCAGTCGTCTGAGCAAGTCTTTTACGAGCAACCGATGGCCTTATTTTTCCTGTTTTCCACGTCCGTTGCCGATTTGTCGACTAGATTATATTATAAAAATCATATTATACTTTTGCGACTTTTGGGGAAAAAAAAAAACCAGCGGGGAAACTACCCCCGTTTACGAGTAGTCGTTTACACGTCGCGCGCGCGCGTAATAGAGGTAACGTCTTATCAGAACGTTTGAAAACGAATTCCATAAAGTTACGAGATATTTCATTCTTTTTTCCCTTCTTTATATATATATATATCGCTATAAATCAGAGTCATTAAAAGAGCGAAGTAATAAATGGACCAAAAACCATTTGTTAATGAAAATATACTACATCTATATATATATAATATATCTCTGTCCATCTATCCGTGTATAATATAGACGTTATAAGGCGGACTCACGCGCGCTATAAATTTTCCTTCTCTACACGGGCAATATCGTATAAATTGGCCAAGTTTTCGCGAAATATTTATCAGCCGTTTATGATAATAATTAGGGCTCGGATTTTGTAGCAAATGCTTCTTTTGAGGTGTGTGTGTGTGATAGAAAGATAATTCTCATAGATAAATACGTTTTGAATCGTTCTGTTTTCAATGAAGTAAACTTTTTTTTGCTGTTTTTTGCTTTTTTCCCTGTTTGGTTATTTTTTCTTCATTTTTACATATTTTTCTTGAAAATTTAACTTATTTTTATGTATATTATACTTGGACTATAAAATCATTATTACCAGAAATTTTAAAACCAGTAATAAACGTATGAATGATAAAATAACTATCGTTATCGTGCCGAAATTGTAATGAATAATCATAACAGTATGATTTAAATGATTTAGTTTATATGAAATATGCATGGGTTGATGTGGAAAGGTCTTTTTCTACGTATAAATATAATATATTAGCAGCACCCAATAGAACGAGTTCTAATGAAAGTATCTTGATCGTAAATTCCTTTTTCAATATTTAATTTTATGTGTAATTGAAAGTTGTTTTTTTTTTAGAATTAAATTTAATAAATGTTTTTTTTTTTGCTTCTTTCGGCTACTTAAAATGCTTTTTTAAGGATTTATTTTGCTACAAAATCCGAGCCCTAATAACAATATACCTATTCCGAGCGACTCTGCTTGACCGTTGGTTTCGAAATATTTCACCCGGAGACGGAAAAGTGCGAATTTTTGCGGGGGGAAGAGATCCTTAGGTAGGTCTTGTCAAATCTATCGATCGAATACCGCGTGATACTACGTCGTTACTTTTTCTATTTTCTATTCAATTCAAATGTATCCTAGTAGAGTGGTGGTCGGTGTAATTTTTTCAATTCGATTACTATATAATATATTATCGAACGTGCGCGAGACTCGGGCGAAATAAACGATTGTTTTCGAGGGGGAAAAAAAAAGAATTCCGGCCACGCACTGTGGCCTGCCGCAGCCACTCGCCCGAGAGGTGTACAACAACGTGACGAGACTGCGACGACGCGATCGGATCGTCGTCGTCCGGGGCGAACGACGACGACTGTTCGCCCCGAGATAAGCGCGCGACGACCGTAAAACTCGGTTTTTGATCAAAATAATTACGGGCACCCATTAAGCGAGGGGCGGTACACGTTACTATACACGTTTTCAATATCTCTTTTTACGAATCGCTCCCAATAAAAGTGTCCGTTTTGCCCCGGCGCGGCGCGGAGGAAATACGTGAGCGAGATTCAAATCGTTCGTTTTGTTGCCAAGCCGTTAAAGTTTATTCTCGAAACAGTTAAAAACCCTTTGTTTTTACTATCCTTCGGACGTTAAACGTTATTATTACGATTGATTCCATCTATCCCGTTCCACTGCGGCCGATCGCTTCACACACGGTCACGATTCGCATCGATTAACATTTAGTCGAGTTTCTATTTAGAAAGCCGGCGACTTTCCGCATTCCCGCTGTCTCGTGGAACGTTTATCTTTGCATTTTTACTAACTCCACACGTTTTAGATATTTTTCACGTCAATTTACAACGGTTTTTTAGTGTTTTTTTTTTTTGTTACATTTTAATAGGTCTCGACAGTAAAAACGTCTTTTGGTTTATTACTATTATTGTATTATTATTAGTATAAAGGATTTTTTTTTTTTTCGTGATTAGATTTACCGTGCACAGGTGGCGAACTGATATTTTATTTCTAAATCGCTTCGTATATAATCATCCGATGGACGAGATTACATTGACATTGACTGATAAATCGACGTATTAGTTGTAAAACTATACTGTTGTCGCCGGTGAACTATAGAGATTTGGCGTTCTCGTGAGTCGAAAAACGTTCGGCATTTTTATCGTTGTATTTTTTTCTTTTTTATCGGTCGAGATTTCGGTACTTTTTCAGGTCGTCTATTATAATATTTATTATCGGAGTGTTGAATCGATCGAGATCGTATCGCGTTCTCTACAAAGAAATATCGACCAGAAACGATAATTATTCGATTTATACATTCGTTTTATTTATTACGCGTTTCCATTAATTTTATAAACATTATAATAACTATGGGCGATTCGTTAATTATTAGGTACATTAATTAATTATTACTCTGGATAATCTCTCGCCGGACAACGACGAGTCGTCCGGAACGGTCGGAATAAAATCACAGTCGATTTCGAATCGTTACGATTACGTCTGTATCGATACATCCTCTCGATTAACAAACACGGTTTGTTTTCATGCGATGCGAATAAAGAAAAGCCCGGCCTAGAATCGCGTCTGTGTGACTTTGTCGACGGCTATAATATTGTTTTTATTCCTTCGCGCCTTGGATTTTTGTCGGGAAAAAATAATGGAAATTTCGCGCGAGACCACACGAAATACGCGATTTTCACATTCATAAAACGATCGGACGGCTCGCGGGATTTGCCTTCGGGCAAATAAATCGTTGTAAAACAAATAAGTTTTTTGTTTTCTCACACTGTACCGGTAGCATGGGCGCCCGCAGGAAATTTATCAGGGAGGGGCATAATGAAATCACACTAAAAAATACATTAAAAAAAGTTTATTCCTTGTAAAATATAAAATGTAAAACAAAATTTATTCGTTATTAAATAAAAACTGAAGTCTTCGTGGTTGTTCTATTGCAAACCTTGTTATCAATTGTTCAATGAATTTCTGCACTAGGCGATTAATATAAATTCCCAGAATTTAAACGTATTTAATGTATTACACTAATATGCGTTATTTTGTACGTCTTAAAGTATATTGTTATTACAATCATCAACCCCACACACTAAAGTAAAAATATCGATGAAATGTTTATAAATCAAAATAAAAGTTAAAATGTTCAACATTCTATTTGAATTCCAGGGGGGGGGGGGCAGATATACCGGTTATACCGTGCCGCGGTCTGTTTAAAAAGTATACGATATTACGGCGGCAAACAACGTCGACTTACTTATGATATTTCTCTATATAATAAAGAGTTGCGCACCTTACACCCGATGATGATTTTTTAATCGAAACCGGCCGTGACTTTTTTGCACTCTTACTTATAACACTCGAGGCAAGAGACCTTTATTATATTTCGTTAATATTTCTCGTTCGCTCTGACCGAATAAACTCTATTGCCGCGCGATTATTGTGGACCTTAACGAGCAGCGGATCGGCTCTCCGAATCTCCGACGAGAGCAGATATGGCGACGGGGTATTTCACCGTGACGTGTTTAAAAATCGCCGTTCATAACCGATTTGACGAGAGCCCGCGGCCGCCCGCCGTCGCGTGTGCGACGTCTACTCGATTCCGCATTTTAAATTTAACCAATCGCTCCGCCGCCGCCGCCGCCGCCGTTCGATCGCACGCACACGGTGTTACGTTTCCGTGATTTATGACGGTTAGCGTGATTAGGTTTCCGTTTTTCCGTAGTAAAACGTTGGCCAAAGATAGATCGTCGTCACGTCCGGTAATCGGCGCGGGAGGACTCATTATATAGAGCGAAAACTAAAAAAATAACGTATAATAATCGTCCGAAACGACTCATTTTCCTCTCCAAGGCCGCCCCGAAAACCCATCGAGAAATTACGCGTCGCGTTGAGACACGCCTCGTTCGAAAACTATGAAATTACACACCGATTCCGAGTTGTCCGAGCACGTGCTTTTCAATCGAATCTATTGCTACTATTCTTTTATTTCAATATCAGAAGAGATTACTGGGCCTCACTGAGTTTAGAACTCGTGCGGAGGCCCGTTATTCACGACTTTTTGATTAAAAACGAAAACGTACGGTGTAGCTGATAATTGAATCATATTCGTATTCGAAAAGCTAGTTGGAAATTCAAATCGTCAAACTCTCCGCTCGGCGTCGTCACGTTTTCGGGTCGTCGTGACGTTTAATTGTAACGTCTAACCCGCGTGACGTAAAAGGCCGGCGAGAAAGTTATTTTTCACGTTTCGGACGTTTCTTTGTACATACCTGAAGCGGCGGCGCGCCGCAGTCGTAAGAAAACCGTATTTTTTCCTTTATCGTGCGACAAAAACGTCGGCACTATTATACTTTTAATTCTCTCGTTTCTTTTTTTCGCCCCCCTCCCACTCGCTATATATAAGAACGCTGTGCCGTAATTAAATGTGTTTCGCGGGCAGCAGACATACAAACGTATCGAAATAGCTCTTCGACCTCGCGGAAAACTCCACACGTCGTCATCACACCTATATACTTGATGATATACAATACCGTTTTCAAAGAAAATTCAATCGTTTTCGTGAGATTATATGAGCTCTCGACAACGACACACCGCAGCAGTTTTTCCACAGGATAAAGTCAAAATACGAAACGTGCCAAACGATTGTTATCGTTAGGGTTAGGATGTTTATGATTTTGCATATTTTTTTTAGGTTGTCCAATAGCATCCATTCTTATACAGAAATATGTTTCATGATATCTATATTCAAAATATCAAAATTTTATTTTGCATATAATTGCATATTTTACCATTTTTTTAAAAAAGTGCATAATTTGTGTTTTTTTCTGTTTTTAAGCGCATATTTGACGGTTTTCGATGCAAAATGCAAAAATTTCTTTATTTTTTAATGCATATTTTTCAAATTTTTCATGCATATTTAACTGATTTTTAGTGCATAAGTGCATACATATTCATACATTTTTTAGTGCATAAATATCCTAACCCTAGTTATCGTATTTATTACAATATTATTCAGAGAAAAAAGTGCAATTTTAAACTACCGTTATAAGTCAATACGTTTTCGAAAATTCCAGAACTGGTCGAAAACGAACGAGCAAAGGGGGAAGAAACGTCGTTTGTAAAAAAAAAACCCATTAATTCGTCGATAATATAATATTATATTGTAATAATATAATCGGTCGCGATCATAGCCCGTCGAGGAGTCAAACAAACAAACAAAAGAAAAGAGAAAGCGATCGGCGGCGCACGCAACTATAACCGCTAAAAGCCGTGACGGGCGCCAAATGTCGTAACAATACGTCGGAAACGAGTATAGAGCGGTCAGTGCGTTCGCGACAGCGACACGGTGCGGAACACGAGCTCCGAAAACGTAAAACCCATAATCGAAAAAACAAAAACAAGATCAATTTCGATAACATCGCCGTCGGGCGAAACGCCGAAAACATTTCGGACGTTCGACGATGATCCTTTCTCCTTGTCGGAAATACACAGTCGGCGTTATAGTTTTGGAAAATACGAGAAACAGCAAATCAAAGCCGCAGTCGCAAAACTCAGGATTCCCCGGCCATGGAGCGTTCGCGGTGCCAGAATTTCGTATTATTAAAATACAGAATCGTTTGAAACGGAAAAGGAGGTGTTCGAAAAAGGCGCGATCGTTCGAGTGCTAAAGCGGTCGGTTTTGATTTGATTTCTACTTTTGAAGCTGTAAGCTCCTCTTTTCTCCTGCCACTCGTTTCACTACCCGCGCGCGTCTGTTTTTTTTTTTTTTGCAAATTCGAAAAACTAAAAACGACTATCGTCTAAACGTCGTCGCGCACTTTATATGCGAACGATTATTATTATCGCACGCCTCGCGCAAAATCGAAACAACGTCACCGGAAAAATAATATAACCGGGCAATTTATGCGCATACGAATTATTTACGGTTTGAAAACATTACGCCGCCGCCGCGCGGCAAAATGTGCATTGATTTTGTAACGTGCATTTTAAAATGCACTTAAAGTTTAATACAATTACGGTTGGCCCGTTGTTTCCCCCCCCCCCCTTTGAATGGAAACCACTTCTGGGAATTTTATCAATATTTGTTGTGTCGCCGCCGCGCCGCCGCGAGAAATTTGATTTAATACCATAATGGGCATAATGCACTTGTTGTGACGGTACACTTAACTCTGTTTGAAAAACAGAAATCCTGCGCGTAAAACCGTAGTATTGCGCGTGGTAGATTGATGAAAATTCGATAAAAATACAAATTGTCCGCAAAATACGAAAAAATCGACCGCGTTCTCGATCAGGAGTCGGTTCCTCGAGACGGAACAAAACTCAAAGCAATTGAAAAAAAAAACGTTTTGCGATTATTCCAAACACACGTTTCTTCGGTTCGCGCGAGACTTGTTTTCACACTCGTAAAATACACCGTATACAATGATAATAATTATTATCGAATATAATAAATATTAACGTATTAGTTTTCACGTCGAAACGATAATAATTATTAACAACGACTCGTGTGTAATTATTGTTCGAAACAATTCGTCGAAAACCACACGGTCGTGTTCTGTGATCATTAAAATGTTTATAAAATAATTATAATTTAAAAAAAAAAAAAAAAACCGTTGCTAAATAATTCGTACGGAACAAAGACAAATAAATCGTATAAACACGTCGCCGCGGCGGCGGTATAATCGTAATAATATTATAAGTATACTTTTGTTTATCGTTTCCGTCGTCGTCAAAGTTTTCTCCCCTTTTTGTGACGACGACGGCAGAATATTTGCAAAATTACATAGGTCTTACCTCGTGTTTCGAGTAAACTTTTTTTTTTCATATTCATGTTAAATCGATATAATTAAATCGACGTGAAAGTAAATCACAGCGTGCGGCGCTAAAAACGGCAGATATGTACGTGTATACGCGGTACGTTTATTTCACGGACGAAAAACAAGATCGTATTTAATTTTCGGTCGGAGAAAAGAAAACAGCAACGCGAATACGCTCGGACGCACGAGGAGGGGGGGGGGAAAAGAAGTAAAACGCAAAGATTTATTTTATGAAAAGGACGGCAAACAAAAGAGACGGAAAGAAATTTAAAAAGTTTATATTAAACAACATTCGAATATGAGACGCTCCGATATAATAATAATATAGTCTTTTATAAACTTTACGAATTCGCCGTAACCGATAGCGGCAATTTTACTTACGCCCCGGCGGCGGCGTGTGTATCAGGAGAAGAAGGAGAAGATTCACCGACAGATTCATTTGTTTATTACATACCTAACGGCCAGCGCCTATTGTTAAACGCTTCGACATATATATATACGTATACACAGGATAGAGCAGAGAGTTATTACTTATTACGACGACGAGAAAGTTTTGTTCTTACTTCTTAATAATAACGTAATAAATCCTTTAGACGCTTCCTGCGACCCGGCAGATAAACCGTTTATTGAACTCGAAACAAATGGAATAACTGCTCGTATAACCGTAGGTAATTTTTTTCCGAAAAACGGTTTATTCGACCGACCGCCGCCGCCGCCGCGATCTCCGAGATAAATAAGATTTAATTTACAACAAAGAAAACGCATCATAGAAGACGACGACGACGGGAAACAATATCCATGGGCCGTCGAGAAATATAGTTCGTGTCTATGAAATGTCAAGGAAATTTCGAGAAATATAACGAGATGTGCCTTTTAAAACGTGTGAAAAATACGCACTCGTCGCCGTTCGACCGTGAACATTTCAAGCAGTGTTTAACATTTCGAACTCGATTTATTAGTAGTAAACAATCGTATACGAGATAATATGTTTTCCGATTCACGTTGTACACCTCGTCGAGTGATTTTGAAAAACAGCGGGCCGACGAAAACATGAAATTTCGTATGAATACGACGACGTCGTCGTTCGATTTTTCCGGTCTACTCGATAGGGGTATTACGTATCGCGTTTTAGGGGAAAAAAGCGCGTTTAAACGACGTTTTCACAGATACGTCGTATTTTCAAACGTAAAGCGTAATACAAGATTTTCGTTCCTATTTTTTGCTCTGTCCTTTTATAACGACTGCGATTTTCATGCGATACATACGGTTTCATTAGTATTTTCAAAAAAACATCTCGGTAAATCTAAATATCACGTTTTGGTTTTTCCTTTTTTATTCGATGCCATCATTACCGACGATCGTAAGTCGAAAGTCAAAGTCTTTTAAAGACGTGTTACGAGGATCTCGTTACGAAATATCGCACAATCGTCGCAAACGTAGGCGATTTCAACTGCGGCAATGACTACACAATGCTAATGCGCCCCGGAGGAACCCGACGAAACGAAACGGAGAGCCGTGTTTTCGGGCCCAATCTCGCGCTCGATCGGACGTATAACCTTTATTACGCGCGGCACATCCGCGTCAAACGGATTATTTTCGTATTCTCGTAAACAATATAATACAGGGTGTTTCAAAACGATTCATCCGATTTTAGTAGACCATAAAATATATTGTTCCTGTAATTTTAGGTAAATGAAGCACCAACCATCTGAAAGGTGAGGTTATTGAGTTTTTATCGATTGCTGATAAGTCGCGGCGATAATGTGCAGTTTAGTCATGTGGCGTAACTTAATTAGTCGTTATCGAAATGTCGATGAATCGGTCGCTGTAGTGCTAATAACGCTACATTTTGTCCATCGCTGGATCTTACAATCGGTGATTTTTTTTCTCTAGGGTTACATAGAAAGCATTGTTTATGTACCTCACCTTTCAACTTGACGAATCGACAAGTCGCATTATACAGACGCCATCAACTTGGTCACAGTCGACATGCTTCAACAGGTTTATGAGGAATTTGAATATCGCTTAGACGTGTGTCGTGCAAGTAAGGAGGGGTCATATTGAACATTTATAAGCATTTATTGTACCCAAAACTTAAAATAATCCATTAAAATGTAAAATTTATTTTAACACGATTAATCAAATTTTACAATAAATATGATTTTATGAAATCGGACGAGTCATTTTGGAACACCCTGTATAATGTGTGACGTGTGCTCGAGAAGACATATTTGACCGCTGCAGTGCTAAAAACGAATAGTCGCTTTGTGAGAGTGACTTTGCGCGCCAATACTAGCGAGGAATCTTGCGAGACGGATCGTGGCCGTCGAAGGTATATAATATACCCGTTAATAATAATGCGGTCTCTAAATAACAACAATAATTGTTCGTACCTAGGGAAGCGTCGACGTCGTGGCCGACTACTGACCGCCGCCGCGGGTTAGAAGTTTCGCGTTTTTACCCCGTCGAAAACAAACCGGGCGCGGCTGGAACGCGGCACACACACACCGATCGCAGCAGTCGACAATCGCGAGCAGACATTTTCCGACAGACGACGAGGGTCCGAACTTTGGCGGCCGCCGTGTGCGTTATTAAACAATCATCGACAGGTAGATATTATATATTACATAATCAACAAACACATAATATATATAATAATATATACGAGTGTTTTATATAAACGAATGTGTTCTCACTCGATTTCTTCGTCCGCTAAGGACTTGGAAAAGCCTCTCTAAAAGACACTCCGGTTAGGCGTGTGTGACGGCATGCAGCTATTTATATGGTAAAAATGTCGATTGAAAATTAACAATGTTGCTCGCGGTTATTTTAATGCGTTTAGATTGTAACGCGCGAAAACATTAAAATTCAAAATTATTATAAAATATACGAAATATCGTTTTCCTCTCGTGTTTATATACGCCGAGTGTTATAAACCGAAATTAGCTTTTGAAGTTTTAGAACGACGCGCCGCCGCCGCCGCCTCGGGCCGTCGTCGTCGGAGATCGAAATAGACACGCCGCCGTTGTAAAACGCGCAATATAATTTGATTCTCCCGAGTGTTTTCGAAATATATAATAATAATAATAGTGAAACTATTATCGGTTGTAATCCGTTTTTTTTTTTTTTTTGACAATCGGTCGGTTTTCCGTTTGTTTTTACGAGTACCTACCTATACTACTACTACCTACTCTCGAAATTAAAAAATATTTAAACGAAAACTCGCCGGGGAATTATAACTCATAATAATTTCGGGGATAATGAACCGTAATTAAGTTATACTTGTCACGCGCGGGGTTGGGAAAAAAAAAATTTATCTCGCGTTTCGCCGCCGTCGCGTTTTCCCTTAAACGACTCAAAAACGGACGCGCGCGTGTGCTCGTTATTAAATACAATTAGGCGCGCTCCCGAACGATAATGATAATTCGTTTACGCCGCGGTGTGTAGAGTCTATGTGTTGTAATTTAATAATTGTTCGATGTCACGACGAACGTTTCGTTCGCGTCCCGCCCGTCACACACGCGCGCGCGCCGCGCCGGCGTCATACTTGTAAAATAATCATTACCCGTACAAAAAAAAACTGTATGTTACGTACGGAAAAAATTTAAATTTTTCAAATTACGCTCCCTCTGAATAAGTTCTATTACTAAAAACGATATCAGATTTATTTTTTGTTTTAGAATCGAACAAAACGTCACGGAAAATTCTTTGGTATAATGTAAATTATAGAAAACTAAATTTACCAAACAGTTTGTTTCCTATACTTTATATTATAAATGTTGAAAACTTTTTGAAACATTCGAATAAAAAGGACAACAATATAAAATCCATAATCAATAATATCGGTATTTTGCGATTATATACTTATGACTAGGGCTCGGAAGTTGCACTAGTTGCCCTAAAAATGCATTTTGCATTTTCTGATGCAGGCGTTAATCTATCAAGCTAAGTGTGTGTGCGAACGAAAAATCAGTTCGAGTCGATCGAATAACAATATCAAATGGCTTTTCGGAAGTTTAATATTTTATAGTTTGTCGTCGACGCGTAAATATACTTGTACACGGACATTTGACGGTGCAAAGGTAATTGAAAAAAAAAAAAAAAACGAACGAGCAGTTATTTTAGTACAACAACACTCGTTTGAAAAAAAAAAATGTCGTATAGAAAATATTATTCAAGTATACGATCGTAGGAAATAGATAGAAGAGAAAGAAAGAAAAAAAAAAAAATTAAAAACCAGAGTTTTTGAAGAATTAAAGTATTATAAAGTTGAAAAGTGTTGTAAAAAAAAGAAAAGAAAAAAATTCAAAAGGATTTATTTCGTCAAAGTTTCGAGTTATCAAAGTTCTACGGAGTTACATTATTATTATTATTCGAAGGATATAAGTCGCCTCGCTTAAATATTTATCTATTGTAATGTCAAACGGATTCTCATAATATACGCGACATATACTTACGTTAAAACAAATAAAAAAAAAAAAAAACCTTTTCAATGAACGACGAAACTAGTGTTATTTTAAGTTTTCTCCCGACTTTCGGAGCGACGACGACATTATATTATTTATAAAATACTGAGAAAATTTACCGAGCGCTCGTCGTCCCCTTCGTACGTTTTACGGGCTCAAAGCGACGACGGGGGGGGGGGGGTGGGGATAATGTACATATTTGTCACCCCGCCGCCGAGTCCACATTACTCTAAACGCGAGAATAAAATATATCTCAGCCGAGCGCTCTGTATATCACCGAGACGTGCCTACCACCACCCCTTTGAATTTTTAACGAAATTAATTTTCCCCGAAGCTGCAGCAATCTCCGTTTGTAAATTGTTAAATTTATTTCGACACCGAGTGAAACGGCGAATTCGGAAAATCGCGGCCACGGCGCGGCGGCGACGCGACGATTAGAAATAATAAAAAAAAGCGTCTTTTTTTATCGATCGAAACGGACGTTTAATAATTTATAACGCAAGAAGAATACACGTTACGATATAGAGACGCGGAGAAGAGACAGAGAGAAAGAAAGAGGAATGAAAATCGTTTCGTTCGAATACTTTCTTTTCGTTCACGCAGACGAGTTTGAAATATTTCGACAATCGTCGGCGACGATAAGAATTATACGTACACAAATAATTTGCTCGTTCGGCGATTGTTTTCTAAGATTCGGTACTACAGTCATCGGAGATTCGATTTTGAACACGTTTCGATTGTGTTTTTAACGATCGAATCGCTCGAAAACAATTCGAGAAATCGTGTATAGTTACGTATATTATGTGTCGTGCGAACGGTATTTGTTTGAAATATTATAGTTTTGACGATCCGTGTGGGTACTCTTTTCGTATTAGCTTAAGAATTTCAAGTATTTTTTATGGAAAAAAAAAATGAGTAGAAGAAGAATGAATACAAAACGGACGCAACGGCCACGATCGAATGGAATACTTATTATCATACTATATCGCGTTAATAATTTGGAATATACGTATATTATTTTGCGATTTTTTCAATTTGATCTCGGAGCTTTCAGAAACGTTTTCTATATCGTGTAAAATAACCGGAACGCCGCGCCGCCGTGTAATTATACAAACGAAATTAACTGGCGTTTCAAAGTTACCCGTTCTGATGTGTTCATTTATATAATTAATTATCCCGAAAGTAATTTTTGGAAAAATACACTCTCAAACCGTGAGCAAATTTATGATAAAACTTGGAAAACTGTAATTTTCTCCTCGAGCTTCCTTGGAGTGATTTGTATTTTTTTCCTCGCTTTTTCCGACCATCGAAGTATACGACATAACGAAGAAAAAAATATTCAGTCTAAAAAAACAGTAACGCGTACGAATCCAATGACTTTAAAAAAAAAAAAACGTTTGGTATCGAAAAATGCGTTAGAAATTGAATTTTCAAAAAACCAAATTTACGTTCGTCAATATAGAGTAGTCGTCGAAACAAGACTGCGAGAACACGTCAATTAAAGACTAATCCGTCGTCGAATATATTATTATATCTGACGAGTAATAATCAAAACAGTACGGGCGGTTTCCTTTATTATCCTTTCATGCATAGGATATTTAGTCGGATTTCAGATTTCGATTCAGTTGCTATAAACGCCGATCTCGAAAACAGACGGAAACAGAGTTTAATTTACACGCGATTGCGATATCATTCGCGCAGTGGCGTAACTAAGAGGGATCAGAGGGTGCGGTCGCACCCGGGCCCGTTCGTATAGGGGCCCAAAGAAATAAAAACATTTTTCTATTAATTATTAATCGAATATTTGTTATTCAAGTGTTGAATTTTTTTAAAATTTGTATTTTAAAATAAGTAAACCTACGAGTGGAGCACAAAAGCGCAAAAAAAAATAATAGAACAAAAATTTAAAGATATGCTAAACTGCCCAAATTAGACGGTTTTTTAAAAAAGACAGTTGAATCTACTTCGGAAAATCCTACTATAACTACATCTGTTATTGTTAAGTAAAAATATGGCGATCATTTGCACAAAACAGTATCCTACTGACATAGTTAATTTTAGTAAGGTGAATACACTCCGCCGGATCTTCTTAATATAATATATATACCTGGGACGATGGGGGGCCCGTTGAAAATTTCGCTCCCGGGCCCAAATCTTGAAGTTACGCCACTGCATTCGCGCGCGTTTATCATCGCGTATCTTTTTCAATCTCTCTCTAAAACGTCGGAAAACAATAAAAAAAACTCGCGGCGTTAATTTTTCGACGCAGTCCGTAGGCGCGCGTTGTTATCGAGGCGTATACCGTTCGATTCGTTCGTGTGCGGCGACGTCAAACGGTTTTCGCACCGCCGCCGTCGCCGCCGATAGTAATAAAACGTTACGGGGCGCGTCACCGCAGGCGAACGCGTCCGACGCGTCCCTCGCGCCGGCGAAACGTCGGCTCACTACTACGGCACACCCTGTTCGCGCGTCTCGCGTTGTGTACACACGTTGAACCAATAAAAGGCGATGGGATTCGTCTCGATTTCAATATACCCGTGTTGCCCCCGGGGCTAGCTGCGACGCCGGCGCGCGCGCAATAGACCGTGTACGCTTTTATACACGATCGCGAGACGACAAAAAGGCCCCGGGGCGCGCGCAAACCCCCCGATCGACTTTTCCGTCGTCGGCTCGTCTTTCTCGGGGAACGATATATAATTCGACGGATAATAATTATTCATCTGTCCCCTATTTTGTACACGTCTTTGAAAACTCGGAAACGACAAAAAAAAAACCGTCGGGATTTGCCGGCGAGTAACCGCGGTTACGGTTCGTTATTATTTCGATTACACACGAGTCGCCGATTCGCGACTGGTAGTACACGTTCTTCTCGGTTTTCGCTCTCACACACACACACACACACACACGAGCGCGCAAACGAATTCGAGGAGGAGCGGTTCATGATAAGTCGACAAACAACGAAATATCGCTCGCAGTCGCGGTTAGAGTTTTGAGTTGACGGCTGCTAAACGGACTGCGACGCGATACACGAACGCACACACAAAGCGCGCGCGTATATTGTTGTTCGCACAGCGGAAAGAGACGTTAACGATTCTCAATTATCCTCCTCCCCCCCCCCCCCCCGGGGGATCGCGTTAAACAGTAATATAGTATTCGTTTAACCCGATCGCGGCCGCCGCCGTAATAACCTACATCACGGCGGCGGCGGCGTTCTATTATTATGATATTATTATAATGCGCCGTTTCAATTTTTAATGCGCGCCTCGAAAACGGGTATACCACCCGGGCCAGCACACTATCGTTTGTATACTTTGTTAAATATTGACGTCCGTTTATATCGCCCGCGGCGGTCGTATTCGCGGGCACGGGGGGTCCTGCGGGTTCCCCCTCACCCCTCCGAGAACCCGAAACAGACGAAACAGTCCCGGCGACGACGGACGCGTTTTTATCGTCTAAACCGATCGCTACGAAACGCATCGTGGGGATTTTTCCATAGCCCGATCGAATCGCGTGTGCCGAAAACACATCCCTTATTTCCGGCGAAAAGTCGAAAACACGCCCCGGCCGCGGCTGATATGTTGTCGTTCGAAATGACAATTTCAATAATATCTGCACGTAATCGAACGCGCGACGAAACGAACGACGTCACATTATCGTTTTGCATAATAATATTAGACAGTTTGAGGAAACGGTGCGCGAACGAACGGATCGCGCGCAGTAGTCGCGAGTGTTTTGCGTGGGATTTTTCGTTTCCCAAAACGCATATTATTCATAATAGAATAGGCGCGCGTGTTATTAAAACCTCACCTGTTGTAATTACTGCGACTTGATAATATAAATCAATAGGACGAGAGTGGATTTCGAGACATTGTCAAATAACAACGTCGAATCTTATAGTCGATTGCGCGCAACCAGTGTCGGCGTACGCGATCGGACGGAGGTGTCACTTTGGTTCAGCGTTCTTCGTTGTCTTAAAACTATTGTCTTTTTATCTGTTTTAGTATAGGCATTTTTGGGAAAAAATGTAAAATCGCGCGTTACGAATACGAATTTTCGAACGATTTCAATGTTTACAGCTCTATCGGTGACTAGGTAAAGTCGTCGATTTCCAAATCGTTCTATAAATATTATATTAAAATGTGTATAATGTTATGTGCATTTTTAGTAGATAATAATCGGAAAAACCGATTCGTCGTCTGTGACGATTGTGTACGGACGCATTTCGAGTTCAAAGTTCGACAAATAAACAATCAAAACGAATCCGATGGTTATTACGTCACACACCGTCGTGACCAGCTGGCGACGAAACAATGGCGCGCGCGCGCGCCAAGTGAAATCGATCTCGGACGACAATTATTATTGTCGACGCCGTTTCAGTCTCGTCCCGACCGTCGTCGAAAAACATGGTCCGAAATATTTTTCGTAAGTATGATGGTTTTTATTTTCTATATTTTTCTCTACGCGTTTTATTCCATTTCGTTTGTTTTCAGAACGTTAAACGTCCGGATTGATTTTTTTCAATATGTGAAACCGACGAATCGCTTTTCATGATGAATTCCTTTCTCGTTTTTAATTTGTCAGCGACCAGCAGCGAGGTCAAAACGTTTGCGAACAAAAAACATACCGGCCGTAACCACCCCTCCTAGGTCGAGAAACGATGGTATAGATGGTATTTTTTAAATCTTACGTGATCGATATTGTGCCGAAACGTTAGGTTCTAAAAATAATTAAATAACCGTGTGTGGACAACGATTAATGATTATGATATTTGACACGTCGTCGCGCGGTCTAAAAGGACAAAAAAATGTTCGGTACCGATAAAAACACTATAGTTTGTGACCTGCTGCGACTTTTTGCCGTCGTGTAAAACCCCACGTGGTCATATTTTTTTGCGATTTTTTCCTACAACATTTTTTCCATTTGCAGGTTCGTACGCCGGCGACAGAGCAGTGTGTTATCCGGACGAAAATAACGTCATCGTCGTCGTCATAGGTATACTATCATCGCCGTTATTATAAGTCTGTTTCGAAAACGTTTAGAGAAAGAAAAAGCCATCGACGGAAACAAAACGCGGTCGTCGTCGTCGCGTAAAACGTCAAACGGAATGAAAAATGTTTCGCGGAGTTTGGTTTTTCTCTGCGACGAACGCTTCGTTGGGTATTCTTCATATGTTATCGCTCGCGAATCCGTCACTCGGAAGGTTAGTTTGGAAACTTGACGCCGCCGGAAAGGAAAAAAAGGGTAAATTTTTTTATAATATAATACATAAATTTAGTGTAAACGCGCATTATTCGAGGCGGAGGATTCCGTAATCTTAATTTGATCATTTGTTCGAAAGCTGATTTAAACTCGCCGCGCGCACAGAGGCGAATTTATCACGGACGACCGCCGCCGCCGCCGCGCAGACGAAAGTAACGAAGCGCGGCGATCTTCTCCTCGGCGGCTTAACTAATTATTGGTTTCGTCCGCGTCGAGATAAACTAATGAACTCCTCGGCTGGCAAGCAGTTGCCAATTACCGTATATTTATATAGTTATATATTATGTTTACATACGATATGTACAGCGGTCGCTGTATATCTCTTTCATAGTTAAAAAAAAACATTTATAATAACTAGGGGCCGGAATTATATTCTTTTAAAATAGCCAAAATAAGATGCTAATATTCTCTAAAAAAGTTGAAAATATTCTCGCAATATTCTTTAAAAATATGCGAAAATATGCTTTTTTATTAATATATTCTCTTGAAATATAGTCACGGGAACATTTTGCAAATCAGTAATCATAGCCGGTGAAAAATTGTCTATAAGTTGAACTTCATTATTTCCATTCAAAACTTTAGCTACGTTTTTCAAAACGACGAGCCCTTGATTTTTTTGTCGAAGTTGATCAATTTTTATTTTCAATTTATTTCCATTTTCTCCGGGTATTTTTTGAAGTTGACCAATTATTGTATTTTCAATTAGATTCATATCGAATCAACAAGAGACACATTATAGACTTTTCCAAACTTTCGATGGATGTTACGAGAACAAGAAAATTGACCTTCATAAATATTAGATCGTTTTCTATGGTTTCTATGTCAAAAACTGTTTTACATTTAAGTATTGACTGGCTGGGGGACTTTTGGCTACTTAATTCTTCAATAAGTATCAATTTCATACCACTATTATTATATTTTACGCCACTGCAACAAAAAATATCGAATGTCTATAGAAATTGATCGATATATTCTCAAATATTCTTTATTGTACGCAATATTCTTTTATCTTGAAATATTCTCAAATATGCTGAAAAAACTTTTGCCATTAATTAACCGGTTTCATGTAAAGATTTCGAACCCCCGTCTGACTGCATAGCCTCAAAAAAAATATGCAAAAGAATATTATTCCGGCCCCTAATAATAACAAGAGAAATAATATTATAATTATAAGTATTATATCTACATGGAAAACGCCAACAGAATTTGTCGCTCGGACGATTATAATTTATAATATATTTTATTGTAAATTACTATTATATAACAATCAATCAACTTTCGAAAATTAAATTTAACAATTATTATAAAAAATTTCGGGAAGGGTTTGAACCCCTAAAACTCCCCCCCCCCCGTAACGGCCTTGGTCACTAGATAATTCGAAATTCATGGCTAGAAATTCGATTTTGCATTTATTTCGACTTTGCGGGACCCCGTACGTTTTATTCGATTCCGACAACTACTGTTCGACCCATTGGTTTATTTCGGTAAAATGATACGATATCAAAGTCTAGATTAGGCAGGTAATCGCCGTCGTTATTATAGTTTGATTACGAGTACACGTCAAATTATCGAGGGGACCGAATTACACGTATTTTCTTCTAATTAGATATGGTTTTCTCGCGGGACCAAGCGTTTAGTTGGATTTATTGAGTTTTTCGAATTGCCGAGTGACTATACTGCTGTATATAAACGTAAGGAGGCGTTTCTTTTGTCGTCACAGATTTTCCGGAAAGTATCGATTTTCTCCGTCTCTCGTTTATGTCTTTTAGCGGTATATTAAACTGTGAAACGTTCTTAGATAGTTTTCGAAATTCCGTACCGTTTTTCGACCGTTTTCTCGCGAATTTCGGCTCATTTCTTCTTTCCCTTTCGAATATTATGACGATCGTTTCGCAGCGAATTGAAACCGATTCGTTTCTCGAGCAATGCGAAATCGGAACGTATCTCGGCCGACGGTTATACTCTAAAATAAATAAAAAAAACGACCACGGCAAATAATTGTGTTTACCCCGTAATAAACGAATCGTATTCCGAGTGCACAAGTGCATACACACGCTGTCGCGCGAGAGAGAAATATCGTTTCAGTTTTTCGTTCTAGAGTCGCCGCCGAGGAAATCCACCCCCTCGCGATATATACACGCAGAGCGTTAAATTTCGTTAAATTCACCATTATATTATGTTGTATTCCGCACGATCTCGTCGTTAAGGTTCGCGGCGGTCATTGGCGCATAAAACACGACTACATACTATATTATAAACAGTATATTTATAATATAAAACGCGAATAATTTCGTTTTACCGCTGCCGTAGTCGTTATCGTGATATATGACGGCGATCGTATTATTTTTTTTTCGCTAAACGTCACGCCGAAACATAAACGCGGACGAGATATTAATATTATTAACGTCCGCGCGATTTTCTATATTATAAACGACGACGACGCGGCCCCCGTCGTAATAGTAATAATAATAAAACGCGCGTCTATATTATAAATTACCGCGGTATTTATTATTATGGCCGACGCGGGGGCGGTTGCCGCGAGCGCGCGTACACGACAACAACTGCAGTAAATCATCGGCGGCGGCGGCGCGCATTGATAGCGGCGAAAATAATAAATAAATAAAGAAAACGGCGACGGGAGTAATGTGAAATATATTCCTCCGGTCCTTTGCCGAAGGATCACGAGGAGAAAAAAAAACGCCGATACGTTATCGTCTCGCGGGCTCTTCGGAACGCGCGTCGCGTCGCCGTCGCGGTAAAATTATTATTTAAAACCTCGACGTTTTTATTTTTCTCTCTTCTCGTAACGCCGCGCGGGAAAATCGATACGCGGACGGCCGTGACGCGCGTCTCGGACCAAAGTTTCCAGACACCGTGTACCACCATACACTCGGCGCGCCCGTCGTAATATACGAGTATCCGCGAGTCGGAGTGAAAATAAATCTCGTAGTAATAGTACGTAAACCCTGCGCGCGCGCGTCGGAGATCGAATCCCGTCTGGTTTTCGATTAGGATTAAATCATTTTAATGGGTTCGCGCGGACGGCGGACCGGAAATCCTTCGTCCCGACCGTCGTCCGCCGATTCAACGTCGTTCCTTCTCCTTCCCCCCTCTCTCCTCTCCTTTCGGAAAAATTGCGAAAAGAATTCGAGATTTGTTGTTTTTCCCACCCCACCAGTAACGGAAATACGACTCTTCGCTCGATTTCCATTCGTTAACATTATTGTTTTTTCTAATTGACATTTTTCTTTTTAGGTTTGTCGAGAGCGAATTCGGGCGTCGCGCGAGACCACCACCACAGACATACGGGCGATTTCGACAACCAGTATAGGTTTATAATATTGTAAACGTCGTATTTGATAAGTGCATTTTATTTTATCAATTTTTAGATATGGTTTAAGTGAAGACGGCGGCAAAGGGAAAGGGTCAAACGGCGGCGATCTGTGCACGCGTAAGTCGTATTCGGTCATCGCGAAAGTGTAGAAAATTATTACCTTTAAAGTATGATAAATAATAATAAACACATTTTTCTCATTGTTCTATAAATGACGGGATATTCACGAGTCGCGGGTACGTCTAAATTGGTGCGCCGCCGCGCCGGTTTAAAGAGCCGTTTAGAATTGTTAAATGTTTTATAATAATAGCCGAACGTAACAATCGTATAATTAAAAAAAAGAAAGAAACTAAACGGAGGTGGTCCGAGAAGAAAAAAAACAGTAGGGGCGGTTGGTTTTCCCGTTGGACGTTCGGTACGAGCACGACTCGGGCGATATTAAATATAAAGAATTAATCGTCCGGAGAACTAACAGCAGGGACGCTTTTACGCGGAAAGTGGTTAGAAAATAAACGCTCGATGTATTTTGACCGAAGAAACGAACCGCCGCCGCCGCCGCAGAGAGAGAGAGTGAAAAAAAACGACCAAGGACGACGACGACGACGACGACGAGCAAAGGTATTCGACGAAAACATGACTCGCGTTTCCGTTGTTTACAAATCAACGCGTCGGAAAAAACACGCGCGTACCAAAGGCCAAAAATGACAAAAGCACGGCGGCGGAATAATATAATACTCGTAGAAATAATAATAATAACACGAGCGCGGGGGGGATTCGTCCACTTGACCGCAAAGAAGGAAATGGCGGCGTCCGTGTTGTGACGATGATGACGCGCGAAAGAACAAATCTCGAGACCGCTTTGGCGGCGACACGTTTTTCGAGTGTGTATGAACAACACGGAAAAAATAAAAAAATACCCGTCCCGCGAAGGATTCAGAGATATCGTCTCGTCGTCGTCTCCCCTCGGGCAAACTATAACGTTGAAAACGTCCACTCGACCTGTTTTCGTTTGTTCTCGTCGTCGTCGGAGAGGGTCCGCGCGCGCTGATAAAGACTTTAACGGCTAGTAGGTGTACACACACAATACGACGTCGTCGTGTATATATTATTTTATAATACGCCCGCGAGTGAAATTTTTCGAATTGTCTATTTTTTTTTTTTTCGTTTTCGGGCGAGGTTTCAGCGTGCCTCGCGATTTCGACGAATCGTCAGCGTGTACGTCTGGTCGGTTTTTGATTTTCCCGATAATTAAACGAAAGAAGAAAAAAAGTCGCTTACACGATCGTCTTTGAGGTCTAATAAAAAAAAAAGTCGAATTACGGTTTCTTCGGCCGAGACGTTATTATTTTCTTCTCGGTACATAACGTCTGTACGCAGTCTCGCTGCGGTCAGTTTCTTTCATCACCAGTACTATTACGTCTCTGCCGACGACTTTTGCGCGTCGTTCATTTGTCATTCTCGGCATTCTCGGGCTGCAAAGTTCTTCTCTCGCGCTATAGTGCTTTTTTTGTTTTTATTGAAATACGTACGACCCGGCGGCGGCGTGCTCTTGTGAAAACGCACTTGTGGTCTTAGTTTGAAAAAAAAAAGTTTAAAAAATACGTCTCTCGACTACTCGTTCGTCCTGTGTGTGTGTGTGTGTCGCGCTAATTCGACGCGCTCGTAATCGTGCCGTTACTCGAAACACATCCGTTGGAGAGACAAAACGACGACGACGACGACGCCGCCAAAAACAAGAACCGTCGTCGCGCTCTCCTCGTCTGCTATAATTTTGTTTTACACAATAATATTGCACTTGCCGCGAAACTTTCTCGAGACGAAAGTGGTTTTCGGTCTATCTGACTTTGTCTAATGTTTTTTTTTTCCCCTATACAGTAATTGCGAACCACCGACGACGGCGGCCGATGTGTTGTATTTCTTAAAAATATAATATATTCGTCGCCCGTATTGTTTTGGTCGTTAAAAAAAAGCTTTTTTAACCGATTCGAATGTTATTATTCGAATGCGGGCCGTGACGACGATCGTGTCGCGATTTCCAATCGCCCCGACGACGACGAAATGAAAAACTGCGCGAAAAGTCTGCCGCTTGATGGATTGTCGTGCCGCGCGGAGAATAAAATTACGCGCGCACAAAAGCACCGACGACGACGGGAGAAGAAGAACTCGTATCGTAGTGTAAACGCCCTGGCGCGCGTAATATAATCGACCGTAATTTGTCGCGGAAAAAAAAACAAATTCTACAATCTAATAACGATAATATTATTATAAAACATTATTCGTACGCCGCGCCGGCGGCGGCGGCGGTATCCACTCGAAATTAATTCGTCGCACACAAACGACTACGATTTATCGCTCCTAAGCGATCCGGTCGTTTCCTCCTCGAGCATATAATATAATACACTCTAGCCGGTTCGCTTTAATTTCGCAACGCTTCTCCGGCCGAAATCCGAGCCGATTAATATTTTCCGACGTTTCATCGATTATTACTACTACTACGCGAAACGAAACGCTTTTCTCTTTTTTCTTCACACCGACACGATTTATTATGTCGTTACTAGCTGAATAACCCGGCTTCGCCCGTGTGCAGTATAACTTTTTATTTTTTCAGTTTTTTTTTCATTTTTACCCCTTTTACCCCTTTTAACTCCGGTAGGTGTCGAATTTCGAAAAATCCTTTCCAATGGGGTCTCCACTATATAAAACGAAACTGCTGCCCAAATTTCATACTCAAAGCTCCAGCAGTTCCAGCCAGGCGAACTTTTCTAGTTTCACCCTATTTACCCCTTTTAACCCCCTTAGGGGTCGAATTTCGAAAAATCCTTTCCCATGGGGCCTCTGCTATATTAAATGAAACTATTGACAAAATTGAATACCACAAAGCTCCATTGACTCAGGATTTTTTCCATTTTTACCCCTTTTAACCCCCTTAGGGTTAATTTTCTCCATAATTTATGCTATAAACCCGCTCCCCGACATTCTCTATCATTTAAAAAAAATTTGAGCCAAATCGGCCCAGCCGTTCTCAACTGATTCAATTTCCAATTTTTTGTCTACATTTTTATATATATAGATTATTAGCAGACCTGCTCGCGAAAAAAAGTCGAATTCGACTTTGAAAGAAACTAATTTTTTGTCTTTTTTGATATGTATGAACTCTTCCGTCCGAGTGTTTTTCTTACACGCAACTTTCGGCGAGTGTTTTAATTTATCGCGGCGAATTAGAAAAACCGCAGATTCTTCTCGGGAGATCGTAAAGAGCCTATTTAAAGACTGAAAAACAACAAAAAACCTAACCGTCGGAATAAAAAGAACAATTATTTCTTTTACTTTTTCTTTCTGCCGAAACTCGCGGGGTTCCATATAAATCGCGACACAGATGGCATACGTTGAAAGTTATTTTGACGTGTAGTTAAAACGAAAAGAGAACTCGAACGACGACGACGGTTTATCATGCCGCGCGGCACTGTACTCGAATATATTAAAAATAAACCCGAATGTCTACATTCGTTTTGACGAAAAAAAAAAAAAAACACAAGATAAACGTTCGAACTACGATTTCCGCATTATACAGAGTTTTTGCATTTTACATTCCGAGCGGGTCGACCGAACGCAGAGAGAGCTTTGTTTGGCGGGGCCGAAGTGAATTCGACTGGCTGAAAAAAGCTTTTCGAAAAAAATAAAAACTGTTTATTTTGTCCGTAACGAAATACCAGTTATACACGCACAAGTACGTTCGTCATCCGTCGACGACGCGAAAAGTCGAAATTATGTTTATATGTTTCGCATACGAATCGCGCAAAACGTTTTAATTACTATTGGATTTACGTCTACGTCGTCGTCAAGTGTATAATATTATATACTTTATAATATTATAATTTTCATCGTTCCCAGCGCGTTTATATTGTAATATTTTTTTTCTAAAAAAACTCGGCGACATCGTAACGACAGAATATACGTATTTCCCAGTACGAGAATCCCATTCTCTCCGCGGTTCTCTTTCATTATTTCGACGATTTTTTTTTTTTTTTTTGCCCTCTCTCTCTCATTACGTGCGTTATTATTATCGTCGTCGTCGTCATCGTGAAAACTGAAAAATACTCCGCGCGCGGTTATTAATTTTAATTCGCGTCTGACGCAATTATTATTCGCGATGGGGGCGGGGGAAAGAGTCGTTTCGAGTCATTCGTTATACATATTTCGATTAAAGTATACTAAAGGGGCGGTGGAGGGAATGCGTTTTTCGAATGGAGTACGGCGTATAATACTGTGCCAATCGTCAATGTTGTTGTACGTCGTCGGCCACTCGGATGAGTTTGTGTTGGCGATGTTGTCGTCGGGTTTGTATAACGACGGAATTATGAAACAAACAAAAAAAACACGCGGGGTTATGTTATTATAAATATGATTCGCGGTGTCTCTTGGTTTCGTCGCGACATTCGCTAATTGAAACGCTTAGAACGAAAAAAAAGAAACGTGTCAGCGGATTTCCGGCGCCGCGCGAGAAAAATATTCATTACGAACACGCGAATAGTCTTGTATCGACGGTTTTTCTCTCGTCTAACGCAGTGTTTCCCCCAACCTTTTTTTACTCAACGCCCCTTTTAGATTTTAATTTAATCCAAGACAAAATATCATTTAACATTTTAACGCTACAATTTAGTTAATTTTAAATTTAAATACCTACTAATAATTAATAATTATATAATTTGATTTCGAATTCGCTGATATAAAATTATAACACGAAAAATACTTATGTGACTAATGACTGCCCCGAGGTTGATGTTTTCCTGCCAACGAAATGATAGGTGGCTCAATAGACGTCAGCATTAGTCTTGAATCTCCTCTTTCACATATTATTTCTAATTTATTTCTTGATTTGGTGACAAAAGTTGTTGAACCGCACCAAAGCCTTTTTCGACCAGGTATGTCGACGGAAAAGCCATAATAGGAATCTATACCAGGGATGGCGAACCTATGTCACGCGTGTCGCAGAGTGACACGCGCGCATTATTTCAGTGACACGCCAATTTAAATATAATTCATAATTTTCACTTCACTTTCCAAACAAATTACTGATATTTTTAACTTATTATTTGTAATATATCGTAAGATATTATTAACGTAAAGTCGTAATTGCCGTGTAATATGTACTTT
Source organism: Drepanosiphum platanoidis (assembly GCA_948098885.1). Lineage (NCBI taxonomy): Eukaryota > Metazoa > Arthropoda > Insecta > Hemiptera > Aphididae > Drepanosiphum > Drepanosiphum platanoidis. The sequence goes on from OX402539.1 coordinate 6,360,687, forward strand.
CCATTTCCTAATCTCGTAAACTAAAATCATGTTTATACGTTTAATTAATTATTTTTTAAGCAAAATAAAGGTCTAAAAAGTTTCTGACACGTGAGGCAAATAAAATCAAACCAAACATTTTGATTTGACACGCAGTTATCAAAAGGTTCGCCATCCCTGATCTATACGATAACTCCGATAAGACAATAATATCGTCAAGATAATTATTTTGATATTATTTAAGTGTCTATAAAATATATTATACCTACATAATTCTGTGGATTTCATTAGGTATTTTATTCTACGCAGTTATACATTTCATTACAATCAGTTATAATCAAAAAAAAATTTAAATGATAGACGAGCGCCCCTCATAAAAACGACCCCTTCAAAATAAAAAATGCCCACGTTGGGAATCACTGGTCTAACGCGTGCCGCGTTCGTTATTTATTTTAATTTTATAATACGTGTTCGTATTATAATAATTATCATCTCCACCGACGACGTATTATTAATAATAATAATACCAGAAAAAAAGTACGAACAAACATGGCGTGGCAAAAAAAAAAAAAAACGAAGCGAACGCTCGCCGCCTTCGGGTCTCGAATTTCTCTCGGGTCGGACGTTTAAAACAATACGATCGTTATTATTGTTTTTATTATTTTTTTATAATTTTACTCTTACAATAATTAAGTTCGGCGCGTATTTATGTTAATGTAACCTACTACCCCGTCCGTCCGGGACGGATCTACCGGCCCGTAAATACAGCGCGCAAACTCATTAGTTATCACTCGTTATATAATAATATATAGACGAATCATCGGCGAGACGGTCGTTTTTAATTATTAACATTAAACGACGACACGGTTTGTAAGCGCAATTACTCGTATATATATATATAAATTTATAAAAAGAAAGGCTTTTCGGATTTCGAAATTAATGTCGCAATAAATTGTACAAGGATTCGCGTCGTTCACTCGAGAAGTCCGGCGTTTCTACTCCATTTATTTTCGCTCGCTGCACTTTAGATTTAATATTTGAAGAAAAAAAAAACACCAACCCCGTGTTTTAAGATTACATATACCTTTATCGTATACATTTTTACGCGGAATTAAAAGTTTTACATGTCCTTTTGTTTTCGGCATAAACAAAGGCACCGAAAGTTTATTCGTTTCTGCGGCACCGAAATTGTATATATACGTGTCTAAGCTCGAGCTTTGGTTCTCGTAATCTTCGGACCGTGTAATTATCCACGGTAAACCATTTTAATCGACTTTCTACTGGGTGTACGGAATAAAAGTTTAAATTGGTGCCGAAAGTTCTGGACGACGACGACGACGGCGAATCTCTCTTTCCACTAGGCGCGCGAACAAAATAATTAAACAAACCAATTAAAACGCGGCGGCGGTCGTTTCTAGAGAGAAAAAAAAAAAAAAAGACGAAAACCGCGTGATATTTCCGAAATGAAAACTCGACGGGGGAAATCAAACGCGTCGAAAATTGAAAGACACATAAATCGCGGCTGTATCCTCGTCGGCCGCCTCCTCAAAGGACAATGCACTTGCAGGCGCGCGTGTACAAAAAAGGAATTCGTTGATATTTACGCGCCGCCGACCAAGTTTTAAATACGAATTAAACGTATTCTCACTCGCGTTATCATTACGAATTACGGTTCGCGACGTCGCGAGAGATTTGCGGGTCAGAGACATTACAATATTATTATCGTCGTCGTCAATGTCGCCGCCGCTAAATCCGGATTCGTTCTCTTTTTTTTTATTCATTTCGTTTTATTTCGTTTCGTTTTATTTTACGGTTCGCGGCGTATCGAGGGGAAACGAGATAAAAATATAATAAAATATTTCGCAGGACGAAACACGGTGGCCGTCGGGGGAGCGGAGGGGAAGCCGCGACGACGACAGAGTTCGTGTGAAATACAAAGCTAACGAACCCGATGGGTATTTTGGAAATGGGAAACCGTTCGACGACGACGTGCGAGAATTTCCGAAGGAAATGCAATTCGTGTATTGTTATTAAATGTATATTACGTTATGACGTGTTGTCGCCTTTGTTGTCGTTGTCGACGGCCGGGGATTGGAAAACGACGCGAAATTCGGAAAACGCGATCGAAAAACCGCGTACGACGACGACGACGACGCGACTTTTATTTATTTTCCCCTCCGTGTTCGCATTACAATTTCGTTGGTAAAATAAAAAATAATCCGAAAATAAACCGATACTATTTATACGTCCCACGTCTGCGATCGAAAATATTTAACTCGGCGAGGCCGCGACGTGTTAGGTCTGAAGTTATTTTCGACCCGTTTCGTTTCGTTTTTCAACACATGACGTGGCGAGTTAGTTCTCGCGCAAGTATTGAAAATCAAGACGTCTAAATTCGATCGAAGTACTCGATTATAATGACGTAAGATAGTTTATTATGAATATATAATTATGTAACGATGATAATAGTAGTATAATAACTATAAACGTGTGTTTGCGTAAAAGTACACGTCTAACCGGCCAATGACAGCCGAGCTGCGTGCGCAATCCGATCGGGTGACGCGAGAAAGTGCAGCAGCTCGCCGCCGCCGGTGCAGTGTGCATATACGATCAGTCTAGTGTCGGCAGCGGTTGGGCGAGCAGTTCTCGTTTTTAACGTTCGCGGTTTTTATTTTTCTCCGTGACAAGTCGACGTAATGTCGCCGATCGTTTATCGTCTTCGACTAAACTAATCGAAGTTTATTTCGTTTTCGTTTTTTGTTTTATCGAGTGAACTTAAATTTAATTTCACAAGCCAATGCGAACGCCGAATCTCAACAGGAGGAACCCACCGAATCTCAACGGGAGGAACCCATCGACGGGCCGTAAGTAGTACCGATTATATTTATTTACAGTATATATAGATGGGTGGATCATAGGCGCCGATAGGTATTTTTGCTACTTTTATAAAAACAATCGTGATTTTTGCACCACATAACAATCGAATAGATTAGCCACTATAGTACTGATTGATATGACATTTCTGTTTTTTTCAAAAACATCAGCTGTTGATCGATCGAATCGAAAATACCTAATAATTTTCAAAATTTTGTTTTATTATTAAAACGAGTGGTATTTTACAGTTTTAAAATAGTAATTCGACATGCTTGTCCTATCGCGCGTTTTCTATAGTAATCAGCTGTTGGTCGCACAACACTGTATTGTATCGAAATAACGCGTGTTCTTTTTCCACGTCGGCGAGTAGGTAAAAACTTTCGCGACGGGGCACGGAAAGTTTAATATAGAATCTCGACGACGACGGTCTATAATAGAGGATAGGTCGCTCGCGCACCGCCTAAAATCGACACCGACGCGGAACTTTGGAAAAGAGAGAGAGAGAGAGAGAGGTAATTTTTCGAACTTTTCATTAGTTTTCCGGAAAATCGGGGGGGGGGGGGGGAAACAATCGAAAAACGAGCCGCCCTATTAACGGTGTTGTACGCGCGTAACGCTGGTGGCAGAGTTGGCGAAAACCTTTTGCATCTCCCCCCCCCCCCCCCCCCCCGTTTGTTTTGTATTTCACCGAGTTTCGAGAACTCTCGACGCGACGACACGTTATCGTCGCGGGGCGAACTCGAGGCAAAGGCGCGTGACGACCGCGGCGAATAACGTTCGGATTAGATTATCGCGAAAAAAAAAAATAATAATACGAATAAATAAAAAAACCGTACTCGTTTCGATGACGTGACGCCGATAACAGTGAACACGCGCCGCGGTTCGCACGACGATAACGATATATTGTATATTGTGTACAGGCGTTGACGACGACGACGACGACGCCCTGTTATCGCGGACAACTCGAGAACGCTGGCAATCGATTTCCGATCGACGTGAAAAATCCTCCGCGGCACGTTTCGGTTTTCGCGCGTTACCCCTCCCCGTATAACGTTTGCCGTCTCGAAATTTCGTCCTTCCTCGCCGTCACGCGCGTGACAAACATAATAACTCTTATACATAACTACTTTTTACCTCATTATAATTAAGGCTCGATTGCGCACGTAACGCGCAAACGTTTTTGATGTCTTAAACCGCCGAGTACCGACGACGGAGCCGGTCGGAGACCCGTTGTTCGGAATCGCGCGTGTTTCGACTCTATGCACGAGTAGTAGTGGCCGTTTTATCGTACGTTTTTGGTTTTCACAACGATGCTCGTTCTCATCATTTCATGTTCTCATAATTATTATTTCGATTAGACGCCAAAAGGGTCGCGAATGCGGTCTAGTCGGCACTCCGGAGGGTCCGACGAAAGTCTTTTATTCGATAACTTTGCAGTGACAAAGTTGACAAACAACTATTATACAGGGTGGGGCAGTGAATCGGGCGATTTTAAAATAACTATAAAAACCCAACAAGTATTTATTTTTTTTAACAAATATATATTTTATATAACCTGAAAGTATATAAAATGGCATTAAAGAAGTGTTAATTTGTTATTTAATTTTTATAAATGATATCTGCAAGATGGGGCTACGAGTCATACAGCTAGAGTGAGTATGAATATTCTAAGGACCACTAAGGACACTCGATGATCTTAAACAAAGAATACGAGAAGAGGTGACACAAATCTCACCGGAAATTCTGCGAAACGTCGTCGTGACCAATTTTTGAAAGACGCCTTCACGATTGCTTGCTTCGAAATGGACGCCATCTTGCAGATATCATTTATAAAAATTAAATAACAAATTAACACTTGTCTTCTTTAATGCTATTTTATAAATACTTTCAGGTTATATAAATATATTTGTTGAAAAAAATACTTGTTGGGTTTTTATGGTTATTTTTTAAATCGCCCGATTCACTGCCCCACCCTGTACAATACGATTAATTAATATAATAATAATTTAAACCGTCTTCGTATAAATAATAGAAACTGCTCGTTCGTCCACCGGCGGATAGATCGAGAACGATCCGAGAAGGGGGCCGCCGATAGTAGTTACTCGCTCGTACTCTTTTCGTTTTCACCTTTATCCGATGGCCGAACGTGCGCGTCGCGAGCCGGCCAAAGTTTACATCGACAATATACTTTGTTCGAACGTTATTATAATATTATTATGATATTTGTTATAATGCGACGCGATATCGTCTCAGTTAATATAACGGCGCGTCATTGTCTCGACGAAACTATCGCCGCGCCGTCTCGTTCGAATCGCCCGAAAACCAATATTTAAACGACGACGCGGAAATTACGCGATTAATAATTGAAAGTCGCCAGAGCGAAATCCGCGAGATTTATCGCCATTAATAATACGAGTAATAGTATTGTTATTATTGTGCATTCGATCTATAGAAACGCGAAGAGCGATACACAATGCGAGACGGTTTTACAATAATCGCGAGCTTTGTTTATTATAACTTATTTCGAGACGATAATAATAATAATAATAATAATAGTGTACTGACACCATAACGACGACATAAAGTATACACAATAATGTGACGAACGGAGTTGAGTGCGTTTTCTTAAGATTTCCTAATAAGCTGTAAATGTTTAATAACATTATGTAACATTATTACACTTCCCTCGTCTCGACGATTATTGTCTGAGGAGTAACACAAAGATATTGTTATTATTATTTTGCGTTTGCGCGACGACGACGGCGGGATTTGTTTTCGAAAGAAAAGTACCTACTTTACAAGAGATCGAGAGCGCGCGCGACGTTTTATCGCGACGATGTGCACACGCTGCAAATTATAGTTGTTGTTTTTAAAAAAAGGAGTGAAAATATCGCGTCGAAATCGTCGGGACATTCTACGGCAGTGGCGCGGCGCAACCTTTTTCGATCCACGACCCCTCAAAATGATTTATTTTGATGATACGACCCCCCGAAATGATTTATTTTGATGATACGACCCCCCATTCTTACAGACATTAAGTAAGTGAAAATGATCTTAAATGTACGTGTACAAACATTTTATTCATTTAAATCGTTAATTTTAGGCAATTTTTATTTTTCTTTAATTCGACTAATCCAAAACGTAAAAAAAAAATACAAAACCAGAGCTTTATAAAATCTAAAATTAAAAAAATTTCCCGAAATTATTATAATAATATTATTATATTCGACATTTTAATATTTTTCAAAATTATAAAATTACTATTGAATTAAGATACGAGTATAACAAAATAATATTACGATGGCCATCGGCGGCGGCGTGATGTATTTTACGGTCGCGCCCTCGTACAACATCTCGTATTTCATCGAACGCAGGATAAAATGTCGCGGTGGTTTAAAAAATGTAAAACGTATAACATTTTTGCAAACTATTAAATTTTTATTTTGAAAATTTTTCCTGATATTTCGGGGGGGGGGGGGCGAATAAATCCCCTTCCGGCACCTAAACTGCACCTGTACACGTCTATATAAAACAGTTGTGTTTTTATTAATAAGCGTTGATAAATAATAATAATATTTAACGAGTATCGAGTACGAGATAATAAATAAGCGTTCGTAAAATATAACATTACGAGTTAAGTGCGGGCTTATAAAACGTATAGTGTTTTATATACGATGTATTTCAAGCGTTCCGCCAAGTTGTAAAATACGCCGCCGTCGTCGAAACGGGGAGAAAAATAACATTTTAAACAATCGGGGATGTAAACGGTGGTAACGTACTTGATTTTCAAAATACCACCGGAGTCGATTGTCTGTCGAAAGACGACGACGACGCGCGACGGCCTATCGTTTTCGCGTGATTCATATTTGAACAAATTATGCGGTTTTCGAGACGAATTATAAACGAAAAGAAAAAAACAATTACATTTTATCGTGTAATTAAAAATAATCAAAGAGGTTATGTACACTATGTAAAGTTTCGCTTGATTTATTTATTTTCCAACGATTTTACGTCGTAATCGCCGTAGAACGAGAAGAGTGTATCAATGTTTTTTTCATAAAATTTGTCCGAAATTCCAAAGTATATATAATATCGCGCTAAACTTTCATTATTTTCTCTTCTTTATTTGAGTTTTTTTCTCGGCCGACTTGAAATTTTACTTATCGCACAGTGTCCGGGAGAAACATGATTTATGACTATAGTAAGGATTTTATACTAAATATTTTCTTGCTTTGCTTCTCGTACTACTACTACTACTACCTAACCTTCTTCCCGCGAATAGTTTACATTCCACTTTTTTTCTTCTTCTTTATATTCGTTGAAACGAGTAATTTTTTTATAAAAGAATTTATACTCGCGTTTAAATTCGTTTAATTTATTTTATCCGCTACAGTGGGGAAAAAATCTAATGAAAAAAAAAAGCAAAAGCGAAATGTGTTTCACTAAATACGGCCGGGGAAAGCTTTCATTAACTAGAAAAAGAGTCGGCGGCCGGCATTAGGGACTGTATTATATTATTAGAGATGTTACATGGTTATTACATAATATATACAACGTATATTATGTAAATATTTTCAGCGGAAAACAGCTTTTTTCCCCTTTCCTTTGGCAGAAGTAATTTTCGAGGATTTTTCCGGGAAAGCTCAAAGCGGGAAGCGGGAGAGAGGGATTCAGACAAATTGAGGGGGGACGAATACAAGACGCGATGACTGGACTGAATGATTTTGGAAAAAGTCGCAGAAAAAAAACCTCGTCGAAACGTATTCGGATTATTCGGAAAGACAAATCGAACGCGCTAAAATTTAATTTAATAATTCGTATATTCGATACGGCGGATATCAGCGCGTACGAATTCTCACATTATATTTATCGTAATAAATAACTCGCGAGAACACACTTTGAAATTAAAATCATAATTCAACCGACCGAAAAGAGTTTGGCGGAATTTAATTGTTATTAATTTTTCTCGTTTCGATTTTTTTGTGCGTCGCGGCGACAACTGTATTTTTTGCTCTTTTATACATAATTATATGTATAAAATGTCGTTAGGTATTCGTAGTGGTTTTTTTTTTCGAAATCTATTTGCCACGTGTTCGAGTACTTGGGAATTTCAGGGTTTTCGCGATCCGTGCGAGTTCCTCAATAATAGTAATAAATATTTACGAAAACGATTTACGGGTCGATGAAAATATTTTATCGGGGCCGTAAATTTTACGAAGCCAACGTTTTACGCGATGTTTTTTGTTTTTCCTGTTCGAAATCACTGTTCTCCGGGCGTTCGATCGATATCATCTCCGAAACGGTCGTGTTGTTGTTCTCTCTCGGAAAACGCGTGATAAAAAGTCGCCGGCTTCGCACGCGTCGCGCCCCTTTGTTGCCGCCTTCGCCGCGGACGCTAACGGGGGCGGAATAAAAATAACGGGTCTCCCCGTTTATCTCTCGTAAACTCGGCACACGTCGCCTTTTTTCAAAATATATATTATCCGCTGTCCGCGCGCGATTTCGAGTACTTTACGCCACCCCCCCCTCTGTCCCAAAAACCCCCCAACTGTATTATGCGTACGAATAACAAACGATAAATTATTGTTTATCTATTCTATAATACATAATATGGTACGTGTCCACTGTTTTCGGGAGTTTCGCTTAAATAAAGCTACCAGAGATTCTCAAATTTTTTTACAAACTATTAAATATAATATTTAAACAATAATAAAATAAAGGCAGGACCTTTATGGTCCTTACACCCGACGATGATTTTTAATCGAAAATTGCACTCTTACTCATAATACTCGAGACCTTTGATTTTTTTTATTTTATTATTATTTACTTTCTATTTTAAACAGTTATTAGAAGGGAGAAAAAAACTGTTATTAAAAATGTAACGACCCGCAGATTCTCCATCTGACCTAAACCCATAGTATACACGTGTACGGTGGTCGGCGCGACCGACCTAATAATTTCTACTACAAACGCAGATTCAATTAAGATCCGCTCACGACAGATAAAGACGCGAGTGCATTAGTGTTGCATCGTTGCAGTTTTGAAGACGGTCTCGGATCGACGGTTTCGGAACGCGTCAACCGCAGAACCCCCGTCTCGTTGATCCGGGCTCGAACGAAATATCATAATGTCGCGCGCGGTCTTCACCCGGAATTCACGCGGATTTCCGCGATCCAATGCCCGCGAGACGCGAGCTCTCGGCCAACAATCGACCCTATTCAAAATAGAAAACTCCCAGACGTAAAAACCGGAGAGAGAAGAACAAACGATATTAAAATTTATCGCCCGCGACGACGACGACGTGTTCGCACAGTAGCGGTTTATCATTATTGGCGCGTGCGTTTAAGAGGGGTTTTCCGTTTTCTTCATAACGACGCAGTACATATTTTAGGCTGAAAACGCGTTATCCCCAGATGATAGCTTGTCGTGAAATTCAGCCGTTTAAGCACAAAATTTGAATTAGGTAGTATATAGTAGGTGCCCGCCGACGAGTTCGAAACTGTCGTTTTGCATTTTTTTTTTTTTTATAATTTTCACGTCGTGACGAACGCGTCATTCGTTTGGTCGCCGAGTTGATATATTATGATATTCGATCTGTCAACCTAAACGATTGATCGAACGACGACGACGCCATTCATAATAATTATTATAAACACGATTACAAAACTTTTTTTGGCCCGCATTCGTGACAACCACTATCGGACGGTGGGGGGGGGGGGTTACGACATTTGTTTGACCGGTTTTATGATCGAAAACTACGAAATCTCGGCGATTTACGTACTCGTTGTAAATACGAATCTAACGCGGTCGATAAGACTCGAATTCGGAATAATAATATATTCGTTTTATCATAATAGTACGTTAAACAATTATTATTATAATTGAACTCGCAAAGTTGCCGGCCAGACGACTTGAAAGGGACGTTATTGTTAGCGCGCGCGCGTAGATTTTCGTTTGTAATTTTCAAAATACAAAAACACGCGACACTCGCGTACGGGGTAGAGCAGGACGTAAAAACAGTTTTTCTCTCCGCTCAATATTATTATTGCAACGCGCCAACGCGTTTTGCAAAACTCGATGATTTTTCGCTACATCGGTAACTATATGAGTATATAGGATAAAGGCGCACTTACCCTCTCATCTGAGGAATGAGTAATTGACTCGTGTGTTTGCATGTGTCCACGCATCCCCTTCGCAACTTTCGGATTTTTTCCCTCGTTTCCGGCGAGTCTCGAGCCGTGCCGATGTGCACCAGTAGTTCCCGAAACTGAGCCACTTGGCTATTGATTTCGACCACCAACTGTGAACAGAGAAATCAAAAATTGCTATCAAACGGCCGCGCGTGCAATAGCTGGCTTTTACATAAAAGTAGTCGTAGGTGGAAAAAAAGCAAGAAAAAGATTCGCGTCGGCTACAAAGTCCCGCGCGGGCGGACACGTCGTAACGATAAGTAAATAATAATTATAATAGTTTCGCCGTTGTAAACTCGCAAGACAAACACACGTAACGTTCTCTTAAACACTCGTTTTGTTTGATACTCCTTGTGCAGAGCGCGCACAATGGAAAACGAGAGTAAACATTAATTCGACATGCCTATACTTCAAAGACGCCGGTCTTATAAAATATAATATCATGCGCGTGCGTTACACATAATATTTCGGTTCTCGCGCGCGCGCCCGAAAACGTTTTTCGTTTAAAATAGCTAATTAAATTGTGAACAAAAAAAAAAAAAAACAAGAGAAAAAAAAAAAAAGGAAAGAAATTAATTTCGAACAAAGTGTGTTGTTTAATTAAAGTTCGAAATACGCGCGATGTGATACACAACGGCTCGCGCGAACAATTAAAATCGTGTAGGAATAAGCGAGCGCGTTTTCACGCGTTTTAGATGAGGAGGAAAAAAAAAAACAACGCGGAATAATGTGCAGACGTCATCGTTTCGAACGCGTCGGAGGAAACAAAACACTATAATATAGTTTTGATAAATCCGTCATCTAATATACACGGCGGACGCGGCGCGTTTGTGTCGTTCGTTTTCACCTCGTCGTCGTCGCGGTCCGTTTTCCCGAAACTATTTATAGCTGATAAATACGCGCTTTTGAATATAATGTAAAACATAAATAACGCGTTTAGTGTCTCGTTTTGAAATCCGCCGACGACGTTTTATACGCGTATTTTCTCTCGACCCGAGCCGCTCATTCGATATTTAAATTCGCTTAGCTTTTATAATAAATAATACGCACGCTTAATTATACAATTCATTACGTCCCCTGTATAAATATACGCGCGCGGCGGCGGCCTTTCTCCTTTGTGCCGTCGTCGAACCGTCGCGCGTCGTCGTCGTCGTCGTTCGCATAATATATTAATAAAATATGTAAAAACACCGTTTTACAAACGTCTGTGTCTGCCTCTATTTGAACACGAAACAAATAATAAGGATAATAAAATACCGCCGCGCTCGTCTCGCATTTTATCGCGCGCCTAGCCCCCGCGGCAACAGCAGGATATAATGTACGTTAAAGCGAGAACGAGTAATATTGTTATCAAAAGATAAATAAACAAACGAAAGCGCAATAATATAATATACGTGCGCGCGTTCGTTTCGTAAAATATTGTAACATGTTATTGTTACGTAGTACTCGGAGACGACGGAAAGATAGATAGATAAAAAAAAGACGGAGATAAAATAACGCGGAAAAGTTCAGACCGTCGTCGTCGATGGGGTCAGCGGAATAGCGATTTCATTGTACGCGCCACGACGTGCGTGTGCGTTTGACGGCCACCTGGAAACGTCCTGCGCGTCCTGCGACCGGCGCGGCGAGTCTGTGCTCGCAATATCGCCGATGAGAGACCCTTTTCCGTTTTATACCGCCGCCGCCGTCTTATCCGAAAACGATTGTGTGTACGCACACACTGACCTTTTTTTTTCATACGGCCGATTCGCGTTCGTAAAACGTTGCCGATAATGTGCGAGCGGTCCACAACACTATAGGGCCCCGCCCGGACTTTGATGTCCCCAAAACGCCCTTGAAAAAAAACAAGACCGAGGAGAAATCGATAGAATTAACGAATACAACGTAAATTAAACATTTAACTCGTGTACGGATATGAAATGATATTATTTCCGTCGATCAAGATAAAATTATGTGAAACGGTAGTAATGAAAAAAAAAAAAGTATGGATTTTATATTTATTTATTTATTTACTAACGCCCTTTCGGGCAAAGAGTGTACATAAATTATACTGTAAGACATAAAAAATTAATAGTTATAATAATAACATTATAAATATATGGAGTTGTGACAAAAGATATTAAATTTAAATTTCAATATTTATACAATATATATCAATAATTATACTACTTATTACATTATTACACTATATATAGATATTATACAATACATAATACTGATATTATCAGTTATTTATCCGAAACCTAGACACAAACAGCGTAGTTTAAATTCATTCTAAAAATTATAGTCAAAAGCAACACGATTGCGAGTGGAATGGTACATGAAAAGTAATCGTGGATCGAGCATTAAAGGCGGGAACTTGCCAGCTTACTTTTTCAAGTATCTCGGGGCAACTTGACTTACTATTCAATAATTTATATATGAATGACACATCATTGAATTTACGTCTAGACGTAAGAGAATGTAAACCTAATTCACGTCCCAAGTTATCGACCGAAACATTTAATTCAAACCTAAGAGACCGTTATATACCGTTCAGTTTAATAATTATAATATGTTTAGCTGCGAATACTTTATCAATACCACTTATACTGTTTCAGATTGTTGCAGGCGATTAAATTGTCTCGACGATTATATACAGCCCAACCGGACCGTCCTTTTAAAAATTTTACCCGAACGCGTCACCGGCGGCGGCTCAGACGTACGAGGAGAACGTCGAGAAGGACGTTTGGCGATCGCGTCGAGAGTGTTTCGACGACGGCCGTAACGACCTGATAAGTGGCGCGTAGTGCGTCCGACATTGCGTCCTGCGGTGCGATTTCGGCGCGAGCGAAATTGAAAATTCTAAAATCGTCGTCCTTAGTGTAGCGCTATAATAATAATAATTATTATAATGATAATAATCACGCCTCTGTGTTCGGGTGTAGTTATCGAGACGCGGTACGGGTCGACTGGAGAACACAAAACGACCGGTTATAACGACGACAATATAATAATATTATTATCACGACGACGACACTTTGAGCGCGTTTCGCACGGTTTTGTATTAACGATAATAATTATTGTTATATATCGTCGTACCCGCGCGCGCGATAGTAATCGTATTGTTCGTAATCCGCACTCGTCCGGTTTGCGAGATAAACTATATATATCGATATTATCATCGCCCGTGACCCGGTGGGGTGGTCGGACCGACTCGGAAAAAACGAGAACGATATAATATTTGCCCGGTTCCATAACGATTCTACAGACGTATTCGGATCCGAGAGCACGCGAGGGCCGTGTAAAAAGCTCGTCATCGTGCGTGAAAAACAATTCGAGAGAGAGCTGTTAAATAAAAAAAGTTTCTTTCGAAAGTTTATCGTTGAAATAATTTACGTCGGACAAAGTTTTCTCTATAGATTTCTCGCCGTCGAAACCGCCCTTCGATGACCTGAAGCGCGTCGTCGCGTTTTCGGCACTCGAATAACGTTCGACGGACGATCTGTTTTTCAGATCGATTTTCGTTCTTGGCGAACGAATGTTTTAAGTCGTCGCCGTCGTGTATGAATAAAAAATCACTTTACCGTTATTTTTAATAAACTAAATTGTGAAATTGTCAACGACGCCAATGAACAGTTTCGGCGAGAGCTTATTAAACGACAAAGATACGCGCATAATTACACATAACAATATCAGAGTAGTTAATTTTCTTTTCGATTTCATACTCTCGCGACTGTTTGCGATCGGTTTTTTTTCCCGATTTTTATATTATCATTATACGAGTATTTTTTTTTTTATTATTTCGCGCCGACTTGTATAGTAGTGTATTTTAACTCAAAAGACCGCGCGTCCCCTCTCACACGCAAGCAATACAACAACAACAATAATAATAATATACGAGTTTACTATTTTATTTTTCAATCATTTTTTCAAAACTGCGAAGTCGACTAAGAAAAATGAAAAAAAAAAAACTGATTGAATAAGTTTAATATTTGATTTTGTGTCCAATATACTCGTATATCTCTGTTTATGTTTTGATGAAATAATTCAACTGCCGCGCCGTGGAATACATACGACGACGTACTACACAGGACGACGTCCTATAAAAAAAAATAAAAATATCATATACTTGGGTTTTTTTTTTCTTTCTAAGTATACGATATAAAACCAGAGTAGTAAAAAAAAAGAATATCGTTTGAAATCGTAAAATAATATATAATATTATACGAGTACGATCGCAAAAAAAAAAGAAAAGAAAAAACAGATATTATATCCGTATCGAACGTAAATAATATAATATACAGAACGGAAGATATATATATTATAGTATTGAAATCAGTTATTTTTCCATCACGAAATACACATTATACATTTAGATTGGTCGCGGGGAGGAAAAAACATCGGCCCGACTTAATATTCTAATCGAAGGGTATGACTTTTCGAAACCGCGTCGCTATGACGTTCGGCGGACGACACAAACGAAGCGTTGCAAATCGATTGAAAACACACACACAGCCCTTTATGATGTACATGGAAATCAAAAGAAAACGGGCGAGTATTTTATTCGGCGGCGTTAAGTAACGCGTCGATTACGATTCGTTCTCGGCCCATTGGTCGCACGACGGCGCGGCGGCGGCGGCGTCATCGTGCACAGTCGATTTGTCCTTTTCGAAAACGTCGACGAGCGGCGGCAATAATATTATCGACGACGACGACGACGTTATCGTCGTGTCCGAGTCTTAATGTAAGTTCGCAAAGGCTTTTCTCGTGTGTACTGCACGGACGCGGAGACTTATAATTTCCGGCGACAATATCCGTTTTGCGCTAATAGTCTAGGAAAAACACATTACGAACGCCGAATCGAAATGGAAAAAACCTAACCGGCGATCGCGACTTCCCGCGCGAAGACGATAATAATAATTATTATTATTTGCGCGACGAAACATAATTTATTACTTTGAAATATTACGCGCATACCTCCGTATAATTTATAATTCACACGTTAAAATAATAACACCCGAAAGCCGCGCGTCGTTATTGAAATCGTTCTTTCGTAAACACGCGTAAATTTATCTTCCGCAAAAGGACGGAAAAAAGAGTACGTCGGAACGCGGGGCTAAAAACGTCGGTCGAATTCATAATGTAATATTTATCGTCGCCGTAGCATTATTATGCGATTGTGACTGCGGAAAAAATACGATTCGACGCGCGCGCGCGCGCGGTATAATTAAAAGACGCGAAAAAATCGTGATATCGATTCGTGATTTAGTACCTGACCTGGAAACGACGACTAGTTAAACTCCCGTCCGCTCCGTCGCGGGATTTCAACGCTTTTACGATTATCGTCAATCTTTCAACAATAAAACTGCACTGCAGTACTGTAGATCCCCACGTCCGTCGTCGTCGTTATCGATTACTTATCCGCCGCGCGTGCGATTTTATCGCATATTTATTCGCTTTTTTTTTTTTTTATCTAACCGCCTCGTTTTTATATTTTCATCGTCGCTCGTGTAATGTAATTAACAACTCCAAGGCGAGGGCTAAAAAGAACAACACCGGGGGTGTCGCCGAAGTTTTTATTATTTTTTCGTCGCGTTCCAAAGGAGTAATTCTAAACGGCGGCGGCGGCTCTTAACCGTCGTCGTCGTGAAGTCGGCGGTAACACGTTTCGAACGCGTATGTTTTCGTCGTTTCCGCGCGTATAATTTACGGGGAAAAAAAGAAACAATCGAATCGTCGATGACGCGAAGGGATAGCGACCGGCCACCCCGAGGTGGCGAAATCATATTTTTACCGTTTTGTAAAAAAAAAAATAGCGGTTTTCACACCGGAAACGTGTACAAATCGAACGGAAATGACGTAAGATCGTTACGAATACATACAATTACGTGACGATAACAATAGTAATAACTGCAAGTGTGTTTCATTTCCAAAACACAGCTGACGAAAGCCGAGCTGTTCGCGCCGCCCGGCCAATGACAGCCGAGCTGCGCGCGCAATCCGATCGAGTGACGCGAGAAAGTGCAGCAGCTCGCCGCCGCCGGTGCAGTGTGCATACGATCAGTGTAGTGTCGGCAGCGGTTCGGTGAGCAGTTCTCGTTTTTAACGTTGGCGGTTTTTATTCTTCTCCGTGACAAGTCGACGTAATGTCACCGATCGTTTATCGTCTTCGACTAAACTAATCGAACTTTATTTCGTTTTCGTTTTCTTTTATCGAGTGAACTTAAATTAATTTCACAAGCCAATGCGAACGCCGAATCTCAACAGGAGGAACCTGCCGACGACGGGCCGTAAGTAGTACCAATTATATTTATTCACAGACTATATAGAGATAGGTGTTATAGGTGCCGATAGATATTTTTCCTACGCCATAAAAATAATCGTTATTTCGTATAACAATCGAACAGATATAAATTATATAAGATCAAACCTCTCTCTTTTTATCACGCCGCCGCCGTCGTAATAGTTCGTAAACTCGTCTCAATCGTTTTTATTTAAAAAAAAATATCGGTCGATCGATTAAATCATATCGAAAACGTTTTTTTTTTTTGTTAACTTTATAACTACTATAGTGCCTAATTACCAGTTAAAACAAGTGGTTAGTTTATAGTTTTAAAATAGGTATGTTGGGGTCGCTCATTCGATTAAAAACGTGTTAACATATTTTGTTTCCACGGGAAAAGCTCAAAACCCCGACTAAAAAAAAAATGGACTATAATCACTGGAACGAACGGCGGCGTCGTCGTCGTCGTCGTCGTGCCCCGCGGGGTTCAGGTCCGATTAGTGCGGCCGCGAAACGTCTCTCTCCGCGATCGTTATTATATCGGGTACCGTTTTATTACGATATAATGATTATCGCCGTCGACGGGGGCGAGACCCGTCTCGGCGGGCACACGACGGTGTCGCGATAAATCCGTCGGCCGTCCGTCAGGATATGGTAAAACAAAAATTAATAAAAAAAAAAAAAAAACAAGGAGAAAACGACGTCTGCATAACGTCCGCGCGTTCGATTTGCGCTCATTAATCACGCCGTCGCGCGTCGCCGATATAGCCTCATATTATTACTTATCGTGTTTTTACATTTTTTTTTTCCCCGTCTCCTCCGCCGCGCGCAGATTTTTCGCGAGCTTATTGATTAGCGAAAATTTGTAATCCGTCGTCTCGCGAGGTTATCGGTTCGTCGTCGTCGTCGCGAGTAAAGCAGCGCCGCGCCGGCGCGAAACGTTGGTTTTTTCTCGTCTCGGAAACCGCGTCGTTTCGCCGACGAAAAGACGATATAATAATATTATTCTAATCGACAAAATTTTATTCGCGACGCCGCGTTTTCCTTTTTTTACATCGCGAAATCATCGAATTAGTAATTATTAGGGCTGAGGACTCATATTTTTTTAGAAAGATCGTAGAAAAATTCTAGTGAATAACAAATGTGTTTTCATAACACCGGGAGATGAAATTAAAAATTTTATTTTGCATATTTTGTCATTATTGCATATAAATGCATATTTATATTGTTTTCGAAATAAGTTCTTAAATTAGCTTGGACAAAAAAGAACAAAGTGGTAAATTTTCCATTTGAAAATAATATTTTTACTATCTGACCGATAAAATCGATAAAACCGAAGTACACTGCGTGAAATATTTTCGTCGAGTCATTATTATTTCGTCTCTTTCAAAATTTTTTTAGTAATATTTATTTATTTTTACCAAATATGACAAAGTAAAAAACAATCATTGGCTTCTCGTTTAAATAGTTATTTTTTTTAAATAAATATTATAATAACTAACAAGATAATATAATTTTTTAGAGCATATTTTAAGTGCAAAAGTGCATGCATATTATTAGATTTTTAAGCACTAGAAGTCCTCAGCCCTAGTAATTATATTATCGACGTCACGTTTACTACCATATAACAACACTATACGATCGAGTTTCGATATTTCGTCGTTTGCGCGCGGTTTACTGTAAAATATAATAATATATCGTCACTTGTGTGCCGCACAGTGATGATTAGAGAACGGATTTCGAAAGAAAAACGTTGTTTATAGAATAAACTCTAAAAAACGGGATTATTTCGCTATCGTCATTTTTATTTCTCATTATTTTTTTTAGTAATCGTTGATTAATTTATGTATATTAAATAGTGAAAACTAATAATTGGTTCGATAAATAATCTATGCAAATTATGCAAAAGTAGTGATATATATATATTGTATAGGTAATTGCTCGATAAAATAGCCCGCGATCTAAAGGGGGGGAGGTGAACCGATTTATTTTTTTTCATTTAGATTTGAATTTTATTTAAAAATTCGCCGATAAAAGCTCTGAAAACACATTTAAAACTGGCGAAAGTAAAAAAAATGTTACTCGTTTGTTTCGCGAGCCCCGTTTATAGGCTATTAAGATTGGTTTCGGGCGGGGAAAAAACAAATGCCATTCGTATTCTAGTCGCCGACGACGTGTGTTCGGAATAATAAATTTGAAAAATTTAATTAAAGCAAAAGTAGACGTATATCCGAAACGATAAAAAAAAAAAATACGGTTTTCGATGTACCTCTCGATCGCGCGAAAACACTCGAGAATCAAAGCGGTGGTTACGGGGGGTAGTTGAAAGGGGTTTCCCACCCCCCAGATATTTATTTTTATTTTTTTAATGATATTATTAATTATTATACGTATACTTTATGTATGGTAAAATAATATTTTCATTATAAATATAAAATATACAAAACGATAAATTATATACAAATTAAAATTAATAAAATAACTCGTGATCGTGAATTGACACTTAAACACCCCCCCGCCCCAGAAAAAATTCTATCTTCGCCACCGATTCAAAGTGTTTGGATATTCGTATTCGACGCCGCCACCGCGCGAAAAGTATGTAAACACTCGAAAATACTCGGAATAAATAATATTAAACTCTGGCGGGCACAAATATACGTATAAAATACGTGACGTAGTCGTCGCCGACGGGGGAGAAAGAAGAGAGCGCGTCCAGAAAAATCGACATTATCCGTTTATAATAAGCATTATAATATGTCCGTGCGTTACAGATTAAACCTTTTTGTAATTCGGGTTGTAGAAAATAAAAATGCAAAAGGGTACGACGACATCGTGTCCGCCGCGTTCCACTTTGTCGCTCTAATCTGTAGATCTCGTAATATATATAGACGGGTATTGTAAAAACGTATAAGTAGATAAAGTATCCTACACTGTCGCGTATTAGTAGTTTTTTCATCTCTCTTCTGCTTTTCTCCCCCATCAATCTACTTATAATTTCTACTTTCTAATATTATTAAACGCCGACCGATTTCGTTTGTTTCGAACGACAGACTTATTTCTAATTCAATTTTCGTCGCGAGCCCCCAGCGATTGTGTCCCCTCCGAAAACCACGGACCCTATCACTATTATAAGCTTCCGTCCGTCTATAGCACTGGTTCCCAAACTGGGTGGGGGGGGGCGTGTACACATTGCTGGGGAGGCGCAAGCAGTTATTACGAAATACAATTTTTATTTTAAAATGTAGGGAAAATATGAAAAATTATAATTATTACTAGCTGAATAACCCGGCTTCGCCCGTGTGCAGTATAACTTTTTATTTTATCAGTTTTTTTTTCATTTTTACCCCTTTTACCCCTTTTAACTCCGGTAGGTGTCGAATTTCGAAAAATCCTTTCCAATGGGGTCTCCACTATATAAAACGAAACTGCTGCCCAAATTTCATACTCAAAGCTCCAGCAGTTCCAGCCAGGCGAATTTTTCTAGTTTCACCCTTTTTACCCCTTTTAACCCCCTTAGGGGTCGAATTTCGAAAAATTCTTTCCCATGGGGCCTCTGCTATATTAAATGAAACTATTGACAAAATTTAATACCACAAAGCTCCATTGACTCAGGATTTTTTCCATTTTTACCCCTTTTAACCCCCTTAGGGTTAATTTTCTCCATAATTTATGCTATAAACCCGCTCCCCGACATTCTCTATCATTTAAAAAAAATTTGAGCCAAATCGGCCCAGCCGTTCTCAACTGATTCAATTTCCAATTTTTTGTCTCCATTTTTATATATTATATAGATTATCATCAATAAAATTGAATTCATCCCGGATATTTTATAATTTCTTCGTAAAGTACACAAAAAAGTGATATATTTTTCACGTTATAGAAGGTGGGGGGGGGGCGCGAGAGTTTCGAAAATATACAAAGGGGGGCGTAGAATAAAAAAGGTTGGGAACCACTGGTCTACAGCGATAATTTTCATAATGTTTTCGACGTGATCTTTAATCAATCCTTACCGAAAAACTACAGCCAGGCATAGTCTGGTCGTCGCGAAGCAATCGTGTAAAATACACGATAATGTCATAATCACACATTCGTATTTTCTCTCTACAAGTTTGACACGTTTTTTTTTAGATATATATATTTCCTGAAAATAACTCGGTCCCTAGCTCGTCCTCGGTCCCGAAAAAACGGGACGCGCGCGCGTCGTCGGTAATCGGTTCAAGTTTAGCGGTACGGAAACCCTTTCTTCGGGGTCCACAAATCGATTGGGCGCGCGCGCGCGCGCGCGCGAACAGACGGTTTTTTCCCTTTTTTTTCTTTTTCTTACGGCGAAATATTTTCGGCAGGCAAACGTGTACAAAAGAGGGGATCATCCCGAGAAGAAAAAGAAAAAAAACACCCCTAGGAACACATTAAAGCGTGTGTCGGAGGAACGTTATTATCACGCTGGTTTTGAGGATAACGTATACTCGGCAGGAACGTTTCTATATACTACCGCTGCAGGTTATATATATTTCACTATTTATTTATTTTTTCTTTTTTTACAATTTCAACACACCGTGTTTGCCACTCGATTTATTTATTTATATTCTCTCTCTCTATCGAAAAAACGAGATTTAATGTATTGTGCGCGCGCGGTGTGTATATATTATCGTGTTAAATCGTGTACGACGACGACAATATTATAAAATCCGTTTTTTTTTTACTATAAGTGAATAAAATCACACAGGTACTCGCCGCGTTATCGAAACGTAATGAAATAAACGACGGCGACACCTTAGACACCGTGTTTTTTCACGTTCGTCTTTCGAGGACGGATCTTTTAAACTTCAAAACGTCGAAAACACTGCCCCCCCCTCGGAGTTTTGGAACGTCGACGACGACGGTGTGTGTGTGTGTGTTACGATTGTCAAAAAGTGAATTCGAGGGAAGTATAAACTCTCGAACACACTATTTCCTTTTAAAATAAAAAAAAAAACATAAAACTAGGAATAATAAATAATCCTTGCCTTCTTATCGCCAGGTCAGACGAATAATTATATTACGATGGCGTATAAAAACGCGAACACGACCGACCGAGGTTTTCGAGTTTCAGTTTTCAGTTTTTCCACTGGGACGACAATGTCACGGCGGCGGCGGCGGCGACCGAATGATTTACGTCGTCGACGATCTCCTTCGAGCAGGTATATTATTATTATACGCGCAATCAACGCGAATTCCTATTGTGTCTGCGATACGCGGTCGACGCGTCATGATAATAATATGCGCCCGAGCCGCGTTCCGGGGGAGATTTATCTCTCAGACGACGTCGACGGCCAATTAATATTGCGCGTGTCTCGAGCGCACTCGCTGCTTTCTCTGGATTCTCCGGCGAAACGTTACGAAACGCGCGATCGATTGAAAAAATATAATATAAAACTTTGGCTCGCGGATTTCATTTCGCGTAAAACCGTTGTTTATCTATCGAAAATAAATCGCGAGGCGGGTCGATCGGAAATCGGCGGGCGCAGATGGCGCGCGCGGTGCTTCGTCGAAAAATATTCCAAACTGCTTTCCGGAAAACGGAAAACGGTAGGAAAAAAACAAAACGTTCGCAGTAAAACTTTATAATATACACGACGACGCGCGACGTACCGAAACTATACGTTTCTCCGAGCTCTGTTTACGACAGTGAAGAACATATACGTATTGGTTTCGCGTTAAAACGAAGCAGTTGTGTGTAATTTTTTGCGGAAAAAATTAAAAGTTAAATTATTGCGTCGTCGTAGAGAGGAGGGAAAAAAAACTATCGCAGCGTTTTGTCTCGTTGTATTTAGTTTCGGCGATTGAACGCGAAAAAACATTGATCCCGATGGATTTATCGAGGCATAACTGTGCGGGCGAGTACTCATCGTAAAAGCGACTTATCGCGCGCGTTTATTATTATATAATATGCGGCGGAAAAGAAACAATACCGATGTGGTGACTCGTTAAATTTTTTTTATAAACCGTCGCGAGCGTTTTACATAACACTGTCGAACTATTGAATCGCGAAAAACAAAAATCCCTAATCGAGTATAGTTGATAATTCGCGTGGAATTCGTCTCGTGGATTTCGGTCTTTTTGATTTTTGTTTCGAGTACCGCGCACGCACGGTTCGAGTGTCGAAACCGAGTCCGACGCGGATTCAAACACGCCATTCATCGCGATAAAACGATAATAATAATATTCCGGCGCGAATACATTTCTATAATAATCAACGTCTAAAACATTAATCCGTTCGCGTCCACAATTGGTATATTTAAACGTATCGAACCCTTGGCAAGCCTCAAAAAAACGGAGTGGAAATTATAGAGTAGATATTTTTAGACATTGCCGAAAATCACGAAACACAATATATCGGAATTATGTAAATGAAATTATATTACATTGATTTCCGTACAAGTGTTCGCAATTTCGGTGTGTCCGAAAAGACACAATACCAAATCGAAACGTTCGGCGCTGCCATAAAATGTCGTCGTTTCTAGGCGTTTAAAGGATTTCGCAATCGACAATTACTTTAGATTACTCCGCGAGACGTGGCGTAACGATTATTCGCAAATCGTTTTGATCCGTAAATTCGTAAATTACGTGTCTAATAAACGAATAGGATTTGGCTGAACCGTCGTCGTCGCGAGAAGTAAACATCGACGGCCGAATTTCGACGGCGGCGTATCCGAGGAAACCCCGTCGTCGTCGCGTAATCGAGAAGATTGTTTCGCGAAAACGGTCCTATAAATAATAATTTCGCTATATTATTACACGCTCTTCGATGAAACCTTGTTTCGATAAAATGAACGTGTTGCACGCCGCGATCGTCGTTTTCGTCGTGCTACAGCGGCTGACCGACTGCCGGCCGATTCCGCCGCCGCCGCCGCCTCACACGTCCGTCGACGAGATCAACGTGAACGTGATACTCCGGAAAGAGCGGATCGTGTTTCCGGTTTTCAGCACCACCGTCTCGCTGGTGTCGAAGATATCGAATTTTTTCTTCCCGTCCAAGACCGCCGCCGCCCGCTGCAGCAGCACCACCGCCGCCGCCGGCTGCAGCAGCACCACCACCGCGCCGGAGCCGAGCGCCGACCACATGCCCGGCCGCGGCCACGACCACGGCCACGACCACGACGACGCGATACAGAGCGACACGGCCGCCGCGGGGTGTCCGCACACGGCCGCTTCGTATTACGCCGTCACCATCGCGGTGTCCACGTCCAAGCGCGACGCGCTGCGGCCGACCGAACGGACGCCGCGGCGGGACCGGTGCCGTCGTTTCCGGTCCACCAAGGCGGGCGTCGGCGGCGTCGCGTCCGGTTGGAATCGCTTGCCGTCCCGTCGACCGGCCGCCGCCGTCGTCGCGTCCGATTGGAATCGCTTGCCGTCCCGTCGACCGGCCGCCGCCGTCGTCGCGTCCGGCTGGAATCGCTTGCCGTCCCGTCGACCGGCCGCCGCCGCCGCCGGAATACGGTCGGGTTTGAAGCGGTTCGGCGGACGTCATCCGATCCGGGATCGCCGCAAGACGACGGTAAAAGGCCGCGGCCTCGAAAAGTCGGTCTCCGTCGACGGTCGTCTGCAAGAGGCTAAAACGGCCGGAAACGTTTGAGCCGGAAGAAGTTTTATCCGAAAAACAAATATTCCAAAAAGAGAGTATTTCGTGGGACAGTATTCCGCGAGGGGGCTTCTTTGGCCCCCCCGGTAATTTTGTTTTTTTTTTGTCTCCTGTCGTGACTTTATTACATAATACGTGACTTTATTTATTCAATGCGTTACATTTCAAACGATCGTGCAACGTATTCAAATTTACTCTCCTTATATAAGTATGCTCTCGATTATATTTTTGATACTCGGAAAAAAAATCATCGGAACGTTACAAACCAAACATAAAAAAAAAAAAATTCCAATTATTATTAATATTCTCTTTTATTATTTTTATTTATACAAAGTCTATTCGACACGACCGAAATGATTGAATACATACTCGTACATTGGTCGGTGAATATCTCGTCTATATTTTTCCCGTCGTCGTCGGTTTACAACTTTTACTCGTTTGGATTGGGGAGAAAAAAAAAACGCTACTTCAGTCGAGTGCTCATCAATAACGGCTGCTGTACGCTATTATGGTTAGTCGAGTACAGTTAAAACGAAATAGAAAATTACGAAAATTACAACAGACAGTTGACCGTTTCCGTCTCGAGAAAAATCGTTTCAAAGTGATGGCCTATCGTTTTCTCCTTTCAAACACGTTCTCGGCGAACGCAAACGTCGAAGGTGGTGTTCACTACCAGCTGTAGTGTATATCGATCGCTCGAGAGCGTGTAAACTATTGTGATTTTCGAGCGATACCGGTGCTAATTGAAGTGCGCGCGCGACGAAGTCGAATAAATCCATCGTATAAACACCGCGTCGTTGTTGTGATGCAAACGAGGAGGAGTACTCTATATTGCAGTCTATTGTGCCGTTTAAAGGTATATAAACTCTTAACCGTCGTCGTCGTCGTCGTCGTTCTCTCTCTCTCTAGGTTGTCGCCGCTAAAATCAAATCATAAAATCGACCGGTCGCCCCCCTCGGCAACGACGACGATATACGCGGTGGTAGTAACGTCTGGGGTTCGGATTCGTACGGATTTGCATATTTTTTACGGTCTATATCTCGTGTACCGTATGCAAAGCGAGCGCGCGCAAAAACGTTCCGCGCCGAGTGTGTGATTAAAAATACGAATTTTTTTTTTTTTGTGGTTTTTCAGAGCATATTTTTGCATATTTCACAACGTTTTTACAGCGCGTGTTTTACGATTTTAACGTCGTCGATTTTGTGTCTCCGCGAGATCACTATATACTGTGTGTACGACGTACGTATACATTGTTGTTTCGTTTCGGAAAATAGTTTTACCGACAACAGACGCCGCACATTTCGAGAACGAACGCGCGACGACGATTCGGGTAAAGTTTTCGTCCTTTTTTTTTTCACTCTTCGTAATTTATTTCAAATCGTTTGAGTAACGGCCGAGAAAACGATTCGAAACGCCGGACAAGTCGAAATCTATTGATACCAACCACATATCGCTTCTCCGGCGGAACGACGACGTAAGTGCAAATTTAATAATTCTTCAGAAAACGTAATTTAAATAAATGATAGAAATGATCAAACAATATTTTTATTATGGAAAATTAAGTCTAGTTTAAGACTACATAATTGGTTTTTGTAAAAAAAAAAAAACTACCATTTAACAGGTTAAAAAAAAATTGAGAACTAGCAATTGTGTTATAATTATTCCTCCAGAAAATATTTGAATTTTTGACAATTTATAATAACATGAATAACGAAACTTTGAAGTCAACAATGACGAAACTGAAACTTACGTCGTTGTCGCACCAAAATCAAATATAGAAATTGTCACAAATAACACTTACGTCGTTATAGAATTAGGAATGATGCGTTTTACGCGGCAACCAACTGATAATATAATAACGACCTAATTGATAATAACGTCAATCTTGTTCTTCTGAACATTTGATAGAAAACCGGTCAATTATTCTCTAATGGTATTTCAATCTCTAGTGGTCAATTATAGGTTTTATGCTTACGTCATTGTTCCACCGGATAAATTATATTTTTTCGTTCTGTTGTAGTACTATATTATGTTAAAAAGTCAAAAATTTGCAATTACGTCGTTGTTCCGCCGGAGAAGCGATAATATGTTGTATAATGGTGTGACGTATTCGATTCTCAAATTCTGTTTTTCGCTTTTCAAAGTCCATTTCGGACGACCCGTTTTTTTTTTTATTTTTTAACGAGCAGGGGGAAATATGAAAAAAAAAAGCCCCTCGGTCGCGTATTATACCTATAAATATAAATAGGTGGACGACAGCGTGGACCCAACGATGTGTGCACGACGATACAGAGCGACGACGTGAAAATACAATGCGAATCACTTTATCATCAAAGCGTCAAAATATTATGAAACTAGTGAAACGCGACGTGTTTATTTATTTATTTCAACGGGGGGCACCGCGTCGCGGCGGTCGGTCGTACAATACTCGCTGCGGGCGCGGCGGGCTGGCTAAGCGGTAATAATTATTACACGATAATATACATTGAAATAAAAACGACAAAACCGAAAGTAGGGCTTCGGACGGACTCGTAGATTAGATTTTCGCCATATATTTCTAGTGAATTTCGTAGTATGAAAAACAACTGACTTATTGTAAGTACAGTAGTCCCGCGTTATCCGCGGAGGTTAGGTTCCAGCAGAGTTGCGCGGATATCGAAACCGCGGATAACGAGACCATAAAGCAATGTAAAACGGGAAGTTAGGTTTTATTTACATACAATTTTTAATTTTTATTATTTAGTACATATAATATGTTTTACGATTATCTGATTACTATTTATTTTTTTAATATAATTTATTAATTCTTTATACATTTAAATGGGAGATTTTTTAATTTTAGGTACATCTCCACTTGAGGAACAAAACCAATCACTAAAAATTTGTGTTGTGACCCAAGCTTTATTATTTGCTCTCCAAAACGCTGGCAAGTGATTCGTGTCTTTAGATTTGAAGGCTCGTTCGTGGTTTAAGTGATTTATAAACGACCATTGACTTTATCACGAAACCACGAGCATTAGCACAAAGCAATAAGGTGAGTCTATCTTTAGCTGCCTTGAATCCCGGTGCTGTTTTTTCATTTTTTGATAAAAAAGACAAAAAAGACCAGTTTCGTCTGCATTGAATACCTATTCGGGGGTGTAACCACCCTGTTCAATGACATTTTTTAACTCTATAGGAAAATTTGTAGCTGCTAAAATGGTCTGCCGAGGCAGATTCGCCAACCAACTTGACGTTTTCATCGTATGTATTAATAAAATGTTATCGCCGACCCAACCGCGGATAATCGAAACCAGGGATTACTGTATATGCGAAAAAAGTATGATATGCGAAAACGACTATTTTATTTGGTTTATTCGTTTTAAGGATTTGAAAAACGCGGTAAACTACATGGCGCGCATCGTAATAAACAAATGGAGTCGTCGAAACGGTAAATTTTGAATATATATTATTTTTGAATTCGACCGACTGGTTTTGAAAAGCTCATGGGGATACAACACACAGAACTTGTGTTTTTTTTTGCCCCCGGATGTTTCGTTCTTTCGGAAGCCAACCAAATTGGGTGGCTTAAACGGAACGATAATAATAATTATTAGCTCTCGTCGTCGTGTTTAAAAAGTCGCTGCGAAAACCCGCGCGTACACGTCATAATATTTACGCGTGCGAACGTCAAATAATAATTATTACGGAATAAAACCTTTGCCGTCGTCTCCTTCCCCCCCCCCCCCCCGCGCGCACTTGCCGCGTGAAACATAATACTATTTTGAATACGAACACTCTCTCTCTCTCTCTCTCCGGGAGTCGTCGTGTCTGTCTGTCTCGGCGACGACAGCAGGCGCCTAGCGCGAGACACACAAGTACCTAGTAATTTTAAATTTAATAACAACGTGCGCGCGCCATCCGCTATCATCGCGTCTGAGGAAAATTATTTTTTTAAAATAATACAAAGGATTCGTTTTCGCGCGCGTCGTGTTACGCGCGTAAAAATCCCCGAAAACTTTCGTCGTACGACTACTCTTCTCGGAAACGATGTGTTTTTTTTTCCCACATACTCTCGGAGAAAAATCACTCGTTCGATCGAAACGTAAACTTTTACTATAATATTATATTATATTTGTTTGCGCCGAAAATAAATATACTTTCCCACCCGAAAATCGTATTTCCCAAGATATCGCGCGAGCGATTATTAAAAGCTGTAAATATAGTAAATCCATTGTTCACGCGCCACGGTCCCGTTAGATCTCATTAATTATATTATTACGCCGATATCATACATGTATGGTTAATTCCAAATCTCCTAATTTCGGCATTTTTATCCGCGTGATGGATATATGAAGGCCACCCAGCACTTCAAATTTTACCATTCACTACCTTTTCGTAGTCGTAGCAAGACCTACCCAAGGCTGACTTGCGCGACACGGAAAGGTAGTCTCCCCCCCCGGGCTCCACGTGCGGTGTGTCTCCATGTTATAATAGTCGGAGCTATTCTGGCATTATATCCTTCGTTCTTCTCTCGCTTTATACTTGTCGTTCTCGCTCGTTTTTCCCCCGCTTATATCCATCACGTTTCACGCATTCTTGTACTATGAAAATTGTCGTTCGATTTACACCCGAACATTTTGTTCTGTAATAATACTGTTATTTATTTGTAAATATACTTTGTTAAAATACCCGTACGAAACAATATTGTTGCAACATACGTAGACGACGGCGATGCGGTTTATTATTGTAAATCGCAGTCGGCAAACATCATTGCCGACAACATAATGAGCAGCAACGGCGAGAGGGCGTAAGTAGGCAGGCGCGCTCGGCCGACTTGAAACAAACGTCGTAAAGGAGCGAGGAAAAAAAGCAAACAAACGAAACATTATCCTTAAAAAAAAGGAACGGATTATACTCGAATTTTATAGCGCGCATACTCTCGTACCTGCAGTGGCGGTTTATCCCAAAGATGGGCCCGTGTGCAAAACTAAAAAAAGGCCCCCTTCGTCTTTTTATTCTAAATAATATATAGATACATCGATTCAAATTTAAAGTAAGAGTTTTTATTCTAAAATTCCAAAATCTTATGTAATAGGTACATTCTATTTTTATTAAAATTGTGTTCTATTAATAACGATAGGACTATAATAATATAACAATGCAATGGAAATTTCGTTTGCGTGCTTTTTTTTTCTGCAAAATTATTAATTATTTCTTTTAAATTTAATTGACGAGCTCGATCGTTTTGAAAATCTTTTGAAATCGAAAACGATTTTTTACTTTTTCGTACATAACTGTATTTATTTAATTTCTTTTTCTTTTTTTGCGGAACATTGATCAATTATAATGGGCCCCATTGGGCCAAGGGCCCGTGGCATTTGCACACATGTATGACACGCCACTGTCTCGTACTCTCTCGATAACACAACTCGAGATAAAAACGTGTTGGACTTTTTGTCGAGGTTTCTATACCATGAGTACTGTTATTGTCGGGTTTCTTTCGTCGTTGTTGTAGACGAGAAAAACGAGTTCGAAACGTCAGAAAGTGAGAAGTGAACTCGCGCGACGAAAACGACGAAAAAAATGT
Organism: Drepanosiphum platanoidis; assembly: GCA_948098885.1. Lineage (NCBI taxonomy): Eukaryota > Metazoa > Arthropoda > Insecta > Hemiptera > Aphididae > Drepanosiphum > Drepanosiphum platanoidis. Next base: position 6,390,185 of record OX402539.1, read on the forward strand.
CAAAAAAGGCGAGTGTTGGTGAGAAAACGTCGAGTTCCCGTTTGATTCTGCGACGTGAACGATCCGTTGTGAGTATATACTCGTATATACACGCGGGCGTATGAAAGAATTCTCGTTTTCGGACGCGTTGTAGTTTTTTTCTTTTCTCTCCCGGGCGACGACCCCGCGGAGTATTTTCAGCGACTCCCGTCGGATAGACTTCTTTGCCCGCGCCATAGAAACGGCGGACGGTCCGCGCGGATCCGCCAGCCATATAATATGCCCCCGAACGCGCTATAATGTACGCCGCGACGCGTCCCCGGGGGGTCGGAAAAAGGTAGCGCCGCGTAATTCCAAAATGTATACCGACTGCTAAACTTCTATACTAAATCAATTCCGGTAAGTATATTTTTTCCACGTCCGAGCCGTGGACCGTGTACACGGTTTCGGCTCAACGAACGCGCGCGCGAGAATACCGACACGTCGATCGATAATATAATCCGCCCGACGCGATGTGATGATAATATTGTTATACTGATCGCGCGCGAGTTTAACGATCGGCCCTGATCGTTTCGCAGATCAAAAAAATGTCGGGTTTTACGAGAACAAGAGATTCTTTGATTTCAATCATTCTCTACAATAGTGTATTATAATTAGGGCTCGGATTTTGTAGCAAATGCTTCTTTTGAGAGGTGTGTGGTAGAAAGATAATTCTCATAGATAAATACGTTTTGAATCGTTCTGATTTCAATGAAGTAAACTTTTTTTTTTGCTTTTTTCCACAACACTTGCTTTTTATTGCTTTTTCCCCTATTTGGTTATTTTTTCTTAATTTTTACATATTTTTCTTGGACTATAAATCATTATTGCCAGAAATTTTAAAAACCAGTGAAAAAAACCAGTAATAAACGTATGAATGATATCATAACAGTATAATTTAAATGATTCAGTTTATATGAAATATGCATGGATTACATCGGTTGATGTAGAAAGGTCTTTTTCTACGTATAAATATAATATATTAGCAGCACCCAATAGAACGAGTTCTAATGAAAGTATCTTGATCGTAAATTCCTTTTTTAATATTTAATTTTATGTGTAATTGAAATTTGTTTTTTTTAGAATTAAATTTAATAAATGCTTCTTTTTGCTTTTTTCGGCTACTTCAAATGCTTTTTTAAGGATTTATTTTGCTACAAAATCCGAGCCCTAATTATAATAATTAACTTAAAACAAATAAACAAATGTGATTTTATATTTAATGGTTTAATGCGCTCTTTACAGCCGACGATGGTTTTCAATCGAAACCGGTCGTGACTTTTTTGCACTCTTAATAATAATTATAATATTATTAACTGTCGATCGTTTATTGTGGAACACGTGATGATTTTACATCCTATGAAGTGGGATCGGAGTACCGAAGACGGATTTGTTCAGTAGAATAAGGTAATCGAATTCTAAATACGAGTTGATCCATTAAAGTTGTTAATTTTTCACCTATTTTTGTGTTTCTAGCTCGCGACGATAGTGAGTCGACTACGGTTACGTTTCGAAATGTGCATTTATCGGTGAGTTTTTTTTTTTAAAACGTTTTGTCACATACGCGCGAAAAGTTTTCCACTAATCGACGTGACATAATACCGCGGGGCGTTCTTCTAGCGGAAACGAGCGTCGTAATTGGAATGACAATCGACTGCATGCTATACCACCGGCGCGGCGAGCGTCGTCGTCGTCTTGGGGGTGCGGGCAATACTGCGGGTTTCTAAAATAGGATCGGCGAAAAACAATAGGCGGCACGCGAATATAACGTTTAATCGCGCGATCGCGTTTAGCGATGAAAAGACGGACGCGGGGAGAAGAGACGATAAAGCTCTCCAAGTCTTAAACACGATCGCGCTCAATCAATCCCGTCGGGAGGGGAAGAAGAACAAAAAGAAAAAAAAAATCGAAAACACGCCGATTTAATGCCGCGAAAATATCGTCCCGTCTAACGTGGGCGTTCTGAGTGAGTGACTTTATCCAATTACGCAGTTAATCGTCTTTATAATCTCCGAGGTTTTATAATAGTAAGCTATTCCATACTCGTATGTGTATTAATCGATTTCGTTTGCCCAATAATGGGCGCAAATTCTTTACGATGTGATTATTATCATTACTAGGGCTGGGATTTCGATGCACTTTGCATTGTTTTCCAAAGCTTACTGTGCAATGCTCGTCTTGTCACAAATTCGTTTTATGTACATTCGAATGGGAATAAGAAAGTTTATTTTGCATTTTTTGGTCATTTTTTTGGCATTTTTTTGTTTTTAGGTTATTTTCTTAATTTTCTTAGGGCATTTTAGAGTTTTTGGAGCATTTTTTTGAGTTTTTTTAAACTAATTGTATGAATTTGAAATTTTATTTTAAGATTTTTACACACCAACATGGTTTTTAAATAAATATAACAGATTATATTAAGTAGGTATTCGTAATTCGTATTATATAATTGGCTTATCGACGATAAGTTATCGTCATTATCTTTTACTCATTTAAAACTTTTTATTGTAATTTATACTAAAATTATTAAAGAAAAAAAATTTTTAGATAATAAAAGCATTTTTTTAGGGCATTTTTCGTGGTTTTTTAGGGCATTATTTAGAGTTTTAAGGTCATAAAAGCATTTTTTTTAGGACATTTTTCGGGGTTTTTTAGGGCATTAAATTCCCAGCCCTAATCATTACGATCTCGACGAAAATCACGTAATGTTATTCCGTGTCGACTCTTTCGTCGGCGGCTTTCGGCGAAATCGACGCGTTCTTTCTTTTCCTTTTTTTCTTTCCTCGCCGTCTCGCCGTAATCAAATTAAAACGAATAATAATAATAATAATGTAAAAAAAAAAAAAAAAACCGAAATATAACGTCAAAGGTGGCGGCGGGAGGTTCTCCGAGACCCCTCCTGGCTTTGCGCCGCCAAACAGCAGCACGGATTCATAAAACTCTCTCCGCGGCGGAGAATAATAATTAAATTTATCGCATTTACTAATTAATATAATAATAATAAAAGCTCGGCGATAGTGTGTTTAAACGTCGTCGTCGTCGCGCGGCGGCGGCGACCTACTCAACAGCGGGGAATCTTCGGACTCGCGGCCGTCGCGCCGTTTAACCGTTTACTATACACCAGACTTACGGTCTTTATCTAATAATTGAAAGTAATGAATTCAATTCGAAAAGGTTTTCGAACGGTTTTTTTTTCTCTCTTCCACAACGCGTCGCGCAGTTTTCACATAACGTATTTTATAATATACGAGTATACTAACGTTTCTAATACAGTAGACGCCGCTTATAACCGAACGAATCTTATAATAGGCCAAGTGGAAAAATAAAAAAAATTAATTACGTATTTATAAATGTTATTTTGCTTTGATTTTAATATACATTAACACATATTACATATCACATACTTTATTATTGAATAAATTTAATAATCCAGAAAAAAAAAAAACTAAAATTATAATAGGTAAATATTACATATAAAAATTATTTATTTTAGATGATCAGTACACTATAATAACGATAATCGTTGCGATAAATGTGAACTTTTATCTGCGATAAAAATTATTAAACGTTATAAGTAGGGTTCGGGACTTATTGCACACAAATTGTAGGAAATATGCACCGAAATATGCAACTATAAATTTGATTTATTCGTTTAAATTTAGACAATTTTTTTGTAATCAGTTATTTTTCGACAACAATAACACTATCAACATTAAATTACTGAAGTGTGTGTTCGATTTCATTTTCTTCGTTTTCTCCCACAATGAAAAATCGTTAATTTTTGGTTCAGGTGGCAGTGGTAATAATGGAGCAATATGTTTAAACATTCGAAAGCGGGATGGAGCTTTTTTTAAGATTTCTTCTTACGTTAGCAATAATTTTATCGACTTTGGGATTTAAAATGCGGACTGTTTCAGCCACTCTGTGTAGACCGAGCTATACGGAGAAACTGATTAGGTATATTGAACAACGCACGAAAGTAGAAAAAAATAAAATAAAGTTATAAAATAAATAGTTAAAATATTTAAAATAAATGTACTTAATAGAAAAACAAAAACTGTGTAAATATGCTATAAATAACAATTAAACTGCCAAAAATTGGGCAAATATGCATTTTGCTCAGAAAACGGCCAAATATGCGAAAATGTACAATTAAAATTTTTGTTTTTCAATCCGTTATGACTTGAAACAAATTTAAATCTTACTCAGACTATTCTGCAGTCATTATTAAGCAATATGCAAATGCAACAAGTCCCGAACCCTAGTTATAAGGTTCCAACAGAAACCTGAAATAATCAACACGAAAATTATTTAATTTTTCAATACCAATTTATTTCTAAATTATAACCAAAAAAGTTTATCTTCTACTATTTATTTTACGAAATTTGAGTCTTATAACCGATTTTTTTTTAATGTATTTGGATTCGTCCGGACCGTTCCAGAAGATTTTGAGTCTAATAAGCGGCGTCTGCTGTACTATTTTTCTCTCCTTTCGTACGTTTTCTAGTAATACTCACACAATGACGGCACGCGGACAAACACATTATTCTCGAGCGGATATTTACGAGGGCTAAACCGCGGCGCGGCGTTCGATTTATTATAAAGAGTTTTGTATACCTACGCATTTATCGAACGTTTTAACGATTTATTTGACGTTTCGACGGTCCCACTGAAATATGTACGTAATAATACAATACAATGCGTACACGACGGTATTATAATTATTGTAACCGCGCGCCATGTTCGCACAATCCGAATGCGAAAACCACCGTAAATGTAAACGAGCACCGCGTAATTATCGAAACGAAAACGAAAATAATATTACGTATTACTCTTCTTTTTCTTATCGATTCGCATTAGCCGCACTTTATAGACGTGCTTATCTCGTATATTTTTACATAATATTATTGACGCTATAAAAATATCGTCGAAACGACGACGACGACGACGACGACGGGCGCGTTTCTCTTAAATCATTTTTGTTTTCGCCGCGACGACGACGACGCGTCGTTCGTATCGGCCGATTCGCCGAAACGTCAAAACATAATATAATAATTGAAAAAAGAAAATTTAAAAAAAAAAAAACCGTCTCGCGGCGAGTGGAATACACGTCATCGCGGATAAATACAGAAGGTATACTACGACGTGGCAAATCAAACCAACACAACGCCGTATATAATATATATACGTATAGTGTTGAAGCCGAGTGGTGAAAAATTGAAAATCAATACTGTCGAGTTTCGGCGGGAAAAAACCTGGTCGCGACGTTCGAATGATATGATGGGAGGTGACCGTAAAATAAAATAATGACGGCGCGGCGGCGGAGGCGATGAAAATAAACGTACGTGCGTCATATTATTATTATTATTATTATAATAATTATTGTGTCCTCGTTGCGCGGGACAAATCGATCGGGGAAAATACACGCTCCAGTTAGACCGCGAACGATCGCGCGCTGAAATATCGACGAAATCGACGAACCAGACGGATCGGAAATTGTTATCCTTTTTAATTTTCGAAATCCTCGCGGTTCCTCCGCGCATAATAATCGATATACCGGCCGGGCGTGGGACGAAAAAAAAGAAAAGAACAGGTCAGACCACTACTGGATAATATACATAATAATAATATGTTTCTATGTAAAATATATTATATAAATTTTAAAATTATTTTTCCACGTTTTAGGAGATTCAAAGATTCAGTCGGCAATCCGCGGAGTGAAGGGAGCGCGATATCTTTGACCGACCACCGCGAAAACTTCGTATACTATTATGCGAACGAGACGGATCGAAAAAAAACATCCGAACCTCGAGTGAACAGGTCAGACCGATATGATTTATGTTTCTTGTAAAATATATATATATATAAATAGCTGAATAACCCGGCTTCGCCCGTGTGCAGTATAACTTTTTATTTTATCAGTTTTTTTCATTTTTACCCCTTTTAACCCCCTTAGGGGTAGAATTTTGAAAATCGGGCGTCGCGACGACACTCAGAAAGGTATTTGGAACAACTCTGTGACAAAAAAAATTGGAAAAAAGTTAAATAGCGTCGTTACAAAATGGGAACATAAAAAAGGCCTGTTCGTTTTGTTCAGCTTGCGTGATGGTATCGTACACACTCTTTTGATGGTCAATTTGGGAACATTTAAATTCACAAATGTTTGCAATTCATTGATATCATACTGTTGTTCTCGTCGCAATTCTCGATCGAACAAATCATGCATTGGACGATCGGGGCCTATATTCTGTCGTTTTTGTCGTGCCATTGTTTACACCAAAATCCATATGGATTGAAATCGAATAAAAAACAAACTCATTTAATCTCAAACTAATTAATAGAAAATGTCATAGACGCACGTGCCACGGAAACAAATAATAAAACATAACCACATAGAGTTTATATACGTAATATATCTCCATGGCAAAACAATATAACAATGTGTGATTAATATTTTGCACTTGAGAGGCCGTAACGCCGGAACCACTTATCGCACAGCGAACAAACTTCACAGAAACCATCTACATATCAATCCTAATACGCCCTGAAATTTTTATCGAAATCGGTTCGGTGGATCTTGAAGTATAAAATTTATTCAAACGTACATCGATTTTTATCTAGATTCAATTCGTCGACCCGTTTTTTAGTTTTACGTCTTTTTACGTGGACGTTGGTTGTTATCCAGTAAAAACCAGCACAACAAATCGTCTTCCGAATCACTCATTTCGCGTGGTTTGCCGCAATCGGTTCTACAGCACACTGCCGTATGCAGATGGAACACGGTTCGCTTTTTAACGATCCTTCCGGACGAATCGTCCAAAGCAGTGCCCCGGATTCGGGGCGCGGGGGCCGATTCAGTTATCCAATCCTTATGACTAGAGTAAGGATGTCGATGCATTTTTCCCCCTTTGATTGTATATACAACGCTATCCTAGCTAAAAATTTGTTTCGTGCTCCCTCGATGCAGAACATTCTAATTTTATTTTGCATTTTTAGGCATTTTTTTTGTAGCTATGAATGCATTTTTTTTTTCATGTTTTTAACGTCATTTTTCAACATTTTACAGGTCGTTTTTTGTAGTTTTTGTACAACGCGGGGCATTTTTCTCAAATTTTAGATTAGAACAAGTATTAAAAATTTAATTTATTTAAAATCTCACTTTGGATTCGGATTTACCGTCTGAGACTTTGAGTGTTATATAATATTGATAAAATGGCATTGTTTACACCAAAATCCATATGGATTGAAATTGAATAAAAAACAAACTCATTTAATCTCAAACCAATTAATAGAAAATGCCATAGACGCACGTGCCACGGAAACAAATAATAAAACATAACCACATAGAGTTTATATATACGTAATATATCTCCATGGCAAAACAATAACAATGTGCGATTAATATTGTGCACTTGAGAGGCCATAACGCCGGAACCACTTATCGCACAGCGTACAAACTTCACAGAAACCATCTACATATCAATCCTAATATGCCCTAAAATTTTTATCGAAATCGGTTCGGTGGATCTCGAGCTATAAAATTTATTCAAATGTACATCGATTTTTATATATTATATAGATTTATAAATTATTTTTCTATGTTTTAGGAGATTCAAAGATGCTGTCGGCAATCCGCGGAGTGAAGGGAGTGCGAAAACTTCGACAGAGCGAGTGGCCCGCGTTTTTTCGACCAACTACCCGATCGGTTCGAATAACGACGAGTCTCGCGCGAGTAATCAGACAAATGACCGCTACTATACTGCCGGCGGAGACGAACCCGGTATGTATATTATTATTATTATTATTATTCTGTTGCGGTCGAGAAGAGAGAAAAACGTATTGAGCCGTTCGAATTCGCCACTGGCGGCCGTAAAAAACAGGGTATTTTTTTATTCTTCACGGCGAAACCGAAACGCGTCGTTCAAGTTGAAAGTTATGCGCCGTTAAATTTCATCATCGTTTAGTCTACGACGACGACGACGACGACGACGACGGTCCCTCGATCGATTTTGTCGGATTCCAAAAGCCACAGGGTTTTTCCGCGACCCACATCATTTCTATAGAGCGTTGTGAAAACGTTTGGGGGCAAAAAAAAAAAAAAATAAAAATAAAAAAGAGAAAAGAAATCAATTTTTTATTATTTTTTTTTTTTTTAGATTAAACACAATATATAATATACATTGTGCGTCGTCGTCTGCCGCTGTGTCGGCTCGGTTTGAATAAGAACAATTTCATATAAATTCTAGTCGCGAATAAAATATCGCAGAGATAAACTTTTGTGTTTTGTCCGCAACGGTGCGGCGGCGCGGCGCGGCGCGGTCGCAATTTAATTCGGTTTTTGTTTTTTAAGCGCACTAAAACACCCGGAATACGTGTCGGGATAAAAATTTCGAAGCGTTCGCGCGCTTTCCCTGCCCGTGTCGTGTCGGGCGTTTCGCTTGGCGATGACTTTTTTCGGAATCGGTTACGAAATTAGAAACAGAGCGGCGCCAAAGTCGGTAAAAACACGAACGTTTATTTTTTTTCAACTATTTTCTCTATCAACTATTGCAGTTCATATCGACCGGAGAACAGACACGCGTTCGGATCGAGACGCCTTTTTATTTCCGACGAAAAATTAAAAACCTGTCGATATACATCGTATAATATCACGAGTTTACGCGAGTGTTAAACGACGACAAAGAAATAAAAGAAATCGGTCCGTGAGACTATATAATACCTGCTATTAGCTCGGACGCCGCGAAGACGATTTATTTTTATTACAACGAGTGAATAATATAATTGGATCATCGTTTGACGGACGCGATCGTTTATTTATTTTATTAGATTGTTATAACATTCCGAAATGCCCGCGAAGACAAAAATAAAACACAAGACGTATGGGAAACATCATCTGAACTTACTACACCAAGTTTTTCGACCGTTTTGTTTTCGACTTGGTAATTTCTTGCCACAACAATGTCACCATCGATAATATTAGTATAATTATCGATTGTGGTCTGCTGGAGGTGCCCATAAATCATCTCGCCCGGCCTCGATTTCGATGGATAAAAAACGCCGTGTGAATAACGTGACGATATTTTATTACGACGACGACGACGCGATAACTACCGCCTCCGACTCGAGACGAGGTTATTATAAACGTATAAAAGAAATACGGACTCGCTCGTCCGTATCGATATTTTTCGTTTTTTTTTTTTTTATCCAAGTTTAATGATAAAAGAATGTGTATACCTGTACACATTTTTCAATATTTTTTAGACGGCCGACACGATAATAAAAATATATACTTTGGAACTTTTCAATTTATTCGCGCGCGGGGAATTTCGAAGACACCGCGGCGGCGGCGGCGGCGCGTTCATTAATTTCGAAGCTTCGGAGCGTTTATTATTTTATTTTATTTTTTTTAAACGAATTACGTTTCGGTTAGGCGCACTCGTCGTCGTCGGCGCGCCGCGCGCCGGTAAAAACGCGTCCGAGTAAAGAAATAAAAAAAAAACAAACCGCGAATTTTCAAATTTATTCAATTCGTATAAATATTATTCTAATTAAACGTCACGACGATCCCGGACGTGGTATTACAATAACACTGGTCGTGTTACGCGTCACGGCCGTCCCGTTACGACGACGTCGAGCGTACACACGAGGAACAATGCGGTTTTTCGACGCTTCATCAAACGATGTATCAAACCTACCTCTCTCCCCGAGACGTCGATATTGTCGTTACGGGACGAAAATCGTCGGCGAACGACGACGTCTCGTGTTTTGAAAATCTATATTTCCGTGGAAATTAATAACGGTAATAGACGGCCGAGTGGACACAAATGCGAGCGCGATATACGCGCGCGCGTGTATAAATTATTAGGGGAGGTGTGGCGCATAATAGAAATAATGGACGGTCAATTCCGCGTACGTGTCGTAAAATATGAAAGTACGCGTGGTGTGAGGGGGGCGAAAATGAATAAGTGTCGGTCGTGGATTTTTCGCATCCTTCGCGAGAGTCGGTTTCGACGAGAAAACAACGCGTTTTTATATTACCGCGGTGGCGGCGGTTTTAAACGGCCGCGTTCGCATGCGAAAAATCTACACTCTTCATCGGTGGTCGACGACGTGCGCGATAAACCCGCGAGCAAAGCGATTAGCAGCGATAACGATAAAAGGTATATAAACCGACGAAAGCGAATTTGTCGATAAATCGTAGCGTTTCTTCACATTATAATAATAATAAGTGGCCTAGGACTCGGAAGTTATTGCACTAAAAAACGTTGAAAATTGATTGCATTTAAAGAATACCCAAAATTGCGCTTAAAATTTGTTTTTATTAATGGTTTTTAGTTATAAGTTAATTAGCCATTGATTGTTTATTTTTCGGCATTTTTTACTCGAATACGAAATAATAAGACGTATAATACGACGAAACACGCGACGACACTAAACGACTGAATACCGTAGACTGAAGAAGTGAAGACTGAACTAAAATTCTATAAAGTACAATCTACAAGTCACGTCATATTTACCCCAATATTTCTAGATTAGTTTCTGAAAAATAAACACGTTAAATACGCGTACTATATATATTTTAACATACCTCTTACCATAGAAAAAAATTAAATTATGTCATTCACAATTTACAAGTGTATATAAAATTGTACAAAAACGAGGAAAAAAACAACAAAATTGCAATCAAATTGAAAAAATTGAAAAAATAACCAAAATGGCAGAACGTTGCACTAAAAACTTTTAGATTTAAATATTCGTCCTCCCGTGAGACGAATTTAAAACCTACACTTGGCAATAAATCCAAGCAATGGAAAAAAAGTTGCAAATATGCAACAACATCCGAGCCCTGAAATCAATAACAATTAAATCCGTATATTCGCGCGTATGCCGAACACTCGTGCCGTTTTTTCATGGCTCTTTTTGAATTCTTCGCGCCGTTACTCTCTAAACGCGTAAAACGTTATATTATGGTTTATCGGCGCTGGAAAGTCGTCCAACTCTGTGGGGCTCGCGCGTCGTTAAACCGCGACGAATTTCTAATCGTAAAACGTTATTGCCGTATTACGAGTATAAAAATCGTTGAATTTATCGGAATATATTATTATTATCGACGACGACGACGGTTTGAATATTTTAAAAGCCCGCGACAGCCGCGCGCAGACGTTTGATAAAAAATACGATCATAATTATAATAATAGTAATAATAATAATAATAATGACGGAAATGGCGAAAACGTTGCGGCGGGAAGGAAAAAAAAAGCTACAGAAAAACTTTTAGTTGCAAAATATTACGCTCGCCTCCTGTCCGTCGCCGCCGCCGCGATTTATCATTTGCATTTTCGCGATGCGTCACGATTACATTATATAGTTTTTAATGAACGATACATAAATAAATAAATATAAAAGGTCTCGGAGACGGAAAGCGAGCGATTCCTTCGTCAAATATACAATTATTATTATCGTACCTCCCGTCGCACGTATACAGGGTATGCACGTACAAGTGTTATAAACCAAGACCAACATAATATTATGGGGATGAATTCAGTGGCGTGGATTGAAGTTTTTTTTCCGATTTTTAAATCGGGGATTCCCAACTAACTAGCCTTCACGAATGCTCGCTTCGAAATGGACGCCATCTTGCAGACATCATTAATTATAAGGTATCATTTATAATAATTAAATAACAAATTAACACTCCTTTAATGCTATTTTATATACTTTCAGGTTATATAAATATATTTGTTAAAAAAAATAAATACTTGTTGGGTTTTTATAGTCATTTTAAAATCGCCCGATTCACTGCCCCGCCCTGTATTTCGGTCCGACGCGCGTTTTTGGAAAAAAAATCCCCTCGAAAACAGGTGCTATTATAAGTAGGTGTTCTCTTTTAAATACGATTCTCTTGGAAAAATACTAAAACACGCGCGAAATTAGTTTCGATAAACCTCAAATCATACCGCTTTTAAATATGCAAATATTTTTCTTTCTTCTTCTTCTTATTCTTTGACACAAAGAGCCGAAAAAAGAAAAACGACGCCGCTGCCATATCGGCTTTGTAAATAATAAAAAAAAGTATGAAAATCATACGTCATCAAAACGTGACGGTGTGTATAAAACAACAGCGTTACGAAAAACTAAATCGTTTGATTAAAAAGAAAAAAAAAAACAAGAAAAACGCGCTCGAGATTTAATGTCCTGTGTAATTTTGAAATCAAAAACCCATAACAAACGTTTTTTTTTTTTTTTTTTATTCTAGACGAGAATAAACACGGATTTAACACGCACTGCACTGGCTATATATTTATCGAGGACGTCAAAACTTTAGTCGAATCGCTTTTTCTTTTAAAATTTAACAAATTACTTTTGTCTCTTAAAAATCACGATTCGATTCGGTAAATATAACACTACGTGTGTGTACCTACTTACATAAAAACGTCGTTTGCGATAATGACGTTATTTTCGAAAACAAAAATTGCTGGCATGAGCCATCGTCGAAGTGGTGTAGGCCCGCAGTGGTCGTATAAATCTTGAAAAATGATAAGTTGCGTAATACGAAAAAAATGTAGATTGGCACTCACGTGGCATTCTTTAATGTTTTGGAAGTATTTTCTGTTTTTTTTTTTTTTTATTTTAAGAAGACGCGTAACCGTAAAACAGAATAATTATATTATTCAAAATTATATTTACGAACAGTCGCGGCGAACGAAAAATTTTCGATTAATCAATTTTTTTTTTCTGCGATATTAATTATTAAAAACGTTAAAAGTGTTCGGAAAAAAAAAAACCAGAGATATTTCACGAGACGCGATAATAATTCGAGGAAAAACAAAAAGGTTTTTATTTCGTACGACACGAATTTATCTACACTAATCGTCTGTTTATTTATTTTTTTGTAAAAAAATTAAAACGACGTGTAGACAACGTTGGTTTTTTTTTTCGCGACGAAAACTAGGTGCGACGTATAGTCGTAATAATATGAAAAACACACGTTTCGAGAACGTATTTAAAGAGGTCTAATTAATGAGTACACATTTTAGTATTTATGTTTTCGAATCCAAAAGTAAATCAAACGCGCGCGCACGTAAACACTATTATTATTACACCGCGGACCGGATTTCGGGGAAGTACAAAGGACAAAGAAAATTTTTCAAACAATGATAATGGTTACTATATGGTTACAAATTACAGGACAGTAGTTAAACATATAAAACGTTAAATTTTTAAAAATATTTGTGTTGCGCCACCCAGGGGTTTAAAAAATAGTTTATGTCCTATTCTCAGAGCTACCAAATATATACAAAACATTTCATGAAAATTGTTCAAGCCGTTTCGGAGGAGTTCGATAACAAACACTGTGACAGGAGAATTTTACATATATATAATAAGGATAACACACGTTTTTTTTTCCCAATCAATACACTTTTATCGTAGATAATCCTCTTTTGTTTTTTTATTTACAATATTATTATTCTCACAGGATAATAAACTTTGTTGTTAAAAAATTACGGACGCGTTTAAGTTCTCGTCGGTTTGCTTCGCGTATGGCTGCTGGCCGAGGGTTGTTTTCGATCGCGAATTTCGGAGACTTTGAGAACAATCGCGTGGGCAGAGGGGGGGGGGAGGGATGGCACGGTGACGAGTGTCCGTCGACCTCGCCGACGACGACGTTACGATAATATTATCATTGTGGCCTTTGCTTTTTCAGTATAATATTACAGCGCGCGCGCGCGCGCGGTCGAGATTTTCGCGATAACGCGAAGCAACGACGACGAGTCGACAATAATATATTATAAATGTATAATATATATAGTTTATCCTGCAGGAGAAGGGGGGGAAAAAAACTCCGAGAACCAGTGATGAATATCCGTCGCTCCGCTGTCGCTTTTATCGTTATTTAATATCGTATTGTGACTCGTCGGATAAATAAAAGAAAAAGAAAACACGACGGCGGAATCTCGGACGGAAAACTCGTGGCGTATATTCTCCTCGTTTCGAAGTCGCGGAAAACCGTTTCTACTGAAACCGCCGCAGACTACGTGATTTTCCGAATTAATCGCAGAGCAGTGATATGCTGACGGTCGCGTAGAAAACAGCTAATAGTCATTGAATCGAGTATCGAAAGATATTTTGCACGTCTTGTATACGAATTCTACTGCAACAATCACGCGCAGTACTCTCGGCGAAAGCAAACGTCAAAGCGCCGACAAAAGTTTAGTGTTTACGCGATAATTCGATATTTTTATTATTATTTTCCTACGCTCGAGCGGAAACAACAATATACTCGTTGTAATTTCGTATAAAAACATATGTATCTAATAATATAATAATTCTCGTCGCACTTTTCGCCGAGTCGGCGGCGGTGGACTCTCGAGTCTTCCTCCGCCGCCGCCGCGCCGCCACCTCGCGAAATAGTTTCTGCGAATTTCGCATTTCAATGTCCGCGTAACAACGCGATTTAATAATGATTATATACTTGCGAGACGACGACGGACGAACCGCCGCGCCGCCGCGCCGTGTATCTCAATTTACACTACTCGCTACGTATATACATATAAACCCGATTTCTGAGGTCTATTGTATCGTCCCGACAATGGATGGAATTATTAAATTTCCTCGGCCGAGGAAATGCCGCAGTTTTTTCCCCTTTGCTTTTTCCTCCTTTTTTGTTCTTGTGCTCTCTACCGGCGATGCGGACGTACGCGGCCTAGAGTACGATTTCGTGATCATTACACAATGGAAATAAACGCCGGTAATCTCGCGACTGGCGAGAGGCTCGGTCGTTACAACACAACGGAATAACAATGCGGCGCGGCGTCTCGTCGTTCGGAAAACGAAAATATTATTTTATCGTTTCTCGAGAAATTAAAAACACGATTCCCCCCGACCGCCGCTCGCGAATAACTTCCTGGACGGAGCGAGAAAGTTTACCGGTCTCTCCGATCGATCGTGTCCTTACTCGGGGCACTCTCTGGAAATCTCCAACGGTTTTCTCGTGAGAAAATACGATTGCCTATAATAACTTATACGACAAAGAGGCGCGTCGTAAATACAAATCATCGTATAAAAATTGTTAAAAGGCTCGTCGCCGTTTTTCGACTGCACGTGAAACGTACAACAAGCACAACCAGTGGCGTGTCATACACGTGTGCAATGTGTGCAAATGCAAATAAAATTGTTTACAATTTCAAAAGATTTTCAAAACGATCGAGCTCGTCAATTAAATTTAATAAAAGAAACAATTAATAATTTTGCAGAAAAAAAAGCACGCATACGAAATTTCCATTGAATTGTTATATTATTATAGTCCTATCGTTATTAAAACGGAACATAATATTATTTTATTTGCATGTAATTTCATCTTGTTTTTTATGTCATTAAAATTTTAATAAAAATAGAACGTACCTATTGCATAAGATTTTAGAATTTTAGAACAAAAACTTTTACTTTAAATCTGAATCGATGCATCTATATATTATTTAGAATAAAAAGATGAAGGGGACCTTTTTTTCAGTTTTGCACACGGGCCCGTCTTTGGGATATAAACCGCCACTGAGCACAACGTTCACCACCACCTCGATTCCGTTTGATTTTTCGACCCGTCGCGTCTCGTCTCGTGAGCGGGGGAACTATACTTAATAAAACGCTATGTTTTTCGATTTAGTTAAAGTGTCACATTCTTTACGTCGGTCGTCGCCGTCGCCGTACCGCGGCGGTGTAACCGAGTTATCCGAACAAAACGTTCGCTTCTCTCTCCACACGACGATATTGTTATTTTCGAAAAACTTTCGACTTTTATTTCTGTCGAATAATAATTGTCTGCCCGCGCAACATAATATAATACGCTCCCGCCGTTCGTCCCGTTATCCTTTTGCGATCTTTTTCTTTATTGCGCGCGGGCAATCGTATTAATCGGCGCGATTTATTATTAATTTTTATTCTTTTCTTTTCCAGACGACCCGACCGCCGCCGCGCGCCGGTTCGACTACTTGACGCGGACAAAGTATACACGAGTCGCGACCGAAAACAACGTCGTCGCGGAGCCGAATATTTTTCTAGACCGACTCGTAATCTATATATTATATATATATAAAAATGGAGCGAAAAATTTTATAACAATTCATCAATTGAGAACGGCTGGGCCGATTTGGCTCAAATTTCTTTCTGAATTGTTCGTAATTGCCAGGAGAGAAGGTTTTTACGAAAAAAATTTTTGAAAAACCAATTAGGAGGTGTAAAGCGGAGGAGTAAAGCTCGACGACGATTATCGGATAGTAATGTGAGTTTTTCGCATAGCGGCAGGAAACAAATCGTCCTCGAACCTCTCCGCGTGTCCTTAGATAGAAAATAATCTTTGTGTTATAATTTCACGTCGCTAATGCACTTTGATATAAATAATTGGAAAAAAATGAACTCGTAGTAAAATGATTTATTTCAATTCGAGATTTGATCGGCTCGTTATAATTCTCGTTGTTATTTAAAAGTGTATTAAGTCTCTTAAGACAAATATGGAAAAAAAAACACGAGAATCCGAGAAAGTGGACACTCTATTCTACAGTACTGAAAGTTTGAAAAATTGCAAACTTCAACAACACATTTCTGAAATTCAGTTTTTTTATAAAGAAAACACTTTTGAACAGATATTTTCGACATTTCGGCAGTGTTCTATGGCAACATTAAAAATCGGATTTTTCGCATTTTCGAAAGTGCTTTCTATGACTGTCCATTTTATGTATTTGACTAGTTTTTACTTTCCACGTGTAAAATTATATTGAAATCATATTTGCGCGCGTACGATTTAATTTTATTGATATACTTACAAAATATGTATAAAATTATTTTAATAAAATTATTAAATATTATATTTAAACAATAATAAAATAATTGTCTCGCGTTGAGTATTATATGTATTATATTGTATTGTATTATATTATATTGTTTAAACATATTTGATAGTATGTATTGAAAAAAAATTGTATATTTCGCACTCTATTTTATTTTATCATTGTTTAAATATATTTAATAGTTTGTTATCAAAACCACGTCACCTCCTGAACTCCTGGTACCAAATTTTCGATTTTTCGATTTTTTTCCGTTTTGCAGTCAAAATAATAGTAATAATAAATAATAGTCATAAAAAAGCCCTTTTTTTCCGTTTGTGAGCGGATATCTCGATAAGTACTCGGTGGATTTAAGTTTAGTTTTCACCAATGGATTCGCCAAGTCTCGGGGAAGGTTTTGAGCTATAGTACGTCTCGAAAATCCAACCCTAAGTGGGTTAAAAATGGAAAAATGTAAATCGTCGCGAAAAAAACCACGTCACCTCCTGAACTCCTGGTACCAAATTTTCGATTTTTCGACTTTTTTCCGTTTTGCAGTCAAAATAATAGTAATAATAAATAATAGTCATAAAAAAGCCCTTTTTTTCCGTTTGTGAGCGGATATCTCGATAAGTACTCGGTGGATTTAAGTTTAGTTTTCACCAATGGATTCGCCAAGTCTCGGGGAAGGTTTTGAGCTATAGTACGTCTCGAAAATCCAACCCTAAGTGGGTTAAAAATGGAAAAATGTAAATCGTCGCGAAAAAAACCACGTCACCTCCTGAACTCCTGGTACCAAATTTTCGATTTTTCGATTTTTTTCCGTTTTGCAGTCAAAATAATAGTAATAATAAATAATAGTCATAAAAAAGCCCTTTTTTTCCGTTTGTGAGCGGATATCTCGATAAGTACTCGGTGGATTTAAGTTTAGTTTTCACCAATGGATTCGCCAAGTCTCGGGGAAGGTTTTGAGCTATAGTACGTCTCGAAAATCCAACCCTAAGTGGGTTAAAAATGGAAAAATGTAAATCGTCGCGAAAAAAACCACGTCACCTCCTGAACTCCTGGTACCAAATTTTCGATTTTTCGACTTTTTTCCGTTTTGCAGTCAAAATAATAGTAATAATAAATAATAGTCATAAAAAAGCCCTTTTTTTCCGTTTGTGAGCGGATATCTCGATAAGTACTCGGTGGATTTAAGTTTAGTTTTCACCAATGGATTCGCCAAGTCTCGGGGAAGGTTTTGAGCTATAGTACGTCTCGAAAATCCAACCCTAAGTGGGTTAAAAATGGAAAAATGTAAATCGTCGCGAAAAAAACCACGTCACCTCCTGAACTCCTGGTACCAAATTTTCGATTTTTCGATTTTTTTCCGTTTTGCAGTCAAAATAATAGTAATAATAAATAATAGTCATAAAAAAGCCCTTTTTTTCCGTTTGTGAGCGGATATCTCGATAAGTACTCGGTGGATTTAAGTTTAGTTTTCACCAATGGATTCGCCAAGTCTCGGGGAAGGTTTTGAGCTATAGTACGTCTCGAAAATCCAACCCTAAGTGGGTTAAAAATGGAAAAATGTAAATCGTCGCGAAAAAAACCACGTCACCTCCTGAACTCCTGGTACCAAATTTTCGATTTTTCGATTTTTTTCCGTTTTGCAGTCAAAATAATAGTAATAATAAATAATAGTCATAAAAAAGCCCTTTTTTTCCGTTTGTGAGCGGATATCTCGATAAGTACTCGGTGGATTTAAGTTTAGTTTTCACCAATGGATTCGCCAAGTCTCGGGGAAGGTTTTGAGCTATAGTACGTCTCGAAAATCCAACCCTAAGTGGGTTAAAAATGGAAAAATGTAAATCGTCGCGAAAAAAACCACGTCACCTCCTGAACTCCTGGTACCAAATTTTCGATTTTTCGACTTTTTTCCGTTTTGCAGTCAAAATAATAGTAATAATAAATAATAGTCATAAAAAAGCCCTTTTTTTCCGTTTGTGAGCGGATATCTCGATAAGTACTCGGTGGATTTAAGTTTAGTTTTCACCAATGGATTCGCCAAGTCTCGGGGAAGGTTTTGAGCTATAGTACGTCTCGAAAATCCAACCCTAAGTGGGTTAAAAATGGAAAAATGTAAATCGTCGCGAAAAAAACCACGTCACCTCCTGAACTCCTGGTACCAAATTTTCGATTTTTCGACTTTTTTCCGTTTTGCAGTCAAAATAATAGTAATAATAAATAATAGTCATAAAAAAGCCCTTTTTTTCCGTTTGTGAGCGGATATCTCGATAAGTACTCGGTGGATTTAAGTTTAGTTTTCACCAATGGATTCGCCAAGTCTCGGGGAAGGTTTTGAGCTATAGTACGTCTCGAAAATCCAACCCTAAGTGGGTTAAAAATGGAAAAATGTAAATCGTCGCGAAAAAAACCACGTCACCTCCTGAACTCCTGGTACCAAATTTTCGATTTTTCGACTTTTTTCCGTTTTGCAGTCAAAATAATAGTAATAATAAATAATAGTCATAAAAAAGCCCTTTTTTTCCGTTTGTGAGCGGATATCTCGATAAGTACTCGGTGGATTTAAGTTTAGTTTTCACCAATGGATTCGCCAAGTCTCGGGGAAGGTTTTGAGCTATAGTACGTCTCGAAAATCCAACCCTAAGTGGGTTAAAAATGGAAAAATGTAAATCGTCGCGAAAAAAACCACGTCACCTCCTGAACTCCTGGTACCAAATTTTCGATTTTTCGATTTTTTTCCGTTTTGCAGTCAAAATAATAGTAATAATAAATAATAGTCATAAAAAAGCCCTTTTTTTCCGTTTGTGAGCGGATATCTCGATAAGTACTCGGTGGATTTAAGTTTAGTTTTCACCAATGGATTCGCCAAGTCTCGGGGAAGG
Organism: Drepanosiphum platanoidis; assembly: GCA_948098885.1. NCBI lineage: Eukaryota > Metazoa > Arthropoda > Insecta > Hemiptera > Aphididae > Drepanosiphum > Drepanosiphum platanoidis. The sequence continues at coordinate 6,409,908 of OX402539.1, forward strand.
TTTTGAGCTATAGTACGTCTCGAAAATCCAACCCTAAGTGGGTTAAAAATGGAAAAATGTAAATCGTCGCGAAAAAAACCACGTCACCTCCTGAACTCCTGGTACCAAATTTTCGATTTTTCGACTTTTTTCCGTTTTGCAGTCAAAATAATAGTAATAATAAATAATAGTCATAAAAAAGCCCTTTTTTTCCGTTTGTGAGCGGATATCTCGATAAGTACTCGGTGGATTTAAGTTTAGTTTTCACCAATGGATTCGCCAAGTCTCGGGGAAGTTTTTGAGCTATAGTACGTCTCGAAAATCCAACCCTAAGTGGGTTAAAAATGGAAAAATGTAAATCGTCGCGAAAAAAACCACGTCACCTCCTGAACTCCTGGTACCAAATTTTCGATTTTTCGATTTTTTTCCGTTTTGCAGTCAAAATAATAGTAATAATAAATAATAGTCATAAAAAAGCCCTTTTTTTCCGTTTGTGAGCGGATATCTCGATAAGTACTCGGTGGATTTAAGTTTAGTTTTCACCAATGGATTCGCCAAGTCTCGGGGAAGGTTTTGAGCTATAGTACGTCTCGAAAATCCAACCCTAAGTGGGTTAAAAATGGAAAAATGTAAATCGTCGCGAAAAAAACCACGTCACCTCCTGAACTCCTGGTACCAAATTTTCGATTTTTCGACTTTTTTCCGTTTTGCAGTCAAAATAATAGTAATAATAAATAATAGTCATAAAAAAGCCCTTTTTTTCCGTTTGTGAGCGGATATCTCGATAAGTACTCGGTGGATTTAAGTTTAGTTTTCACCAATGGATTCGCCAAGTCTCGGGGAAGGTTTTGAGCTATAGTACGTCTCGAAAATCCAACCCTAAGTGGGTTAAAAATGGAAAAATGTAAATCGTCGCGAAAAAAACCACGTCACCTCCTGAACTCCTGGTACCAAATTTTCGATTTTTCGACTTTTTTCCGTTTTGCAGTCAAAATAATAGTAATAATAAATAATAGTCATAAAAAAGCCCTTTTTTACCGTTTGTGAGCGGATATCTCGATAAGTACTCGGTGGATTTAAGTTTAGTTTTCACCAATGGATTCGCCAAGTCTCGGGGAAGGTTTTGAGCTATAGTACGTCTCGAAAATCCAACCCTAAGTGGGTTAAAAATGGAAAAATGTAAATCGTCGCGAAAAAAACCACGTCACCTCCTGAACTCCTGGTACCAAATTTTCGATTTTTCGATTTTTTTCCGTTTTGCAGTCAAAATAATAGTAATAATAAATAATAGTCATAAAAAAGCCCTTTTTTTCCGTTTGTGAGCGGATATCTCGATAAGTACTCGGTGGATTTAAGTTTAGTTTTCACCAATGGATTCGCCAAGTCTCGGGGAAGGTTTTGAGCTATAGTACGTCTCGAAAATCCAACCCTAAGTGGGTTAAAAATGGAAAAATGTAAATCGTCGCGAAAAAAACCACGTCACCTCCTGAACTCCTGGTACCAAATTTTCGATTTTTCGACTTTTTTCCGTTTTGCAGTCAAAATAATAGTAATAATAAATAATAGTCATAAAAAAGCCCTTTTTTTCCGTTTGTGAGCGGATATCTCGATAAGTACTCGGTGGATTTAAGTTTAGTTTTCACCAATGGATTCGCCAAGTCTCGGGGAAGGTTTTGAGCTATAGTACGTCTCGAAAATCCAACCCTAAGTGGGTTAAAAATGGAAAAATGTAAATCGTCGCGAAAAAAACCACGTCACCTCCTGAACTCCTGGTACCAAATTTTCGATTTTTCGATTTTTTTCCGTTTTGCAGTCAAAATAATAGTAATAATAAATAATAGTCATAAAAAAGCCCTTTTTTTCCGTTTGTGAGCGGATATCTCGATAAGTACTCGGTGGATTTAAGTTTAGTTTTCACCAATGGATTCGCCAAGTCTCGGGGAAGGTTTTGAGCTATAGTACGTCTCGAAAATCCAACCCTAAGTGGGTTAAAAATGGAAAAATGTAAATCGTCGCGAAAAAAACCACGTCACCTCCTGAACTCCTGGTACCAAATTTTCGATTTTTCGACTTTTTTCCGTTTTGCAGTCAAAATAATAGTAATAATAAATAATAGTCATAAAAAAGCCCTTTTTTTCCGTTTGTGAGCGGATATCTCGATAAGTACTCGGTGGATTTAAGTTTAGTTTTCACCAATGGATTCGCCAAGTCTCGGGGAAGGTTTTGAGCTATAGTACGTCTCGAAAATCCAACCCTAAGTGGGTTAAAAATGGAAAAATGTAAATCGTCGCGAAAAAAACCACGTCACCTCCTGAACTCCTGGTACCAAACTTTCGATTTTTCGACTTTTTTCCGTTTTGCAGTCAAAATAATAGTAATAATAAATAATAGTCATAAAAAAGCCCTTTTTTTCCGTTTGTGAGCGGATATCTCGATAAGTACTCGGTGGATTTAAGTTTAGTTTTCACCAATGGATTCGCCAAGTCTCGGGGAAGGTTTTGAGCTATAGTACGTCTCGAAAATCCAACCCTAAGTGGGTTAAAAATGGAAAAATGTAAATCGTCGCGAAAAAAACCACGTCACCTCCTGAACTCCTGGTACCAAATTTTCGATTTTTCGACTTTTTTCCGTTTTGCAGTCAAAATAATAGTAATAATAAATAATAGTCATAAAAAAGCCCTTTTTTTCCGTTTGTGAGCGGATATCTCGATAAGTACTCGGTGGATTTAAGTTTAGTTTTCACCAATGGATTCGCCAAGTCTCGGGGAAGGTTTTGAGCTATAGTACGTCTCGAAAATCCAACCCTAAGTGGGTTAAAAATGGAAAAATGTAAATCGTCGCGAAAAAAACCACGTCACCTCCTGAACTCCTGGTACCAAATTTTCGATTTTTCGACTTTTTTCCGTTTTGCAGTCAAAATAATAGTAATAATAAATAATAGTCATAAAAAAGCCCTTTTTTTTCCGTTTGTGAGCGGATATCTCGATAAGTACTCGGTGGATTTAAGTTTAGTTTTCACCAATGGATTCGCCAAGTCTCGGGGAAGGTTTTGAGCTATAGTACGTCTCGAAAATCCAACCCTAAGTGGGTTAAAAATGGAAAAATGTAAATCGTCGCGAAAAAAACCACGTCACCTCCTGAACTCCTGGTACCAAATTTTCGATTTTTCGACTTTTTTCCGTTTTGCAGTCAAAATAATAGTAATAATAAATAATAGTCATAAAAAAGCCCTTTTTTTCCGTTTGTGAGCGGATATCTCGATAAGTACTCGGTGGATTTAAGTTTAGTTTTCACCAATGGATTCGCCAAGTCTCGGGGAAGTTTTTGAGCTATAGTACGTCTCGAAAATCCAACCCTAAGTGGGTTAAAAATGGAAAAATGTAAATCGTCGCGAAAAAAACCACGTCACCTCCTGAACTCCTGGTACCAAATTTTCGATTTTTCGATTTTTTTCCGTTTTGCAGTCAAAATAATAGTAATAATAAATAATAGTCATAAAAAAGCCCTTTTTTTCCGTTTGTGAGCGGATATCTCGATAAGTACTCGGTGGATTTAAGTTTAGTTTTCACCAATGGATTCGCCAAGTCTCGGGGAAGGTTTTGAGCTATAGTACGTCTCGAAAATCCAACCCTAAGTGGGTTAAAAATGGAAAAATGTAAATCGTCGCGAAAAAAACCACGTCACCTCCTGAACTCCTGGTACCAAATTTTCGATTTTTCGACTTTTTTCCGTTTTGCAGTCAAAATAATAGTAATAATAAATAATAGTCATAAAAAAGCCCTTTTTTTCCGTTTGTGAGCGGATATCTCGATAAGTACTCGGTGGATTTAAGTTTAGTTTTCACCAATGGATTCGCCAAGTCTCGGGGAAGGTTTTGAGCTATAGTACGTCTCGAAAATCCAACCCTAAGTGGGTTAAAAATGGAAAAATGTAAATCGTCGCGAAAAAAACCACGTCACCTCCTGAACTCCTGGTACCAAATTTTCGATTTTTCGATTTTTTTCCGTTTTGCAGTCAAAATAATAGTAATAATAAAAAATAGTCATAAAAAAGCCCTTTTTTTCCGTTTGTGAGCGGATATCTCGATAAGTACTCGGTGGATTTAAGTTTAGTTTTCACCAATGGATTCGCCAAGTCTCGGGGAAGGTTTTGAGCTATAGTACGTCTCGAAAATCCAACCCTAAGTGGGTTAAAAATGGAAAAATGTAAATCGTCGCGAAAAAAACCACGTCACCTCCTGAACTCCTGGTACCAAATTTTCGATTTTTCGACTTTTTTCCGTTTTGCAGTCAAAATAATAGTAATAATAAATAATAGTCATAAAAAAGCCCTTTTTTTCCGTTTGTGAGCGGATATCTCGATAAGTACTCGGTGGATTTAAGTTTAGTTTTCACCAATGGATTCGCCAAGTCTCGGGGAAGGTTTTGAGCTATAGTACGTCTCGAAAATCCAACCCTAAGTGGGTTAAAAATGGAAAAATGTAAATCGTCGCGAAAAAAACCACGTCACCTCCTGAACTCCTGGTACCAAATTTTCGATTTTTCGATTTTTTTCCGTTTTGCAGTCAAAATAATAGTAATAATAAAAAATAGTCATAAAAAAGCCCTTTTTTCCGTTTGTGAGCGGATATCTCGATAAGTACTCGGTGGATTTAAGTTTAGTTTTCACCAATGGATTCGCCAAGTCTCGGGGAAGGTTTTGAGCTATAGTACGTCTCGAAAATCCAACCCTAAGTGGGTTAAAAATGGAAAAATGTAAATCGTCGCGAAAAAAACCACGTCACCTCCTGAACTCCTGGTACCAAATTTTCGATTTTTCGACTTTTTTCCGTTTTGCAGTCAAAATAATAGTAATAATAAATAATAGTCATAAAAAAGCCCTTTTTTTCCGTTTGTGAGCGGATATCTCGATAAGTACTCGGTGGATTTAAGTTTAGTTTTCACCAATGGATTCGCCAAGTCTCGGGGAAGGTTTTGAGCTATAGTACGTCTCGAAAATCCAACCCTAAGTGGGTTAAAAATGGAAAAATGTAAATCGTCGCGAAAAAAACCACGTCACCTCCTGAACTCCTGGTACCAAATTTTCGATTTTTCGACTTTTTTCCGTTTTGCAGTCAAAATAATAGTAATAATAAATAATAGTCATAAAAAAGCCCTTTTTTGCCGTTTGTGAGCGGATATCTCGATAAGTACTCGGTGGATTTAAGTTTAGTTTTCACCAATGGATTCGCCAAGTCTCGGGGAAGGTTTTGAGCTATAGCACGTCTCGAAAATCCAACCCTAAGTGGGTTAAAAATGGAAAAATGTAAATCGTCGCGAAAAAAACCACGTCACCTCCTGAACTCCTGGTACCAAATTTTCGATTTTTCGACTTTTTTCCGTTTTGCAGTCAAAATAATAGTAATAATAAATAATAGTCATAAAAAAGCCCTTTTTTTCCGTTTGTGAGCGGATATCTCGATAAGTACTCGGTGGATTTAAGTTTAGTTTTCACCAATGGATTCGCCAAGTCTCGGGGAAGGTTTTGAGCTATAGTACGTCTCGAAAATCCAACCCTAAGTGGGTTAAAAATGGAAAAATGTAAATCGTCGCGAAAAAAACCACGTCACCTCCTGAACTCCTGGTACCAAATTTTCGATTTTTCGACTTTTTTCCGTTTTGCAGTCAAAATAATAGTAATAATAAATAATAGTCATAAAAAAGCCCTTTTTTTCCGTTTGTGAGCGGATATCTCGATAAGTACTCGGTGGATTTAAGTTTAGTTTTCACCAATGGATTCGCCAAGTCTCGGGGAAGGTTTTGAGCTATAGCACGTCTCGAAAATCCAACCCTAAGTGGGTTAAAAATGGAAAAATGTAAATCGTCGCGAAAAAAACCACGTCACCTCCTGAACTCCTGGTACCAAATTTTCGATTTTTCGACTTTTTTCCGTTTTGCAGTCAAAATAATAGTAATAATAAATAATAGTCATAAAAAAGCCCTTTTTTTCCGTTTGTGAGCGGATATCTCGATAAGTACTCGGTGGATTTAAGTTTAGTTTTCACCAATGGATTCGCCAAGTCTCGGGGAAGGTTTTGAGCTATAGTACGTCTCGAAAATCCAACCCTAAGTGGGTTAAAAATGGAAAAATGTAAATCGTCGCGAAAAAAACCACGTCACCTCCTGAACTCCTGGTACCAAATTTTCGATTTTTCGATTTTTTTCCGTTTTGCAGTCAAAATAATAGTAATAATAAAAAATAGTCATAAAAAAGCCCTTTTTTTCCGTTTGTGAGCGGATATCTCGATAAGTACTCGGTGGATTTAAGTTTAGTTTTCACCAATGGATTCGCCAAGTCTCGGGGAAGGTTTTGAGCTATAGTACGTCTCGAAAATCCAACCCTAAGTGGGTTAAAAATGGAAAAATGTAAATCGTCGCGAAAAAAACCACGTCACCTCCTGAACTCCTGGTACCAAATTTTCGATTTTTCGACTTTTTTCCGTTTTGCAGTCAAAATAATAGTAATAATAAATAATAGTCATAAAAAAGCCCTTTTTTTCCGTTTGTGAGCGGATATCTCGATAAGTACTCGGTGGATTTAAGTTTAGTTTTCACCAATGGATTCACCAAGTCTCGGGGAAGGTTTTGAGCTATAGTACGTCTCGAAAATCCAACCCTAAGTGGGTTAAAAATGGAAAAATGTAAATCGTCGCGAAAAAAACCACGTCACCTCCTGAACTCCTGGTACCAAATTTTCGATTTTTCGATTTTTTTCCGTTTTGCAGTCAAAATAATAGTAATAATAAAAAATAGTCATAAAAAAGCCCTTTTTTTCCGTTTGTGAGCGGATATCTCGATAAGTACTCGGTGGATTTAAGTTTAGTTTTCACCAATGGATTCGCCAAGTCTCGGGGAAGGTTTTGAGCTATAGTACGTCTCGAAAATCCAACCCTAAGTGGGTTAAAAATGGAAAAATGTAAATCGTCGCGAAAAAAACCACGTCACCTCCTGAACTCCTGGTACCAAATTTTCGATTTTTCGATTTTTTTCCGTTTTGCAGTCAAAATAATAGTAATAATAAAAAATAGTCATAAAAAAGCCCTTTTTTTCCGTTTGTGAGCGGATATCTCGATAAGTACTCGGTGGATTTAAGTTTAGTTTTCACCAATGGATTCGCCAAGTCTCGGGGAAGTTTTTGAGCTATAGTACGTCTCGAAAATCCAACCCTAAGTGGGTTAAAAATGGAAAAATGTAAATCGTCGCGAAAAAAACCACGTCACCTCCTGAACTCCTGGTACCAAATTTTCGATTTTTCGATTTTTTTCCGTTTTGCAGTCAAAATAATAGTAATAATAAATAATAGTCATAAAAAAGCCCTTTTTTTCCGTTTGTGAGCGGATATCTCGATAAGTACTCGGTGGATTTAAGTTTAGTTTTCACCAATGGATTCGCCAAGTCTCGGGGAAGGTTTTGAGCTATAGCACGTCTCGAAAATCCAACCCTAAGTGGGTTAAAAATGGAAAAATGTAAATCGTCGCGAAAAAAACCACGTCACCTCCTGAACTCCTGGTACCAAATTTTCGATTTTTCGACTTTTTTCCGTTTTGCAGTCAAAATAATAGTAATAATAAATAATAGTCATAAAAAAGCCCTTTTTTTCCGTTTGTGAGCGGATATCTCGATAAGTACTCGGTGGATTTAAGTTTAGTTTTCACCAATGGATTCGCCAAGTCTCGGGGAAGGTTTTGAGCTATAGTACGTCTCGAAAATCCAACCCTAAGTGGGTTAAAAATGGAAAAATGTAAATCGTCGCGAAAAAAACCACGTCACCTCCTGAACTCCTGGTACCAAATTTTCGATTTTTCGACTTTTTTCCGTTTTGCAGTCAAAATAATAGTAATAATAAATAATAGTCATAAAAAAGCCCTTTTTTTCCGTTTGTGAGCGGATATCTCGATAAGTACTCGGTGGATTTAAGTTTAGTTTTCACCAATGGATTCGCCAAGTCTCGGGGAAGGTTTTGAGCTATAGCACGTCTCGAAAATCCAACCCTAAGTGGGTTAAAAATGGAAAAATGTAAATCGTCGCGAAAAAAACCACGTCACCTCCTGAACTCCTGGTACCAAATTTTCGATTTTTCGACTTTTTTCCGTTTTGCAGTCAAAATAATAGTAATAATAAATAATAGTCATAAAAAAGCCCTTTTTTTCCGTTTGTGAGCGGATATCTCGATAAGTACTCGGTGGATTTAAGTTTAGTTTTCACCAATGGATTCGCCAAGTCTCGGGGAAGGTTTTGAGCTATAGTACGTCTCGAAAATCCAACCCTAAGTGGGTTAAAAATGGAAAAATGTAAATCGTCGCGAAAAAAACCACGTCACCTCCTGAACTCCTGGTACCAAATTTTCGATTTTTCGATTTTTTTCCGTTTTGCAGTCAAAATAATAGTAATAATAAAAAATAGTCATAAAAAAGCCCTTTTTTTCCGTTTGTGAGCGGATATCTCGATAAGTACTCGGTGGATTTAAGTTTAGTTTTCACCAATGGATTCGCCAAGTCTCGGGGAAGGTTTTGAGCTATAGTACGTCTCGAAAATCCAACCCTAAGTGGGTTAAAAATGGAAAAATGTAAATCGTCGCGAAAAAAACCACGTCACCTCCTGAACTCCTGGTACCAAATTTTCGATTTTTCGACTTTTTTCCGTTTTGCAGTCAAAATAATAGTAATAATAAATAATAGTCATAAAAAAGCCCTTTTTTTCCGTTTGTGAGCGGATATCTCGATAAGTACTCGGTGGATTTAAGTTTAGTTTTCACCAATGGATTCACCAAGTCTCGGGGAAGGTTTTGAGCTATAGTACGTCTCGAAAATCCAACCCTAAGTGGGTTAAAAATGGAAAAATGTAAATCGTCGCGAAAAAAACCACGTCACCTCCTGAACTCCTGGTACCAAATTTTCGATTTTTCGTTTTTTTTCCGTTTTGCAGTCAAAATAATAGTAATAATAAAAAATAGTCATAAAAAAGCCCTTTTTTTCCGTTTGTGAGCGGATATCTCGATAAGTACTCGGTGGATTTAAGTTTAGTTTTCACCAATGGATTCGCCAAGTCTCGGGGAAGGTTTTGAGCTATAGTACGTCTCGAAAATCCAACCCTAAGTGGGTTAAAAATGGAAAAATGTAAATCGTCGCGAAAAAAACCACGTCACCTCCTGAACTCCTGGTACCAAATTTTCGATTTTTCGACTTTTTTCCGTTTTGCAGTCAAAATAATAGTAATAATAAATAATAGTCATAAAAAAGCCCTTTTTTTCCGTTTGTGAGCGGATATCTCGATAAGTACTCGGTGGATTTAAGTTTAGTTTTCACCAATGGATTCGCCAAGTCTCGGGGAAGGTTTTGAGCTATAGTACGTCTCGAAAATCCAACCCTAAGTGGGTTAAAAATGGAAAAATGTAAATCGTCGCGAAAAAAACCACGTCACCTCCTGAACTCCTGGTACCAAATTTTCGATTTTTCGATTTTTTTCCGTTTTGCAGTCAAAATAATAGTAATAATAAATAATAGTCATAAAAAAGCCCTTTTTTTCCGTTTGTGAGCGGATATCTCGATAAGTACTCGGTGGATTTAAGTTTAGTTTTCACCAATGGATTCGCCAAGTCTCGGGGAAGGTTTTGAGCTATAGTACGTCTCGAAAATCCAACCCTAAGTGGGTTAAAAATGGAAAAATGTAAATCGTCGCGAAAAAAACCACGTCACCTCCTGAACTCCTGGTACCAAATTTTCGATTTTTCGACTTTTTTCCGTTTTGCAGTCAAAATAATAGTAATAATAAATAATAGTCATAAAAAAGCCCTTTTTTTCCGTTTGTGAGCGGATATCTCGATAAGTACTCGGTGGATTTAAGTTTAGTTTTCACCAATGGATTCGCCAAGTCTCGGGGAAGGTTTTGAGCTATAGTACGTCTCGAAAATCCAACCCTAAGTGGGTTAAAAATGGAAAAATGTAAATCGTCGCGAAAAAAACCACGTCACCTCCTGAACTCCTGGTACCAAATTTTCGATTTTTCGACTTTTTTCCGTTTTGCAGTCAAAATAATAGTAATAATAAATAATAGTCATAAAAAAGCCCTTTTTTTCCGTTTGTGAGCGGATATCTCGATAAGTACTCGGTGGATTTAAGTTTAGTTTTCACCAATGGATTCGCCAAGTCTCGGGGAAGGTTTTGAGCTATAGCACGTCTCGAAAATCCAACCCTAAGTGGGTTAAAAATGGAAAAATGTAAATCGTCGCGAAAAAAACCACGTCACCTCCTGAACTCCTGGTACCAAATTTTCGATTTTTCGACTTTTTTCCGTTTTGCAGTCAAAATAATAGTAATAATAAATAATAGTCATAAAAAAGCCCTTTTTTTCCGTTTGTGAGCGGATATCTCGATAAGTACTCGGTGGATTTAAGTTTAGTTTTCACCAATGGATTCGCCAAGTCTCGGGGAAGGTTTTGAGCTATAGTACGTCTCGAAAATCCAACCCTAAGTGGGTTAAAAATGGAAAAATGTAAATCGTCGCGAAAAAAACTACGTCACCTCCTGAACTCCTGGTACCAAATTTTCGATTTTTCGACTTTTTTCCGTTTTGCAGTCAAAATAATAGTAATAATAAATAATAGTCATAAAAAAGCCCTTTTTTTCCGTTTGTGAGCGGATATCTCGATAAGTACTCGGTGGATTTAAGTTTAGTTTTCACCAATGGATTCGCCAAGTCTCGGGGAAGGTTTTGAGCTATAGTACGTCTCGAAAATCCAACCCTAAGTGGGTTAAAAATGGAAAAATGTAAATCGTCGCGAAAAAAACCACGTCACCTCCTGAACTCCTGGTACCAAATTTTCGATTTTTCGATTTTTTTCCGTTTTGCAGTCAAAATAATAGTAATAATAAATAATAGTCATAAAAAAGCCCTTTTTTTCCGTTTGTGAGCGGATATCTCGATAAGTACTCGGTGGATTTAAGTTTAGTTTTCACCAATGGATTCGCCAAGTCTCGGGGAAGGTTTTGAGCTATAGTACGTCTCGAAAATCCAACCCTAAGTGGGTTAAAAATGGAAAAATGTAAATCGTCGCGAAAAAAACCACGTCACCTCCTGAACTCCTGGTACCAAATTTTCGATTTTTCGATTTTTTTCCGTTTTGCAGTCAAAATAATAGTAATAATAAATAATAGTCATAAAAAAGCCCTTTTTTTCCGTTTGTGAGCGGATATCTCGATAAGTACTCGGTGGATTTAAGTTTAGTTTTCACCAATGGATTCGCCAAGTCTCGGGGAAGGTATTGAGCTATAGTACGTCTCGAAAATCCAACCCTAAGTGGGTTAAAAATGGAAAAATGTAAATCGTCGCGAAAAAAACCACGTCACCTCCTGAACTCCTGGTACCAAATTTTCGATTTTTCGACTTTTTTCCGTTTTGCAGTCAAAATAATAGTAATAATAAATAATAGTCATAAAAAAGCCCTTTTTTTCCGTTTGTGAGCGGATATCTCGATAAGTACTCGGTGGATTTAAGTTTAGTTTTCACCAATGGATTCGCCAAGTCTCGGGGAAGGTTTTGAGCTATAGTACGTCTCGAAAATCCAACCCTAAGTGGGTTAAAAATGGAAAAATGTAAATCGTCGCGAAAAAAACCACGTCACCTCCTGAACTCCTGGTACCAAATTTTCGATTTTTCGACTTTTTTCCGTTTTGCAGTCAAAATAATAGTAATAATAAATAATAGTCATAAAAAAGCCCTTTTTTTCCGTTTGTGAGCGGATATCTCGATAAGTACTCGGTGGATTTAAGTTTAGTTTTCACCAATGGATTCGCCAAGTCTCGGGGAAGGTATTGAGCTATAGTACGTCTCGAAAATCCAACCCTAAGTGGGTTAAAAATGGAAAAATGTAAATCGTCGCGAAAAAAACCACGTCACCTCCTGAACTCCTGGTACCAAATTTTCGATTTTTCGATTTTTTTCCGTTTTGCAGTCAAAATAATAGTAATAATAAATAATAGTCATAAAAAAGCCCTTTTTTTCCGTTTGTGAGCGGATATCTCGATAAGTACTCGGTGGATTTAAGTTTAGTTTTCACCAATGGATTCGCCAAGTCTCGGGGAAGGTATTGAGCTATAGTACGTCTCGAAAATCCAACCCTAAGTGGGTTAAAAATGGAAAAATGTAAATCGTCGCGAAAAAAACCACGTCACCTCCTGAACTCCTGGTACCAAATTTTCGATTTTTCGATTTTTTTCCGTTTTGCAGTCAAAATAATAGTAATAATAAATAATAGTCATAAAAAAGCCCTTTTTTTCCGTTTGTGAGCGGATATCTCGATAAGTACTCGGTGGATTTAAGTTTAGTTTTCACCAATGGATTCGCCAAGTCTCGGGGAAGGTTTTGAGCTATAGTACGTCTCGAAAATCCAACCCTAAGTGGGTTAAAAATGGAAAAATGTAAATCGTCGCGAAAAAAACCACGTCACCTCCTGAACTCCTGGTACCAAATTTTCGATTTTTCGATTTTTTTCCGTTTTGCAGTCAAAATAATAGTAATAATAAATAATAGTCATAAAAAAGCCCTTTTTTTCCGTTTGTGAGCGGATATCTCGATAAGTACTCGGTGGATTTAAGTTTAGTTTTCACCAATGGATTCGCCAAGTCTCGGGGAAGGTATTGAGCTATAGTACGTCTCGAAAATCCAACCCTAAGTGGGTTAAAAATGGAAAAATGTAAATCGTCGCGAAAAAAACCACGTCACCTCCTGAACTCCTGGTACCAAATTTTCGATTTTTCGACTTTTTTCCGTTTTGCAGTCAAAATAATAGTAATAATAAATAATAGTCATAAAAAAGCCCTTTTTTTCCGTTTGTGAGCGGATATCTCGATAAGTACTCGGTGGATTTAAGTTTAGTTTTCACCAATGGATTCGCCAAGTCTCGGGGAAGGTTTTGAGCTATAGTACGTCTCGAAAATCCAACCCTAAGTGGGTTAAAAATGGAAAAATGTAAATCGTCGCGAAAAAAACCACGTCACCTCCTGAACTCCTGGTACCAAATTTTCGATTTTTCGACTTTTTTCCGTTTTGCAGTCAAAATAATAGTAATAATAAATAATAGTCATAAAAAAGCCCTTTTTTTCCGTTTGTGAGCGGATATCTCGATAAGTACTCGGTGGATTTAAGTTTAGTTTTCACCAATGGATTCGCCAAGTCTCGGGGAAGGTATTGAGCTATAGTACGTCTCGAAAATCCAACCCTAAGTGGGTTAAAAATGGAAAAATGTAAATCGTCGCGAAAAAAACCACGTCACCTCCTGAACTCCTGGTACCAAATTTTCGATTTTTCGATTTTTTTCCGTTTTGCAGTCAAAATAATAGTAATAATAAATAATAGTCATAAAAAAGCCCTTTTTTTCCGTTTGTGAGCGGATATCTCGATAAGTACTCGGTGGATTTAAGTTTAGTTTTCACCAATGGATTCGCCAAGTCTCGGGGAAGGTTTTGAGCTATAGTACGTCTCGAAAATCCAACCCTAAGTGGGTTAAAAATGGAAAAATGTAAATCGTCGCGAAAAAAACCACGTCACCTCCTGAACTCCTGGTACCAAATTTTCGATTTTTCGATTTTTTTCCGTTTTGCAGTCAAAATAATAGTAATAATAAATAATAGTCATAAAAAAGCCCTTTTTTTCCGTTTGTGAGCGGATATCTCGATAAGTACTCGGTGGATTTAAGTTTAGTTTTCACCAATGGATTCGCCAAGTCTCGGGGAAGGTTTTGAGCTATAGTACGTCTCGAAAATCCAACCCTAAGTGGGTTAAAAATGGAAAAATGTAAATCGTCGCGAAAAAAACCACGTCACCTCCTGAACTCCTGGTACCAAATTTTCGATTTTTCGACTTTTTTCCGTTTTGCAGTCAAAATAATAGTAATAATAAATAATAGTCATAAAAAAGCCCTTTTTTTCCGTTTGTGAGCGGATATCTCGATAAGTACTCGGTGGATTTAAGTTTAGTTTTCACCAATGGATTTGCCAAGTCTCGGGGAAGGTTTTGAGCTATAGTACGTCTCGAAAATCCAACCCTAAGGTGGTAAAAAGGGTAAAGTTAGGTAAAAATCGCCTAGCCAGAACCGCTGGAACTTTGAGTATCAAATTTGGTCAATAGTTTGGTTTCATTTAGTAGAGACATCTTCAGAAATATGAATGTTAATCAATACTGTGCAGGGGCAAAGCTGTGCGGGGACAGCTATAGTATTATAATATAATATAATAAGCCGCATTTAAGTCTGAAAATCATTTTTCACCGCGGCGCGGCGTATGAAAACGGTATTATATATATAATACAAAAGCGACCGTCGTCGTCGTCGTTTTCCGTATAGATTATTTTATTTTGACAGCACATTAATTAATAAAACTTTCTTTTTTTAAATCTCGAAAGAAGAAGAAAAAAAAAAACGTAAAACAAACGGCAACGAGAGTACGTAAAACAACTTTCTCTTTTATTTTTCAACGAACTTTTTACGACGGAAAGAAAAAAACGTTTTATTTTTTGACGTCGTTCCGATATCGTAACGAGCCGACGCGCGCCGATATCTAAGTATTACAATACGGCGCGCGAAAAAAATTTACTCGTCCCGAAATCTATAATAATATAAGCGATTTCGTTAAGTTTAGAATACCGCGAGTTTCGATCGGATAGTGTACCTAAACGGGAGAGGAACTTTTCGCGCGTAGTGTTGTTCGCGTCTTTTTTTTTAATTATCACACGACGACAGCTGTAGAACTTTTATTTGACGCGCGCCGCCCTCGGTCATGACGGACGGGGTGGGAAAAAATTCAAGTTATATAACACCGAAACTTTTCGCGCGCGCGCGCGCGCTTTATTCGACAAACTCTCTAGAGTTTCTCCGAGAATTAACAGTCCATTATTGTGTATAATAATAATAATAATACGCGTCGGTATGATAATTTTTACGGAATAACGCGGCGACGACGTTATATTCGTAACGTTGTATATATTGTGTTCGTGCCGACTTGTTGTCGCTGCGGAGACGGGACTATTTTGAATGTGTGCCGGGGTCGGCAAGTGTGTTTGCGCTCGTTGTGAGGACGAAATTAACAAAGTTTTCGGATCGGGGCCACACAATCGTAGCGTAGGATATTATATTGATCGAACGGCGGCGCGGCGGCGTTTGAAAATTTCGACGGCGCGTATTTAACATAACATAATATATAATGTAACGGCGCGATGGGGGAAAGGAGAATAATATTAAAAGGATTCGAGATAAAACGTACTCGGGGGGGCGCTTGACGGAGGACTAGGAAATCGCGCGCGTTCCGATAAAACCATTTGTCATATTATTATTATCGAGATAGACCAGCTGCACGTTTTTGTTTTCTCGATAATTACTTTCGTTGTATTTTTTCACGGCGATTCCGAACTTTTCCCCTTCGGATTCCACTCGGTTTTCGTTTTTTCTTTTTTATTTCACGCAAAGTCTATATAGTATAGTAAATCCACCTGCAGCCAGCCGTGGTCGGGGTAGACCGCGAACAGTGTTTCTTTCAGACAATTTTCTCCGGGGGGGCATTTTGAAAAATCGGAGGGGCAATTATTTTACATTAAGAAAAAAAATGTTTGTAAATAACTTTAAATATGTTTTAGCAATTGTAAAGCAGCTACAAAAAAACAATGTCATCAAAAATTTAGATGACTGTCAAGAATATATAAAAACTATTTTATTCTACTTAGTCTAATTTACTTTATTAGCTCAAAAATACAAAAAAAAATATAAGTACAAAAAATAATAATAGCCAGAAACAAAATCTTTTAACTTTTTAGAAATATATTATGTTTTACCATCTAAAGCAGTGGTTCCCAACTGGTGGTCCGCGGACCACCGGTGGTCCGTGGACTCATCTTAAGTGGTCCGCGAATAAAAAAATTTAAATTTAAATAATGAGCGAAATAATACTTGATATTTTTTATTATTAACGGTTTAGCACCTAACACCTAGATAACACACTATCGCGACCGATGACAATTTATGTACGGATATAAATAACATTCGGTCATGCGGGTATAGCTGAATTGTGATAAATATTTATCTGCGTTTTTCCACTATTGACTATACTACTATATTACGGTAACTATTACTAGTTATGTCTCATAATCTGTCGATAATATTATCACGTAGGTATTACCTACTCGTTTCGTATTTTATCTATTATTATTTTACTCGTATTATATTTATTTGTCTATTTATTTCTATTTATTTATTATAAAAAAAATACAAGACATTCCTTTATCAAATAACACTGTAAAATCGCGAATAGTAAATATGTCACAAGACATTGAAGAACAGCTTATATGCCTCATAAAAAAATCTCCCTGGTTTGCTCTTCAGTGTGACGAAAGTACGGATATAGCACAATGCAATACGTAAAATGTAAAATTTAAATTTGTATCAGCTTTTTTTATTAAATTACATTTTTAAATAAATAAGTTAAAATATTTTTCCACGACATAAATTGTATTTCTTGTACCTAGAAATAATAAACTATATATAAAACTATAAAAAAATAAGTGATATAAAGAGGGGAAGGGGTTGAAATCAGGGAGTGGTCCGTGACGGTGAAAAATTTATAAAAGTGGTCCGTGCCTATTGTTGAGTTGGGAACCACTGATCTAAAGGAACCGAATTCGGCGATTTTTCTTAGCTGCATACAAATCTACCGTTTTGTTTAGGAAATCTTCTGTTGGAACGTCAGGCCCTTCAATACTGATGAGCATGTCCGCGGTCCGCGAGAGACAAAACGATTGTTCGGAACAGGCTCTGTCTCGTTATGGAATTATTGCGAACATGAATGCAGATTAGCCCCCGTCGAATATCGGTGAAATTCCGAAACGAGATCGAAAAATTTCGCGCCGAATCTCTAGCGTAGCGCCAATAATTATTGCCGACGTCTGGCGATCGCGGGCCCCGGGCCGACGCGTGACGAGGGTACCGTGACGAGGATAAACATTTGCATGGCGCCGGAAGTCCCCCCCCGAGGAAGTAACTATGCGTGTAAAGACGACACGCGCGTCATACACAAAGTAACCGAAAGTCCTATATATTATTATGTATATACAGAGCAGAGCGCGAGAGACGACACCCATTGTCGCCGCTCTGACACTTGATAAAACTTTTTCACCCTGTCCGCAACATATTATTATTACAGCGCACAGACCGTAATATATATTTAATTAATACCGCGCGCGCGGTCGGCGGCGCTGAGCCAGAGGTCGACAAAGAATCGCCGTGGTTTCCATAAATCGTCGGACGACCTCCGCGGGTTAGGTCTTGAAATTCGTCAAATCGTCATTTTAATTTGAACTTCTTTTTTAACATGATTTGAAACCGGTAACAACGGCTTTCGTGATATTCTCACGTCCCGTAGGAGAGAATTCTCGTCCGCGGTGTCGGGCAAATCGTAATCTAATGATTAATTTGTTATAATCATATTGATCGCTACTGAAAAATAATGTAATCGATAATCACAACAAATCGAAATAATCATTTAATCGCAGTATTGATTACACGTCATATTACATTATTTCACGTCTAATTTATTATTAATTTTTCATAAATATCAATATTCAAATCGTCACCTATAGTTACGTATGTTCCCGATTATTATTTTTCTGATAAGTAAACATTTTTATGGAACGAAAATATCCGGTCGTTTTTGTTATATTATTATCGGGGTAATGAGGTATTGTAAAAAACAATTTAAATAAACTAACGAATTATGTTAACGAATTATATATAGGACACGTGATGGCGAAATTAACAAAAAAAATCATATAAATAAATTCACAGCGGTGACGATTAACGACAACACAAACGTAATCGTCGTTACAGATTACTTTGAAAAACGATTGAATAATATTAACGTAATTGATTAAATTATCTAAATTCAATCTCTTTTATTACTAAATATTTAGTCTCTCGACATTTTTTATTGTTATGTTCACTTAATATTATAATACCAAAAGGCGAGTCCTTTATTTTTTATATTATCGTTTAAATATATTTAATAATATTTTGTAATATTATTTATGAGTGTTGACCATTGAATATTAATATATAATAATTACTTTGTTTATTTATTTTATTATTTTTTATGATTAAATCGATCGATGGCGTATTTAAATCGTAAAACAATCGATCGCGCCCGACACCGCCTTTCGTCGACGAGTTCGCATAGGTTTTGTCGATACGTTTTTTGTTGTTTTCGAATGCTCATAATATACTCTCGACTCATACTCGGAAACCGTGATAATATCGTTATTGTTTTTTTTTTTATTAATTTCTATTTACAAAGCCGCGAGAAAATATTATATTTTTTCCGTATACTCGACGGATAAGCGTTTAAACATTTACGATTTAATATCGCCCGACAACAACCGTATTATCCTAACACTTATAACGCGCGTTTATCGTTTTTTTTTTTTTTTCAAACAATATAATTAGAGTTAGGATGTTGATGACTTTTGCATTTTTTTTCCTTTTATTCTGTATAATGCTATCCTAGCTAAAAATTTGTTTCATGCTCCCTTGATGCAGAATATTCTAATTTTATTTTGCATTTTTTTGCATTTTTTGCATTTTTAGCTATAAATGCATTTTTTTTTGTTTTTTAACGTCATTTTTCAACATTTTTAAGTCATTTTTTCATCTTTCAGGGCATTTTTTGTACTTTTTATACAATGTGGGACATTTTTCACAAATTATAGATTTTATAAAATTATAAAATCAACATTCTAACACTAATAATGAAAATATTTTTAATATAATTTAATTTTATTTATATTTTACTTTTTAATTTATTTTTAATATTGAAATTTATCTATAAATTATTTAAATGCATCTACTATTACACCCATTATATAATCCTAATAAAAATTATTATTTATAAATAAGTTTTTTCACTTACTTAATTAGTATTTTAGATAATTTTAAAGGTCATTTTTTGAAGTTTTTATGGCATTTTCGCACTTTTTTTAGGGCTTTTTTGCATTTTTTTAGGGCATTATTGTGTGTTTTTTAGGTCATCAACATCCTAACTCTAAATATAATATAATATTTATTATTTAACACTGCAAACACGTTGTGAAATCGTTTATCGCGGAATTAGACAATTAGATACACGGGGACGAGCGCTCGTAATTACATTCGAAAACTTTCGATTAAAATATCATTTGTTTGTGATATTTTCAAAATTAAAATCTAACGCGCGATTATAAAATCTTTCTACTTTTTCGCGCTTTACGAGTCTCGCCGTTGAATAATAAAACTACCGCCGGACGAGTGTGTCCGCAAACGCTTTTGATCAAAAACAAAACACCGTCTCGTGCGTGCGCGGTTTTCGTTCCGTCCTGATTCGTTCGTCGCGTCCTTCCTCGTCTACTCGACCGTTTTAATCATAACGTTTTATTTCGTATAAACCCCGTCGTCGTCGTCGCCCGTCACGCGTGTTTCTGTTCGCCGGGAACCCGCGACTCTTTCGGGAAACGGCGCGAAAAGTTTCGCTCCAAACGGAGAAATCCGCGAGCTTTAGTTTTCCAATCGAGTTTGCGTGTTAAAAATCATTAACTTGCGTGGAATTCCTCCACCACGACAATCGTTTCGAAACCAAAGGAGTCGCTTTTTTTCCCACTCAAATTTAGAGTTATAATAACAAAATATTAAACTATTATATTTAAACAATATAATAATTAAAGACCGGATTTAATTGATATTGCAACTTTTTTTGTAGTTAAGATAAATCAAATCTGATCAAATATGTACACGATTTGTATTAATTACTGTCTTTCTGTTTAATTTTATGTTGCAATTTATTGCAATTTTTAATGTTTTTGTAATTTTTTTCAATTTTGTATATTTCACGTAATCAAATGTACAAATCAATATTTCTTAACTAATTTTATAATATAAAAATAATAACATTATTGTGGATTTTTATTATTGGTTTGATTAATATGATCTTAGAAGTATAAAGGAGTATTATCTATGTTATTTATCGCTCGTCTGGAATTTTCTATCTCAAATTACTGTGACTAGCGATAATAATAATAATAATAATAAGCGAAGAATCTAATAGTGAACTACTGAAAAGTATGGATATTTTTAGAAAAATTGAAGATATTTTAACAAATATTCCTGGTCCAGAAGGGGAAAAAATTAAGGAAAAATGTATGTATGTAATTGAAAAAAATGAAGGGTATAAAACTTTAAAGTGTTACAATGAAGTCATGTCAGGTAAAGCAAATGTTAATTTAGATATAACGCCTACTTTATTAAATTGTTTTAAATATGCACCAATAACGAGTGTTGACGTAGAACGTAGTTTCTCGTTGTACAAACATATTTTAAGTAATAGAAGATTTAATTTTAATGAAAATAATTTAGAAATGTATTTAATCATCAATTTTAATTCAAAAATGTAAAATTAATATTAAATGTAATTAATGTAATATTAATGAATAATATTAATGAATATATAAATACGACTTGCATTTTTATAGTGCAATTTATTTTGCAATTTTTATGGTATTTTTGGTGCAATTATACAATTTTAGTATGCAATTTTTGAGTGTTTTTAATGCAATTAAATCCGGTCTTTAATAATAATATAAAATAAAATAAAGGTCTCGATTAAAAATCATCATCGGGTGGGTGCAGTTGATTTAATGATATTTTATTTTTTTAATTTTATTCGGTTTTAAAATGTTACGACGACGTACAAATTATTATAAACACGCTCGACGAAAAGTACTTTGACTCGATATTATTATCTAATAACGTAGACATTAGACGCGCGCGCGCGCGCGAACATTTGTACTACCGCTAATTTTTCGTATCTAAAAATACAACGTATAATTAAAATGTAAATTAGTGTGTATTTATTTTTTTCCTTCAGATTTCACGCTCAACGCGAGAGTATAAAAATAGCGTTTATAAACATACATTTTGAATATTATAAAACTATAAAACGATGACAGAGACTTGGCGAGCGTAATCGTTTTTTGTTGTTGTTTTTTTTCGTTAAACGTGTAATAATATTTATGCCACGCCGACTCGTTTCGAACTAGTCTATTTACATCGGAATTACGTTACTACAAGTTACTTAATTACGATCGAATTATTATATAATTTTTATGTAAACACAAAGTCTGCGATAAAACCGCACACGGTTTTCTTTCGACATTATTTCTGCCACATTATAGTTTGCCACATTTCCGAACAACGAGCATACACGAACGCGATTGCGTTTCATTTTATATCATTCTAATTCGTAAAGTTGGATTTTTTTAATTTTATATTCAAACCCTACGGGTAGTCGAAAACCCAAAAGAAAACAACAATCCGACGGTTTGATTTTACGCGCTGATTATTTCGTGTCCGCGTTATTATCGACTAAACCGTAAACCGTTCGGAGGAAAAAGCGCGTGGGCCAAAAAAAACACACATATTTTCAGCAAAGTGAATTCGCAAAGTTTTCGCACACTCTACGAAGCCGTAGAAAAAACGCTCTCGTCGAAATTTCGAAACAATCGTCGTAATAATAATAATTGTGGACGAAGAAAAAAACGCTTTGCCCGCGTGCTCGCGCGGCGACTGTCGACTGAAACGTGCACGTGTCGATGATTAAAACGCGTTTCGTCGAGTAAAACGACGCACACCACTCGAACTAATTAAAAACTACGTCGAGGGCGCGCGGCATATCGTTCGTAATCGGCCGCGGCGGTTAATTAAAACCTCAGACCACGTTAGGTATATATAGTTTTGGATCTCAGTCGTCGGATTTCGATACCGCACAAGTGGACCGAAAACGTCGTCGTCGCGAGCATAATTTTTGGTCACACGATGCACACGTAACTGTTCGACAATGGTTCAATTTAACCGGCTTGATTTTTATTTTCAAACAACAATAGAGTAAGCGTCAGAACGAACGAGGTGACTATCAACTGATAATATACAATGTGTATTACGCGACGTTGGAGCGAGCTCGTAAATATATTTTTCTATTCTAATTTTCGGAACGTGAAAACAAATCAAAATGCAAAAGTACGCGTTTGATGAACACGAGTCATGTTGTTAAATGCATTTTTAAGGTCATTTTTACGTAATACAGTGGTCGCCGCTTATAGTGTTCACTGGTTATAAGAATCAGCCGCTTTTAGTGATCAAAAATGTCAGGAACGGAACAAACAGCCGTCTTCAGTGCATTTTTCGCCGCGTACTGTGATCAGGTTTTCGGTTATAGTGATCAGAAAAAATCATGTCAGCAATAAAATTTATAATAAAATTACCTATTTTTATGTACACAAAGGGGGAAAAACGATTACGAACGGCCGTCCTAATCTTATCTAATGTGACCCACGTAATGAGTGTACTTCATATCGTAATATCGTAAACAAAATAAAATATGTATTTAAAAAAATTTTCGTTATTTTTTCGATATTTTTTGAGTCGCCGCTTATAGTGTTTTCCGGTTATAGTGATCAAAATACTCTCGGACGGATGTGATCATTATAAGCGGCGACCACTGTATTACAAATATTACGTTCATTTTGTGTATTTTAACTAATTTTTGTTTATTTTTTAGAGTTTTTAGGTCATTTTTGCATTTTTTTTAGGTCATTAAAATCCTAGCTCTAATGTTACATGACCATTGTTGTCGAAGCTTTTCGGATCGATAGAGAGAGAGAGAAAAAAAGCGAATTTCTCTACGTGACGTCTCTACACAAACGAGTATCTAATTGTACAAATAGCCGCCGCGCGACGGCGATATTATTGTAATAATAACACAATCGTGTGTACTCTCCACGAGCGTATAAATAGTGAATGACGCCCGCGTTCAATTATTAGTACAGTAGTACGGGGCCGGACCAAACAACATGTTTAAATTGTTACATTTCCCCCGCGCTGATTATGTTATTATTGTGTACCCGCGGCGGCGGCACAATCGTTATTATCGTCGTCGGCATGATTTATCACAATATACGTATATTGTACACAGACCCCCGCGCGTCGTAGGCGGAGATTTAGCAGTCCGGCCGATTGTTTGACGTTTCCACGACGACGAATATTATTCTAAAGACTCGGGGGGGAAGTAAAAAAAACCAATCGAAATACTGTAATTATTATTGTTTCAAAAACAAATCGTTTATGATATTTACGTAGATATAGTAGTAAAGCGTTTACATCGTCGTTTGCGACCCTTTGATGTTTCACATCATCGGGTACACGCAATGAGAAATAATAATACGCGTATACGATGAGACGGACGTAATATTAAAATTTATAACGTTTTTATTTTTTTCCGGCGAACCCACAATCCGAGGAGACCGAGCGACTTCAACGACCCACACAATTCGTTCGACTTTAGACGAAGAAAGCATGATTCACACTAGTCAGACACGTTCCGACAGACACCGTACAGTACCGTTCAAATATACTATACTTATTATCAGTCGCTACACAAGTTTCACTCTTTTCCTCTTTTTATATTTTATTAAGTTTTAAATATGTTTAAAGTTTGAATTTTGACAAAATACGTAAAAATCACGTAAATATGTGAAATGAATGTATTATATGTATATTTTAGTTAATATTACCACTTACCAGGTATGCCTAAAGAATTTGAAATGTTTTTCCAGCAGGATTCTTTGTATGCATGGTCACTATACTTTTTGTGTGACAATGCATACAGACATTCTTGGCTTCTAACGAGTTCAATTAATATGTCTATATTCATTTTATTTTCGTTTGAAAAATATAAAAAAAGTGTAAAATATTGCACAAACTTCAAACGTATGTATTCAAACTGCGAATTTCCATCGAATGACAGCAGACGGATATTATAAAATTTAAATAATATGTCTGTTGTTCATTCACACTTATCATACAGACCTGTTCAGACACGTGCCGTTCCGACAAAACATTCTCGCGCGGAATGTCTGACGGACGCTGTCGGTCCGCTACGTGTATGAACGGAACGGAAACGTTTATATGTGAATTATTGTATTTAAACAAATATTAAAATATTTTCCGGAACGGTACGGTACGGTGTCTGTCGGAACGTGTCTGACTAGTGTGAATCATGCTGAACTCTCGCGTCGTCGTATAGTTTGCGACGACCGACCAGAACAGAGAGAATTTTTCGATCGTTTCGACTCGACGAAAGTGTTGTTAAAATCGATTTTTTAAACGACAATACACGAAACTGTTTGATATCATCATCGATTTAAAACCAACGACAAACCGCACATTATCGGGCGCGGAGAAAAGACCTCTGTTTTTTTTTTCTCTTTAATTTACCGCATAAATAAACACGGCCGTTTTTTGAACACTTTATTAAGTATCACTTATTATACGTTATTATACGTTACTTTCAAGATTATTTCGTCGACGTTTTGCTAGGGAAAAAAAAAGAAAAAAAACAACCGAGAAAACTCGAAAACGTCAACTGGGCATAAAACACAAGTAGACACGTTTCGAAAACCGTACGAAACGAAGAGGTCAAACGAATTCGTCTCGCGATTCTAAATCTATCAGGAAAATCGGGCGTGAAATATTTTCGCGAGCCATATAATAATAATATTACCGATAAAAAATACAACAGCGACGTAATTAAATCGTCCCAAGACGACATAAAATAAAGAAAAAATAACAATGCTTAATTATTATAATGTTTAACCTTTAAACATTTACATAATGCTCCGAGCAAGACCTATTTAATATCTTTCATTTTGTTTTATTTTATAATTTTAATAAATTATTTTGTTATTATGTAATAAAGATGAAATCTAACGTTTAATTTATCGAAGTAATAATCTCGTTCGTCTAGTGACTAGACCAGCGGTTCCCAACCTCGGGTCACGACCCAAATAAGGGTCGCAGAAGTTTCCATGGTGGGTCGCGAAAGCATTTCTTACAATTTACATTTTTATTTCAATTTTGGAAAAAAATTCCCGAAATATTCTGATAGTAAAATTATCTATATTAAACAAATAATAAATTCTTTTTTATAATAATAAATACGTAAGTCACGTATTTTAATTAGGTTTTTATTTGTATTTTTTTTTCAAATTAATGTTGAAAAATAAAAGACATGTTTGTAATTATGATTGATTTTTTTTTTTTTGGGTCGCCAAAAGTTAAATTTAAAATTTTAGGGTCACGCTCATAAAAGGTTGGGAACCGCTGGACTAGACTCTAGTCGTTTGAAAAGAGTAAATATTACAGAACGATATCGCGTCGTGGATGATAATTCGCGCGTACGCCACGCGGCGGTTCGATCGCGAAACAATCATAATTGTTATTATATTATGAATTCGGTATGTGTACACGCCCGTCGTCGATCGCAATAACGTCGTCGCGCGTCGTGTAGATATTATAATACGAGGGGGTTTAGTGTTTGCTCGATTGTAAGTCGACCGTTTATTATCGGTCGGCAAACAGCGGCGTCGCGCGTCGTCGTCGGGGATTATACATAATATAATATTATTATTATCAACACCGACGGCATTGGATGTTATTATTATGTAACGGAACAAACGGTTCGTTTTTGGAATTATTTTACAGTTTGCACACGATATTACATATTATTATTATTCGGAGAGAATTTTTTCGGACTCTTTGTTTCGAGGGGGGGCGGGGGCGGGGCGGGGCGTGTTGGTACCCCCCGGGGTCGTATCTAGAGACGCGTTGCTGGTTTTGGCCTAAAAATAGTTAATCTACGTCATAGGTGTGTCCAGACCTTATTTGCAGGTCATGCACAGCAGTGGCATATTCAGGAGGGGTAGGTTTCTGCACTCCCCATCACCCCCTAAAAAAATTAGGTTTCGGTTTAAGGATATGACCTCCAAATTTTTTAATGAGCTTTATCATTATTATCTAATATCTTTGTATCACAATTCACAAAATAAATATTTATTAGTCATTACACAATACACAATAAACGTGAAAAGTCCGCTGTTCGCACGTGTTTCATTATTTATCAAATGGTACAAATGTTATCATAATTGTATCATAAATGGTGGAAAATCTGTCATTTATCATTATATCGTGAAGATAATAATGTACAAAAACTACACGAACAATTAGTACCACACTACCACGCATAGATGAAATACTTCTATTATCAATGCCCGGTAACAAGGGAAGCATTATCAATAATTGTAATAGATATTAAAAGTCCAAATGATGAAAATCAAAAAATTTAATATAATATCAGAATCTAAGAAAAAACATTTATATTATTATGTACCGCAATTTATAATGTAAGTTAGATCAAATTTCGCAGGTCATGCCTGTGCATGACAGGCAAGACCCGTAGACACGCCTATGATCTACGTTCGTTTTGTTTAGCTAATAGGTATCTAAACGTATACTCGATTAAATTCCGCCCCTCCCGTCGTCGGCTGTCCAACGTGTAGTCCCGTTTTTTTCTCGCTCTTTTGTGTTTGTTACGAAACCGATATTATATCATATTATCGACGAGAAAATCGATCGTTTTCATAGGACACACGTTGTTTTACCGCGATCGTCGTTCTACTCGTGGAAAACCGCGACGTTTCGGCGGCGGCGGCGTTCAAGTCGCCCGCGCGTGGGCCGCCGTTCGTACGCGCATAGATTTATCAATTGCCGCGCTCGCGAAATTCGGAAAATCGGACGCGACGACATTAAAACGCATTACATATTATTATTATTATCAAACGCGTATTATACTATACTCGTACGTTCACACCTACTGCGTTCGCGCGCGGCATTACACACACGCGAAACAGCTGCCGTTTCGCACGGTTTTAAATGCAAATGCGCCCGCGTCGGATTTATCCGCCGAGGCAGCAGCAGCAGGTTATCGCCGCCGCCGCCGCGGTCGCAGGTTCCATATATATGTACGTGTACAACGCGCGACTTTGGGAAAATCAACAGCGGTCGCTGACGGAGAGAGGACGACGAAGCGTACGCAATGTCAGTCGGTTATGTTATATAACTCACGCGGCGGCATTGTTAAAATACAATGCGAGACGCGACCGCGCGGTGAACTTTTCACACCTATACGAGAGAGAGAGGCCAACGCGGATTCGATAGACATATTATAATATACGAGTGGTACAACGAAAATGCACACGGTGTTTTTTTTTTTTTTTTAGACGGCTCGGGTAAGCGGATCTTTTTCGGCATTCGAGTCTCCTTCGCAGTGGCGTAGCGTGCAGGGTTTTCAGAAAGTGTAAGCAGAAAAAAACTAGTGTATTGGAAATTTATTAGTTACAAATTTATTAGTCTACAGTCCGACTACGTTTAATTGGTAAAAAATATATACAACTCCTTTAAACTTTATTTTATAACTTTTAACAAATTATTATTAATTATTATAAATCGTACCTATGAATCAAAAACGTTGCGATCGCACGAATACACACGGCCACCGGTTATCGGAAATAAAAATAATAATAAACCGTTCGGTACTGTGGTGTACGCAAAATCATCATGCGCAACGGCCGACGGTCAAAACGTGGCTGTCAAAATCGTTACTTTAAATTCTAAACGATATTATTATTATCATTATTTTATTATTGTTGAAAGTTTGACAAAAAAAAATAAATAGATTTAATTTAAATTGTAATTTGTCATATTATAATAACATTAATATTAAATTTTTAGTTTTCCTTTTTTTCAAGTGTAAGCAGTGCTTATACATGCACGCTACGCCCCTGCTCCTTCGAGGATAGACGAGCTCGGTTCGGTTTGTTTTACATTGTATATTATAATATCCGGAGGATCGGAGAGATTGGTCGTTCGACCAAAGAGTTTGGAAAAAGTCATAAAACGTAACGGAGTTTTAAAACACGTGTACGCGGGGGGGGGGGGCAAGTGTATAAAACGCTCGGTTACATTTCGACGAAACGGCAGATTCCGCGCGGAATTAGTTTTGTTCGCAAACTAACGTTATAATTGATGCGACGGAAAAATTGGTTTTTCGGATTCTCGGTGCGAATTGGTTTCGCGGCGTAGTGAAATGAAAACTGCGAAAGTACGCGCATACGTACCGGGGGGGCTTCGCGTTTCGGCTCTCCGGATCGAATTGTTCTTTTTAAATTACACGCGAAAGCCGGAGACGGGTCGTCGAGCGTCGGTGCGAAACAAACGCGTATAAACGTTACGACGGCGACGTTTGTTGTAGCGAAAAAAAAAAACAAACAATAATCGCTTTTCTCTCGGACAAAAAGGGCAACGGATAGTTTAAAGTTTTAACGAATCCGCGGCGCGCGCTCGATCGCATCTCTAGAATTGTTTTCCGTGGGTTCGTTTCTGGCGGCGTTGAATAATTTAATTTTCGCGCGTCCCCGAGAGATCGCAGGCCGAAAAAAATATGTAAACACGCCGCCGATCGTTTCGAGACCACTACCCAATACACAATACCCGACCGTTCGAGTTTTCATCGACCAGACTTACTAAAATATCGCCAACAGAATAATAAACGAGTGTATAAAACCTCTCCATAACGCAGAGTGGTTCCCAACCTTTTTTTTATTCTACGCCCCCCCCTTCTATAACGTGAAAAATATATCACTTTTTCGCGTACTTTACGAAGAAATTATCAAATATCCCGGGATGAATTCAATTTTATTGACGATAATATGTTTGGATATAAAATGGGCTTTCTAAACTTGTCTTCGTGTGATATTGCTAACCGTATTGGGTCTTAAACCATTAGCTACCCGTCGTAAGTACAATGATGTAGTGTTTATGTATAAATTAATAAGTGGTATGATAGATTGCCCAGAATTGTCATCTCTAATTGGTTTTAAAGTCCCTGTGTTTAATTCTAGAAACACGGTTAGTTTTTATGTCCCCCCCTAGTACCCAAAATTATGTTATTAATAGTCCAATATGCCGCTTGCCCAAGTCATGTAATGAAGTTATCAATTTTGATTTTAATTTTGATCCTATGTATAAATTAAAATTATGTATATTTAATTAACTGTATCTTTCAACATGTATGTTTAATATCACGAATATTATTATATAATAAGTTAATCACTGTACTTTTACCCCCTTGCGGGTGTTAATTAATAAATAAATAAATAAATAATAATATTATAATTTTTCATATTTTCCCTGCATTTTAAAATAAAAACCGTATTTTGTTACGCCTCCCCAGAAATGTTTACACGCCACCCCCCCCCCCAGGTTGGGAAACGCTGCTATGACGGAATCATAGAGTCAAAGAGAGGTGGAATTTCACATAATATCGTCGTCGTCGTCGTCGCCGTTTCCCGTTACGAAGAGGATTCCGTCATAGAGAGAGGTTTTAGTGTACATTTTCCGAGGTTGAAATCGCGTGTACAAATAACGATGATTATTACGCGCGCGAAATCAAATCGTCGTCGTTGGAATAATTCTATATTATGTTCGCATCAACTCTAACGCGCGGAGTATTATAATAATAACGACGACGACGACGGTCGGGGTGACGATAAAAACTCGCGGATAAAACTTTCCAGTCGTTTACGTAAGTTTTTCAATAAAAATCCCGTGACAATATCACGCCGCCGCCCGCCATAACGCACTCGTATATTACGCGCCGCCGGGGACGCGAATCGAAAGCACCTGTGCGCGCGCGCAGTTTGCGATAATTTATCGGTTTTTAACGGTATAATTTACACGTAACAGTGTTTTAACAGCGAACGTCGTATTTCATTGTGTCCTACAGTAATTATATAACAAACGAGGGGGTGCTTGCTTTCAACGGAACGTCTCGCCCAGATAAAACGTCTTTATTTTCGCGCGCGATTCGTAGGTACTCGGAGAATACACTTTTGCTCGATAAGGCGTTCGAAAAACTATACCGGACAGTAATATTAATCATGATTATGGCTCGGATTTCAATGCATTTGCATCTTTTTTTCGGGATAATATCTTACGCGATGCTTTCCAAGCTACAAATATGTTTCAAGTACCTCGCGATCTAACCACACGATAATTTTTTGGGGCATTTTTTGACGGTTTTAATGCGTTTTTTAATTTTTTAGCACATTTTTGACCTATTTGTCGTATTATGATTAAAAAAAATTGACCTCGTTGAAATATAAGTACTACATACTAGTATATAGTACTACGTAATGAAAATTATTTTCATTTTGAACTATTTAAACTAAATTTAACATCAGGTTTTCCGGTTTTTACAATCTTTATGTCACACCATCCAATTAGCCGATATTATTGCACACGACTAGACTTTTATCGGATTATTTTCTTAATAATAATTTAATTTGAATTTATTTAATAAATAATGCATTTTTTGAAAGGGCATTTTTCGATATTTTTAGGGCATTTTTTAGAGTTTTTAATCATTAAACACACTAAAATACGTTTATTTTCCCCTTAAATAGGCGAGAATTTCAAAAAAAGGTCGCATTAATCGTAGTGACAGAGTCGAAAAATGTACGCGAATACCGTACGACGACGACGACGCGATTAAAACATTGTGAGAACGTAAAAGTATTTA
Organism: Drepanosiphum platanoidis; assembly: GCA_948098885.1. NCBI lineage: Eukaryota > Metazoa > Arthropoda > Insecta > Hemiptera > Aphididae > Drepanosiphum > Drepanosiphum platanoidis. The sequence goes on from OX402539.1 coordinate 6,440,455, forward strand.
AAAACTTTTGCTCGTATACAACGCGCGAAGAACACTAAACGGCGACGGCAAACGGCCGTTAAAATTTACGATTTTTCTATTTATACGGCGATTCGGACACAACGCACGTGTAACGGAAATCAATCGAGAAATAATATCGAAGGGTTTTCCGGCGCGTTTTGCGTACGTCACCGCCGCGCCGCCGACCGCGAGTATTGAACTGCGATCAAATCGCTCGTTTTATCGGACATTTCTCCTGCACTACCCGATGGAATCGATCGGAGAAGAAACGCGCATCCAAACGTTTCTCGTCATTCGAAAGTCGATTCGAAAAATCTAAAAACGACATTTTCTCGCGAGGAAAAAAAAAATGGCGAAACTCTGTCGAGAGAGAGAGAAAAGAAAAAAAAATCTCCCCTCACGTGGCGTAACTAAACGCGCGCGTATACGATGTATGTGTGTGTGTGTGTGTGTGTGTAACGTATTATATTATGCTAATCTCGACGATTATGTTATCGCGTCGAATTAACTTTTCAAACTTTAAAGTGAAACAAATTAGGTCGGTAACGACTAACGACGTAGTAATGCTTTACGACGACGTCGACGGCGCGGCGGCGGCGACAACGAGGAAATAAGAAGAAATGAGAAAATAAAAAAAACGAATCGAAAATCTACTTTTTGTTTATAAAGTACGCGAGGTACTTTATATAATATAATCGTCCGCCCGCTCCGGTTCCTTAAGCCTTTTTCGCAGGCAGGACGCAAAACTAAAACGATTAATATCGCGTTTTTACAAAAAAAAAAACAAAACAATTACTCCCCGAAGACGCGATTTAGCAGCTCGACGGGCAATAATAATTATTAACTCGACGTTACGCGGACGAGTAAAGGAAATTCTTTCGACGACGACGACGAGTTGTATTATCCAGAACGTCGCGTTATCGGTTCGATTTTCGATCTTTAGTCGCGAACGGCGCGGCGACCGGAAATTAATATCGTCGACAGTATACTAGTCTATTCGGCGAGACACGTTAGAAACTCACGATGATTTTTCCACCAACCCGATAGTCGTGAGGTTTTTCGGGGCTGAAAACGTGGAAAATAAAACGAGACAAATCCAACAAACCGTATTGGAAATATGGCACACATTCGTGTGGTTTTTTTTATTTTCCGGAGTCAGTAAAGTCAGTGATATTATCAAGTAAAGGCTCGTTCAAACTGAAGCGGTAGCGGTGGCGCTTTTTATTTATTTAATTTATCGCTTTTTATACCGCTGATCTAATCTAACCGGAGCGAAATATTTCGCCAAAAATTACCAGTCGACATTGTGACACCCACGCGCGTACATCGAATATTATTTATTAAATAATTTAATTTTATAATTCACCGTTAAATAAACCGTTAATTTTAACACTTATTTCGTGATCCCAAATATAATCTTTTTTCCCTCGTATCCTTGAATTCTGCAAGTGTCATATTATACATGATGGGATATTCTTTAACAATCGCAATTAACTGTTCGATATTATTATTAGTCATTTTTATTATTAAAAAATAAATTTTAAGCAAGAGAATCGTTCATACATTGAACACCACGACGTTAGATTCAATTGCGAGGTGTAAACTTTTTAAATCGCAATCGTAATCGTACGATTACGATGAATAGATATGTGTTTGATAAATATATTATTAATAATATGAGTTGGGAATTTACAACTGATTATCCACCGCTACCGCTTCGGTTTGAGCGAGCCTTAAAGTCGGTGAAATTCCGTTCGAAAAACAAGACGATTCCGAAAATTTAAGTAGTTTATTTTGAAAAACGCAGTGGTCTAGTTTTCGCACGGATTTCCGAAATATTATCGTCACGACAATCGTTTTTTTTTTTTTCAATAATCCCGTTCCGTGTGCTCGGCCGAAAGCGTCGATGATTATAACGGTTCAATTTATAATCTACAACGAATCGATTCGTTTACCGGGAACAAACGTGATTTATAAAAAAAAAAAAACGTCAGATAATCCGTCGTCGTCGAGAGACGTCATTTATTTCGACTGGCGTTCGCGGATTAACACAAACATTATTATTCCAAGACGGATTGGATATTATTATTATTATGCTTTTCCGTTCGTCGAGCCCTCTGAAATTTAGAGAAAATAATAACGCCTATATATCAAAGACAACGTTGTAATTAGTCATTTCGTATATTTTTTTTATAAACTCGTACGATTCGTTCTACTCGACGTTTAAATGGTCACCGGACACGCCATCGCGGCAAAAGAACGCGATTACCTGTTGTTGTTATTATTATTATTAATTATAATTAATGTTTAATAACTCTTTGACGTGATTGCTCGGATAAGTATTTGGCCGTAGAAGAAAAAAGAAAACGTGATTTCATAATATTATATTATAACAATGCACACGACCTTTTGGAAATAATAATAAATTTAATGTATTCATAAATGCAAATTTCGGGACAAAACAACGATGCATTTTAAATTAGTAGAAACGTGAAAAACTACCGGAAAATACACATTGCACGATATAATATAATGTTATCCAAATAACTATTCCGAAAAGAAAGTATATATTTTATCCGAAATCAACGGAGAATTGCCGACGACGAGACGACGGATTGTTATATCGATTAATCGTTTTATGCGCGCGACTTTTCGTTGCGTTTTGTACATTTTTATAAAACAGTGACGCGAATAGTAATTGATTAACACGCCGCCGCCGTAAGCCTAACCGCAGCGTACTCTGAAAATCTCCGCTTTCCGACGCAGCGAAGCGAGTAATTAGGATTTTGAAAAAACGCAGAGTATTTTAAAACGACGACGACGCTCCGGTCGAAACGGTTTTGCGCTCTCGCGTTCGATTTGAATACTCGCCGACGACGACTGTTTCGTAGACCGACTACCCCCCCGCCGAATATATGCTCTAACGAGCGGCCCATTGTTCTGTGGATTTTTTTTTTTCCAATTTCACTGTTTCCGTTGGCCTTTTTAATCGTCAAACCGGGACAAATAGTCCTTAGTCCTTCGACGTTTTCCCGGGGAAAAAAAAACACGATTCGGCATAGAGTTGTGCCGATATTTAGCGGCTGAACAATCTAATCCTAAATCCACCAACTGTTTTCATCACGCTTTCCCAGAGAGTTCTATTTCTCGCGTCGTCGATGATACTTGATATTGATCTCAGTTTGAGCAAAATTTCTCCCGTCTCGGCGAGATAAAAAAAACAAAAAAACAAAACTAGGAGACGATTTCCGTCGAATTCTAGACGATCATAAGTAGGGCTCGGAAGTTGTAGGAATTGCATATTGTTCTGTAGACCTGACTAGCTAGAAATTTGAAGTATAAAATCGCGAGTTGAAAAATTGAAAATTGAAAATGCATATTTTGATCCAATTTTAGCTAAAAAAAGTGCATATATTTCATATTTTTCCGAAAACTGACGTTGAAAGATCGTTTTCCCGATATAAAAATCTTCTATCGAACAATCGTCATCATCGTTCATTTGAAATAGAAAATCTTAAGAAAGTATTGGCGGTTCAACGCAATAACTTAACTCATTAGAAAACGTGTGAAAAAACATTTTCAATTTTATTTTCAGCTCAATAACATGTTGTCAAAATGCCATTGAAATTTTTTTTGCATATTTTGCATATTTTTCGCGCATATTTTACCTTTTTTCAGCTCCTACAACTCCCGAGCCCTAATCATACGTAAGTATTGTATGTATATATTATGCGGTTTGAACGTCACACGCTGTGGATCGAAACGGCCGCCGCCGGACTGGCGTTTTTGAAAAAAAAAAAAAGAAGAAGCAGACCGAGCGAAACGCGATGACTCGCGCGAGCGGCCCAACACGACTTATTGACTGTCGGAGAAAAACGGAGACGTCTCGCCGTTTTTCCCACACATCTGTTGTCGGTACGCTTTCCCACACGTTGAGGTTTTTTTTTTTTTTCCCCCCGCAGTTTACCGCGAGACATTTGTATCGGACTCCGAGAGACCCTCCTGAACACCCTGAACACAAATAACCGCGTGTTTCCACTCGTCGCAGTCGGTCTCACGCTATACGATCCTCCGAGAGTTAATAATCGCCGAGAAAACGGAAAGAGCAAGCAAAAAAACCCGCTCAGACTCGCGAAAACAATGCGTTTGTTAGGACGACTGTTAGGAATGAAATATACGTGGTTTTGAGAAGCGAGCCCCCGTTAAAAATTCATCCCCGAAAACTAATTCGAATATTAAAACACGAAAATAAACAGATCGTCTCAAACAAAAAACACATCGTTTAAACGTAATTCATCCACGAGGTTTCGGTTATTAGCTACGATTTCTCGTTATTATTAAAACACACGCGCGTAAGATATTATTTTTTTCCAAACACGCGCGCATCAGACGGAAATAAATAAGTGTTTTGAGAAGCGAGCCCCCCCGTTAACAACTTATCCCCGAAAAAACTAATTCGAATAAAACACGAAAATAAACAGATCGTCTCAAACAAAAAACACATCATTTAAACGTAATTTATCCACGAGGTTTCGGTTATTAGCTACACGTGTACCAAACATTTGTTTCTAAACAGACGCGCATACCTTTTAAAGCTTACACTACGATTAATAATAGAAAAAAATATTCAAACGCGGTTATTCGGACGACGGGAGGAGGTTTTTTTTTATGAAAATCATTTTTTTGTAGCCCGAAAACTAAGCGACGTCGTAACAAAATATAATTTTAAAATAAATATATTTAAACAAAATAAAAATAAAAATAAAGGCTTCATTTAAAATACTCAAGGCGAGTGGCTTTATTTTTATTTTATTATTGTTTTAATATATATTATTGAATAGTTTAAAATAATTACTTTGTTTATTAATTTTATATTTTTTTTATAAAATAAATATGTTTAAAGGAATATATTATTATTAAATAATATTATATTCACTATTATAATTATAGCGAAAGGCGAGAACCGAATAATATAATTATTACGGTTTTTTTTTCTTCAAAACTACGCGTGTCGATGAATTTTTTTTTTTTTTAATTAATCACATATTATATTCTTTTGCACAATACCGCCGCCGCCGCCGCCGCCGCGCCGCGTATTCGTGAAAACGCGTTTAAATATAAAAATTATTTCTCGTTTTATTGAATTACGTATAATATAAGCGCTCGCTCGCACGAACGCGCGCGTATTTTTTATAGTTTATTTTCAAGAATTGAAAATATGAATGCGTTTAAAATACGGTTCGGTCTTTATTATTACTGTAATGCAGGGGGGTTTTTTTTTTTTTTTATTATCACGATGTATTCTGCAGAGTATCGTGTACCGAATTCGAAAAAAAAAAAAAAAAGCTTTATTAGTCGAAAACCGTATTTGAAATCGTTTTAAAAAAATATATATAAATAAACGACGACAGAGGACGCCGCGATGTTTTTTTTTAAGTTTTCGAAATACATTTTCTCAGTGTTTTAAACGGATATTTTCGCGAACGGGAAAACGACGACGTTTGTTTTTATATTAATCCTATAGACCAGGGATGGGCAACTGGCGGGCCGCGCTACATTTTCAAATTAGCTACATTTTGGAAAACATTACCAGTTGAAAAATATCCAATTCTAAGAGATTTCGCATTAAAAATGTTATCTATGTTTGGAACCACATACATATTATGCGAATGTACATTTTCGAACTTGAAACATATGAAATCGAAGGAAAGAAATCGTTTAACAGATGAAACCTTGGGACATTTACTAAGAGTTTCGACTACAGACATACAAGTGGATTTGACTAAATTGTCTATTGAAAACCCTCACATCCTCAAGTATCACATTAAATAATAATTTGTAACTATAAATAAATAAAAATAAATGTTGGTAAATTTGAAGGACCTTTTTTTTGCTTTCTCCTATGCACTCCTAGGCCCGCTAGATTTTAAAGTACTTAAAAGTGGGGCCCGCTAGTTACTTTGAGTTGCCCATCCCTGCTATAGACGATCCGAATATCGTCACGGTGCAGTGATATAATCGCGACGTGAAAACGATACGAAAGTTCGCGTGTAAAAACCGTTCGGACGCGAGCGCTGCGTCGTAACACAATAGCGTCGTTTCGACGAGCAAATGAAATAAAACGCGCGGACGATATAAATTTGCGTTTTTTTTTTTTTTATCGACCTCGCCCGACCTAACCTTTCACTGGTAAATAAATAAACAATTATCATAGTAGGTTTGTGTACTCACCGAATAGGCTTTTTCGTAAACATTGTCTGATTCGGGCGAATGCGCTGGAGTTGCCATTAGACGACTGGCATCGTAAATCGAATACGGTCTTTAGTCTATCGTAGTCGACCGCATGTCGCCGTGGCTCTAACGCCTCTCTATTGGGAGCGCTATATCGGAACGGCGAACAAAACACGGATCTGTGCCGGGTCGGTCAGAATTTTTTTTTCTGCGGCACAACAAAATAAAATCACCGTGTTTACACCATATATAATATTATATAATTATAATTTACGTAACGATTGCAAACGCCTACGAACGATATCGAGTCTGCACGACAACAAAAAATGGGTCGAGCGACAAGGTTTTCGGCAGAGCGAAAACACCACTCGTTTTCACGGTCGTGTGTAATTATTTTCAATCAGTCATTATTATTATATTATTTAAGCGAGAGGAACGATTTTTGTGAAATAATTTCAATTTTTGTCGCTTGTATACTTGTGTTTATGATAAACAGGGCTGTGAATTTAATGCATTTGCGTGTTTTTGCTACATTTTATAAAAAAAAATGGATTCGGCCAAAATTTATTTTGACTTATTTGTAGTTTAAAATTTTATTTTGCATATTTTTGCATATTTCATGGGTTAGGGCATATAAATGCATGTTTAAATGCTTTTTTTTTCGTAATATTTAATGGAAATTATTCTATTTTTACTCGGGTATTTAACGTGTTTTATTATTGACCATCGTACTATTGAAGTGGAAATTAAATTAATTTACTGATATCAACTCGTACATAAGTTATGTAAATGAGTTCGAAAACCTGAAGAAATCATTGGTTGTTCAATGCAATAACTAATAGGTAAAATATATAATTTTAATTAAATTATTTATATAATTTATATTTCTTTTATAGATCTTGTATACGACGAAGACCAAGACTAGTTAAGATCAATAACTCATAATATACTCATACCAAGAAGTAAAAATACTAATATTAATTAAACTAAAATTAATAAAAAAATTATACTAATGAAAAAAATAAAAGTTTAATTTTTGTAGAGTTTTTTTTGCATAATATGTTAAGAATTTTTAGAGCATATTTTGTCAGATTTTAGTGCATTTTTAAGTGCATTAAATTCAAAGCCCTGATGATAATAATAATGTTGTTTTTGGTCACTCATTTCACATAGTCAATAAAAGCGAACTTTCATTAGATAATTTAAAAAATTAATGCGACGTCTGTCGCTTGTTTTGTGTTTTAATTAAACAATATAATTTCATAAACGAACAAAACGTAGTCCTAAATATTATACTGAAATGTCGCTCGGCCCCTCTCCTTTTGTCGTGCAGTCGTCGACGACGTGTTTTGAACGCGATTTTAACGAAAAATCGCAAAACCACACTCGTATATAAGTATAATATCGTTTTCGTAACCAATAGTAATAGCCGACAGGGTCGAAAGACGATCGAAAGACGATCGAAAGAGATCTAAACGAGATCGACGGTGGTGGTAATGTTCTAAATCAAGACGTTTATTCGTTTGAAAAAAAAAAAATGTTATCCATGAGACACGTTAACGACTGCGATGATAAAACATATTAGTCGTCGTCCCGTTAAAATCGCCAATATATAATATGTAATAAAAACTCCGCGTTATATAGTTTCGCGGCAACAGATAAAACCGTTTCTTTTTCCAACGGGTTAGCGAACAACGTATAATATTATTATCGTTTCGGTATCTCGCGTTGGCATCGCCCACGCAGCGTTTAGTCAAACGCGCTATTGTTACAGATTTCGACGACTTTTCGTTTCGATTCCGAACGCGTTTTATTTCGCCTCTTAAAGGTTTTTATTTTACGACGATATGTGACGCGTGTTTTTTTTTTTTTTTTTGTATTTATTTTCCAAATTTGTCAACAATTTATTTATTATCGTTTAGATTTCAAAAAACGGCATCGTTGACCGATTGAACAGTTGTTTTTTTTTTTGTAATTAATTTTGAAATCGAATTATTTTCACTTATGGCGATACGATTGATTTGTCGGTCGTTTAAAAAACTTTAAGAAATTTGTGCATCATCACATCTCTAACAACGATTGTTGTCAAACGATTTTTGTTCTCAAATTATTTACGCGATGGTTTTATTCGACGATCTCGGCGGATGAAATCGAAAGCGATCTAGTAAAACGCCCCCCGAGAACGTGATATAATATTTTAGCGCAGTGTTCGAGTGTTACGAAAACCGAGTTTTCGGTTTAGAAGACTTTTGTCGAGTAAAATTCGAAAGTATATAAAACACACGGTCGTCAAACAATTCGGCCCGCGAACGTATATATCTTCTCTAAGGCCGATCGCACACCAAAAGAGCAAAACTGTGTTAGTCATTTTCGTTTTAGTCAACTAAAAACAATTTGTTTTATATAAGCGCATATCAGTTAGTCAAGGCAAAACAAGAACCGATCACTCGTGTTTTGCGTACTTCAAATTACGACTACACTTTTCTGTTTACCGGCGCGTGTTTCGTTTTACCTCTTATTATATATTTTTATTTATACTCTAGTTACTAAAATTATTATTATTAAACTATAATTATCTTTAACATCCAAAATGTCATCTGATGAAGCAGTTGCCATTTGTATGTGGTACACTCTACTCGATTTAGAAGAAAGAGATAAAAAAAAGTTATGGGTACATCCATTGAACCAAAAACGTATCACTCACAACGTGATTTTATCATTTATATGGGAATTACGATCGGAAATACGATCAGACGAAAAAAAATAATAAAAATTATATTATATGACTAATTATGACTAAAGAAAAATGTAAACACTTCAGACAGTATTAGTCATGACTAGGGCAGAGGACTTGTAGCATTTGCATATTTTTTTTGCACAGTCACAAAAATAGCAGAGTGCGAAACAAATACGTTTCATGCTTCCACAAAGCTAGTTTTGAAATTTTATTGTACTTATAAATGCATATTTTGCGTTGTTTTGGTTTTTAGGGCATATTTTACACTTTTATACGCTATTTTATACTTTTTGAGACATATTTAACTTAAATCGATTTTTTCCACAGCGACATTTTTATTTCAAACAATACAGTCAAAATGTTTGAATAAAAATGTATTTATTTTTAATTTTTGTCGTATAATATGGTTTTTTACTGTGCTCGGGCACAAATTTTTTCTAGAAGCGATAACTATCTAACGTAAACTATACCTACGACATCACCACTACAGACGTGTTCGCACCATGCGGGCTTTTATTCGATTAGGATTTATTTATAAAACGTTTCTAGACACGACAAAAATCAATATTTTAGTATTTAGTCTCAGTCAGTTCTGCGGAAAAATTTTAAGTGCATATTTTAAGTGCATATTATGGGGTTTTTTAGTGCATAAGTGCTTGCATATTTAGAGCTGTTTTAGAGCTACAAGTCCTCTGCCCTAGTCATGACTGATGGTGTTTAAAGCAAAAATGTTTTCGTTTTGTTTTTGTCTTATCAGTGTACGTATGCAACGTTATTTCCTATGTTTTATTTTTAACAAAACTGTGTTATATTAGGCTGACTAACACTGTTTAAAGCAGTTTTGTTCTTTTGGTGTGCGTTGGGCCTAACGCGCTCGACAGATAAACGCTCGAACGGGAAACGATCGTGTTTACGATTAGGTTTTTTTTTTTTTTTTTAATTCTTCGCGTTACGAACACCGTCACGGGGCACGAACGACCGGAAGCCGGCGGGTAGTTTTTAAATTAGATACGGTTTATACCACATGACCGCCGCGCGCGCGCCACGTAGGTACGCCGTACACGATAAATCTATTAATAGTTTTATACGTTTTTTTCGAGTCGGCAGCTGGTGTAGACCGAGCAGCGGTTGTACGCGCACGCGTATTATAATATGTTTACCGATTCTTTTTCTATCGCGACGAATATAGTTTATCGAGCGCGGTGATTTTTTCCATCGATTTTCGTCCGTGGAAATAACGCGTTTAATTGTTTACAACGAAGCGTCGTCGTCGATTTCTCGCGGGACAACGCGCGCGTTAATAAGTTCTCGTAATGATTTTCATTTTCCTGGAAATATGTGATATATTCACGTGTTTCGTGGCGCGTCTCGTGAGAAAGAAACGAGGAAAGAAAGGGAGGGGGGGAAAAAAGGAAAAACTTCTACTAAAAAGAAGAAGAAGAAGAAACTTTTTCGCGTGCCGTCACATTTTGCGAACATAAAATTTGGTCGCCAGTAGTAGAGACACGGACGGACGGAGATTTTTTTTCGCGGCAAAAATAAAAGATTTTAATAAAATATACGAGAGAGCGTGTATATACGTAGTTTTCCTCGACTCAGAGGAGAGGAGCGTAAAACTTTGAACGTATTATTTTACGATTTATATTTACAAAAAAAAAAAAAATGTCGTAGTATAAACATTTTTAATAATTATTATTGTATTACACATATTATTATCGTTTTTGGGATTTCAAACGTAAGAGAGGAGATTGTGCGTAACGAGAGAGGAGAAGCCGCGCTATTGATTTTATACCGCGACGGGGGGGGGGGGAGGGGGAGCAGGGTTTTTTTTTTTTTTTTTTTAATATTTATTTATTCACATCACATTTTCGAAGCGACAAAAATGCTACACAAGTTTCACGTATTATACACGACCTCCGCAATTTATTTCACAAACAAGTGGTACGCTCTTCAAATAGGTCATTTTATGATGTTTTTCAGTCGCGTTCGGCGAGAGAATGACGCGAAAAAATTCGCGATATAATTAACGGAACCCCGCCGCGGTATTCGTCAAACGTTTTCACGGGCGTACGTACGTGAATGTACGAGTAGTATATCACACGGGCGTGCGATAAAAATTTCTAAACACGGTTTACTACCAAGGGAAAACAAATTCCAATAAAAACAATCGAACAAATATAAATATTTTGTATTTTGTACGAATCTCGTGACACGAACGCGTGTCGTTTTGTCGCAATTATAATAATTATTATATAGTCTCGTCTGGAAGTATTGAAGAAAACATTGGGAAAATTCGGTTACGATTATTTACGCGCGCTCTTTACCTAACCGATGATCAGGGCCGTGCCTAGGGGGGTGCAAGAGGTGCGCGTGCACCGGGCGCCATTGAACACCGGGGCGCCAAATGCATTTTTATAATCTAAGTAATATTACTAAAATACTCAATATTAATTGAAAACTTCGCATCGATCAAATCTCGAAAAATAAGTTTATGAAAATCAAGTCAAGTACTTATTATATTTTAAAAACTAAATTATTATAGTATTTTATTAAGACTATTTACTATAAATCCATTCAAAAGTTTAGTAATATTAAATTAATAATTAAGATAATATAATATATTTTTAATACTTGTAACCTTAATAAAAATAATTAACTCAGTGATGCGATTTTTTATTTTGATTAACATTTTAACTTAAATACTGTTTACTACAACCTATTTTAATAACATGTTTGTACTATTTCATACTTATAAGTTATAACTATTATATTATATATACAGATTTGGTGAATTTCTGAGTTCAAATAAAATGTATAATAATTATTAATACTATTGTATTTGTCAATATTATTCACAAAATATATTCAAAAAAGGTTCTCTCCCTGTTTACATATCATCTTTAGATTTGTTTGTACAATGTACATGTCGACAAAAATGTTCAATGCGAAAAATAAGGTAAATCTGACGATTCTATCTCCGGCTCTTCCCTAATGTTTTTACAAGTATAAAAATATTTGGTAGAGGGGGTGGGGGCGCTAGAAATGATTCTTCGCACCGGGCGCTGATTATGCTAGGCACGGCACTGCCGATGATGATTTTTTTAAACGAAACCCGTCGTGACATTTTTCGTCACTCTAATAATAATCAGTGGTTACGGGGGGGTGGGGGTGTAAGGGGTTTCCACCCCCCGCCAGATATTCTCAATGATATTTTCATTATAAATCAAAAAAAAATAAACTTATTTTGTGATTGTGAATCGACTCTTAAAAAAATAAAAAGAAAAAAATTCTATCTACGCCACATGCTTATATATTATGTAAATACTCGAGGCAAGACCTTTATTTTATTATATTGTTTAAATGTATTAAACGGTTTGTAATTTTTTAATAATACGTATTCTCGATTCCCCGAAAATCCTATCGACTATACGCGGCGAGCGCAATGGAAAAGTTGGAATCGGTTTCGATCCATCGTTGCATCGCGTTCGACGACTACCTCCTAGCCGGACTAGTAAACTAGTGCGGAAAAAACAACGGTTTTCAAGAGCATTCGGAGCGATTTTCACGGCAAGTCCGAGAAGAACGCGACGACGGTTTGTTTTCATCAATTGACGAGAAATATTTTAAACGCGTCGTCGACTGTAATAAAAATATCGACTGCCGCGGCAGTCGTCGCGAGCGTCGTCCGCGCGATATTGTATTTTCGCGAAATCGTCGTATAATATTTTTATTTTCCGGTTATCGTTGGAATAATATTAATACGCGTAAAACGAAATTTTCACAAAACGCCGGCGACTATTACGATTTAAATCCACGCACAACGCACGTTATAATAATTTACCGCTATCGATTTCACATCCGCAAAAACCATACGAGCGTGTAATGTTTTTCACTCTTATGAAAAAAACCGCGTCGGCGGCGCGGGTAAAAATTTGCGCGAAACCGAAATGGAAATGAAAAAAACAAAAAAAAAACCGCGTTTTCAATATTTATTTCATTTAAAACACGTTTGAGAGCGAAAAACGTTTTATTTCCAAACAACGCGAATAACGGCAATTAAAAAAAAAAATTCATAAACACATCGATCGAGCGCCTTTGAAAATTTGAAAAAGTGCGATTTCAACGTGCCCGCGCGGGAAAGGGGGGGGGGAAATATTGATAAAAGAAGTAAGGCGTGGCGAGCAGAGATTTATATAATAGCTCGCTCTCGGCAGTTCATTAAAAATTCAGGATACGCGACGTCGCGCGTGTCGCGAAGAAGGTCAAGAGGAGCAGCAGCAGCAGGACGAGAGCCTTTTTTGTAGTCGGAAGCAAAGACTTGACGGCGAGGAGTCTAACACACGGATCCATACTGGACGCGAGTGGACGCGTTTTCCAGTGCGTTTTGCAGTCGGATTACCCTCGGGTTCCCCCGCCGTCCGGTTTTCGATTCATTTCAAAAACTCGATAATATAATAATTGTTGAAAAAGGACGAAAAGAAACGAGTTTCGATTTAATTTTCATGAGACGTCGACATGCTTAATGTATGTACGATAATAACGCGACGGTTTCGATACGTTTTTGTACCGGGAAACCGTCGTTCGGTATAAAATAAATATACGCCGTTTTGTACAGTACCTTAAATCAACATTTTGCAAATCAATGACGATTTATTTTACGAACGCGAAAGTTTTAATGAACGTCGCACACACACACACAATACAATCGCTAGGGAATAATGGCGAAATATATAATATTATAATAAACTCGGCACGCTCAAAATGACCTATTTTTTTTTATTTTATTTTATTAATATCGTAAAAGCCAAAACTATAAAGCAATTAATAAAATATATATTGTTATATTATTACACAATGTCGTCGCGAGATGTCGCTTTTTCGGAAAAAAAGAAAAAAATAATACCAAACCGTTGTCAGAGATGACTTTCAAATCCCATTTCTACAACGCGTTATACAACGCACGACGACGCCGCCGCGATATTGTATTTTTCTCGAAATACTTTTATTTCCCCGGTCTCCCGGGGGCCGACCGAAATCGATACCTACGTCGTTTTCCGCGATTGTGTTTTTCGGATTCGACGACGCGGCGGTAACGACGACTGTAATAATCATAATAATTATATTAAAATCGTTTCGTCCGTTACGCGTCACCAGTGACGTCGTTTTTTTTTCCCCCCCGCTTTACGCCTTTTAATCGAGTATAACCGCGAACGTAAAAACCGTCGAAAGCGAAAACAAAACGAAATAGTAAACGATTTCCTAGACTAAACTTCCGTAGCCAAAATTCCGGCGGTCACGTCTATAACGCGGTATGTATTTCCATACGGGTCAGATCGACAATTTCAATAGCTATAACCTTCTCCGGGCGCGTAAATCTGTCCGTTAGTTTTTCAGGACGACTACAAAGGACGAAAGAGAAACACGAGGACCATTCGGATTACGTACGCGCAGAGTTATTATATCGACATAAACATTGCGTTTTTTTTAAGTCGAAATATTATTCCGCGAACGAGAAACGTGAGTTTGTGAGAAATCTGTCCACCGAAATAGAGAAAGCACGCCGCGAAAAACACCCAACTGATTTCTCACAAAACTATACCTGTCGAGAATTTTCGTTTTCACGCGCGCTCTCATCGCGAACACCAGCCCCGCCACATCGGATTACGGATTTCGCGAGATACTAGACGGGCCTGTGTAACTGTAACGACGTCCCCGGCAACCTATCGTTATTGGTTCCCCAGGAGAGAGACTAGACCGTGTCGGACTCGGATCGCAGACGACGCGCGCAGTCGCGGAAAACTAACGAGACGATGGATAAAAGCAAGGGAAGATCGATCTCGATCGCGGAGACGTATTGTTTTACACCCCTCAAAACGTGTATCGATCGCGAGTGAATTACAAATAGCGGAATCTAAAATACGAGTTGGAAATGAAAAGATTTACAGAACACCTACTCGGGCGGGTGTGTAGTCGCTTCGCGGGTAAACGTTTAAACTGATAATCCGATCGAAACGTAAAAAACGGCATCCCCCGCGTTGAGCTTTTCGCGTGTTCGGGGGAAGTCTGTGCGCGCGGCTCCTCGCTGAGATCAATAATATTATTTTCAACGACAATGGAAAAACTAGAAGATTATGCGCGCAACAAAAGTCATCGTCACACCTACGTATTAGAGAGGCGTTTGATAATCGTCGTGGCGATTTATTTTATTAAGATAAAGACGAGAAGCGAAAGTTTTCCCATCGCGTTGAAAACGACGAAACGAATATATACGAGTATATTATTATTATCAAAGCGTTTCGCCGCGAATCGTTATTTTCGCGGGATTTCGACATAATCTCGAGCTGCGAAACGAGAAATAATATGGACGTTGACCGGAACGTGTTTCGAAAACCGTCGCGAGGAGACGTGATCGTAAAATATGAATTAAGGATGATACAGGAACGTACTCAGGGATGGGGGGGACTCGAGGGCGGGTAATCGAACGCGTTAAACAGAGGTCCCCCTTTCTCGCCGCCGCCGCCGCGAAATGAGCTCGACCGCGCGTCGTCCTGCAGAAAGGATAACGTCGGGCTATTAAAGGGGCTGTACAAGGCGAGTCGGATAGCGGGTTACTACGTCGCGGCGTGTTCGGAATATGTTTTTGAAAAAAATAATAACGAAACGGCGGCGGCGGCGTTCGCGGCAAGGACGACAAACGTTAATAATAATCATCTACTCGTAATTAACATATACGTCCCGTTTAGGAGGGCCGCGGGCCGAAATCAAACTATATTGTATACTGTAGTTTTTTGCTCGGTTTTAGTTTTGACATTTTTACCGCGTTTAATAATTCCATTAGAGAGGGTTTGCACACAATAAACGCGAACGAATAAATAATATCGGCGGCGGCGGTCTAGTGAAATATTATGTTTTCGACTATTATTTCGGCGGCTCTCGTCGTCGCGACGCGACTACATCGCGTATTATAAGCGCGTACGCGCGGGGTGTTTCGATATATCTCCTAATAGGATCTCGCGCGCAGGTAAATAGTATACACGTCTCGGTCGCGACGGCACCGGGGTCGGGCGCGCAAAGTACTCGGAGATTTACGCGATACGCGCAGCAGCAGAGAGCCCGTGACGTTTTTGATTTAAGATCGGGTCGGAAAAATGGTTTTTCGCGAGCCGAACACATAATCTAAATCCCGAGGTTCGTTACACCGACCGAATCGCAAACGCTCCGGCGAATTTATGTGTCCTATATATACGATTATGAAATATAAACGTGCCCCGCCGCTGCGGGTTTTCGCCGCTAAACGAAACTCGCGCGTAGTTATTGTTTTTTTATCACTATTATCGTATTATTATATATTATAATCACGTCCCCGCGGGCCCCGGGGGCCGGCGCACCAGAAAATCACAATAACATATTATATCCGAAAGGCCCGGGGGTGGGGGGGGGGAAGGATCCGTGAAATAACCACCCCGAGGAGAGAAATACCCCGCGGGCTCGAGTTTTTTTAAAAATCTCTGACGGGGCTTTCGAAAATACTCTGTGCGCGAGTCCGTTATTGGATTTTCCTGCACGAATTGTTTCCGCAGCAGTACACATCACATACCGTGCAAGACGAGTGACACGCGCCATTTCCGAATAAAGTGCTTTTAGCGAATTGGCAGCTTTAACCCCTTATATTATTACGGGGGAGGGGGGGGCGGGCATCGGTGACAAATAATATCATCGTGACGAACGCGCGCGTCACGTTCGTTCGAATCCGGAAATATGCATTTAAAATACGTAACGTTCAGTAGTATATACTCGTACGTATTATTCGGCGGAAAGCGATAGACATGGAGATGGAAAACACGCGATTTCGTCAACAACGGAATCGTTCTTTGATTTCGAAAACGGCACAACAGGTAAACGATGAAAACCCGCACGACTTGTAAAACACGATAACTATGTATAAATAATTTACTTTTCGTGCGCGGTGCTCGGGGGGGTATTATAAATACCGACCGCGTAAAAATATCGAGTCTTCGACGCGAGTTCAACAAAGTCGCCGGAAACGTTTTCGAAAATATAACACGCGCCGCCCTTTCGACACGAAAAGCGCGTTGGGTTGTACTTGCCGATTTTGCCTAGAGATTTTAGCGTTTCGATTAGGATTTTTGATGTAAAAACAAACGAGTGAAAATCGATAATTTCGCGTTTTAAATGAATAGACTCTGCGCGAATTATTTCTAAACCGTTAGCTGATATAAACGTTAAACGCCGCGTATTCTTTCTCGTTTCGTCGTTCTAGAAATCGACACTCGGACGACTTCCAAAGTTTCGATCAATAAAAATCAATAAAAAGGTTAAAACACAATCGCGACGGTATACGATATAAGTGGTTCGTTTAAAACACGATTTACGTCTCGTCTCGTCGGACGAAACGTTTAGCTAAAATTCAAATCGTTTCAAACAGTGTTTGTGAGACTACGAATAAAGAGAGAACGCAGTAGTTATTAGTTGACCGTGTTTTTTAATTGTCCGAGTTAATTACAATGAGAAATAATCGAAATCGATTGGTAATTTTAATCGATGATTTTTCGTAGATTTTAATTACAAAACACAATATCGACCGCGCGCGCGGGCGCGCGCAAAGGGTGCGGGGGGGAGGGGGTTAATTATATTATTATACACGTTGCCCATTATACGACGAAACAACAATGAGAGCGCCGCTGTTATTTATAATTTATTCTCGCGCGGCCGATAAAATATAAATTGTAAACGATTTTGTTTTCGATGCGAACAAAACACACGGCGGCGGCGGCGGCGGCGGCGCCGAGTTTGACCCGACACCGGCGCTCGGCGGTTTGTCTAATATATTTCATTACGAGTCGAAAATCGATTAAATTCTAAAAAAAAAACAACAACAACGACTATACAACGTATACAGCAATAAAATGCAATATTTAACGCAATAATTGTGTTCTACTCGTTTTGAGCGCCGCCGCCGCCGACGACGGCTGTATTATTATTGTTTCTTTTAAATCCAAAATAACTTATTTTTATTAAAACTTTGATTAAAACTCGAGCAACTCTGGCGGCGGCGTTCGATGTTAAAAGAAAAATAACTTTTTATTTCTCAATTTAATGATATAATGAATTTCGTTTTATATTACATTTAAACTTTCATAGTCGTAAACTTTCTCGCAGCCGCTGATATTAATTATATATCATTATTACGTATTAAATTATATTTTCGTCCACGCGCCGACGAAATAATATTTTATGTAAATTTACTTTACAACATATCGTATTGAATATTTCGTTTGGACGGCCCGGCGATCGATACTCGGGTGCTCGATTGAATTTAAAAAATTCAAAATTTACGAAATTATATCAAAAAATAGTCTTATATTGTTTACGCGAGTAGAAAAGGATATAAAATACAGTCGTCGGGGCGACGGTATCGTCAAAAGGAAAGAAAAACGCGACGAGTTAAACGACGGAATAGAAATAATATTACATGTGCTCGATTACTCGAAAGGTACACCAGTGTATACATATATAAATAATTGAATCGCTTATTGCAGAAACCCCATAAGTTACACATAAGTTTAAACTTTCGAGAAATTAAAATAAAAACTTATCATTTTCCTAAAAGCTTTTTTTCTTTTATTCCTGGAAGTAGAGGAAGGTTCTGGTAAACAACTACCGAACAACTCAATAATCATATACTCACCAAGGTTGAAGGAAAGGGGTATAGAATATGAGAAATTAAAAAAAAAGTAGTTTTACAATTTCTGTCACTCGTGGGGTTTCTGCTACAAGCGATTCAATTACGAGTATATTCACTATAATATACAAGTTATTCGCGATAATATATTTTATCATTATTGTTTTTTTTTTTTTATATCAAACGATTTAATAATAATATTTTATGAAACGATAAAAGATAAAAAGAAATTCGTAATTTTGATTACACAGTGTTTTTCTCAGACGTATTTCGTCTAATTATATTTTGTCATTATTATTTTTTAATATTTACTATACGAAAATATTCGTATATGAAAATTTATAATTGCGACAAAATATAGTCGCACGACGACGTCTATTTTATTATACAGACCAAATTATTATAATGTCGTCACTAAAACGACGATAATAATTATTATTAATATTCTTGATGCGACGAAACGCGCACGACAGTAGGAGAGATGGGGGGGGGGGGAAACGTTTCGATTATTCGATATTTACACAGTACGATAGCGTTTTTTTTTTTTTTTTATTATTAATTGGGATATTTTGAATCGCGCGCGGGATGATGTGTTCAGAGGACGAACGAAAAACGTTATATTGTAAAAAGTATATAAAAACAATGGCGGGCGGGCGACCGGGTATACACCATACCCCCGGGGGCTCTCGCGCGGCAATTCTAACAATGTGTGTTGTTTAGCGTCGCGTTCTATAGAAATGTCCTCCAAAAATGCCTCGCACGGAATACCCGGAGGGGGGGGGAGGGGAGAGAAGGGAAGGACGCAAAGGACACACGTATATATGTGTGTGTGTGTGTGTTCGCGTGACGTTAAATCGGGAAATACGACCCGCGGGGGTCTACAAGAAGGATATTAATTTTAGCGTTCAATTTCAGGCCGTACCCTCGAAATTTGCACGACGGAAAGCTAACGGAATTACGCGCGTGCCGCGCGCGCTCGTCGAACGTTATTAGCGAGACAAAGCGTCGCGCGCGCGCGCGCGCGCGGTCACACGACGGACGACGGGAACGCGAGCGCGCGCACAGATTTTAATTACGGTGTCTTCTCGTCGTACCCGACCCGCGCGCAAAGGTATATTATTATGCCTCCGGTTCGCGAGGATACGACGAGTCCGTCTAGAAACGGAGGAAAAAGGACGCGACCCGTCGCGTAATATTACGCGTGTTTAAAACGAGAAAATTACCGAGATCTCGATCTGATCGGCGGCAAGGACCTCGAAAGACGTGAGCTTTACACTCCGATGACGTCATAAGCTAATATTTTCGAAATACGAGAGGGTGACACCAAAAAAAAAAAAAAAACGCGTACTACTGTCGACGATTTTCGCCCTTTGACCTCGAACCGACTAAATCAGATAGTAGCCCGAGTCGAGTTTGGCCGCGACGATCAACGTAATCGTAACGAGCGTCGTCGTCGCTAATCGTCGATTCACAAGTGACACGATAATATATACAGGAGGTCCGACCTGTAATGGCGGCCGTAAAAAAAAAACAAAAAAAACGCGTCCTTCAACTTTGAAATGCAAATATTATGTATGACCACCGTCGGGCAATGATAAAATTACCGTTTGGCTAGTAGATATTCTACGTCGGGGAAACTGCACAATAAATACAAATATTGAACGTTCGCCGTCTAGTATATTATACGTAATAGCAGCGCCGCCGGGGGTTTTGTCGAGCAAACAGTTCGTTAATGCTTACGTTTTCGATCTCGATTTCTTCGGTCGGTCCGTCATGAAACCGAGTGTTATAACTCGAGTAACTGTTCGGTAATCGCGCGCAACGAGAGTTTTCTTTAATAAAATTATCGTTTTCCGATATGGAACGCGATTTTCAAAACAAAAATCATCGCGACACAATAATAATTATTGTATATAAAACGGTAGATTATCGGAAAGTTTTTAAAAAAATTCGCAAGCCAATCAAATAAATGTCTCTGAATAGTATCTGAATGAGATATTGCCGAGCTTGTATAATAATATAAAATGCTAAACGAACCAAAATTATATGCATGGACGAGACACATGTCTCAACGTAATATTTTAGTAAATTGTCTACCCTATAAAATTGTTCACGCGTCGCCACTGATAATTATCGTTTATGGAACGCGATTTTCAAAACAAAAATCATCGCGACACAATAATTATTGTATATAAAACGGTAGATTATCGGAAAGTTTTTAGAAAAATTCGCAAGCCAATCAAATAAACGTCTCTAAATAGAGATATTGCCGAGCTCTCATAGATTGTATAATAATATAAAATGCTAAACGAAAATCAAATTGAAATATTTCCACGTACTTCGAGTGGGTAGTACTATGTACATAACAATGCAGTTATGACAAAACGCATTCGATAACGTTTAGTCGGGCAAACGACGACGCCATTGATTTTTCATTACGACTTCATTGGGAAACTCCGTACAGAGATAACTCCTTTAAAATACGATTTGTTTTCGTCGGTATACTCGTCTATATTATATTATATTATAATATGATCATCGAGGCTGCCGCCGCCGACTCTCTCGGTCCTCGGTGTAGTTTCGATACAACGCGCCGCGCGAGGGGCGTAGATATACGAGAGTACAATAAAAACGATTTTTTATTTTTAGAACCGTTCGTTTGCGAATCCAAAACTACGTATTATATTATATTTTACCGCGTGGATTTTAGACGAGAAAAAAAAACAATAATAAACAATAATAATAGAGGCAATGCGAAAAAACCGCGCGAGATTTTATCACACAAATAATAATAATAACCTTTACCGAGGAAACTATATTATTATATAATTTTACGTCGGGTATTAATTTTTTCCATAATATACACTGTACGAATTCGCAAAAACCACAATCGTGTTTTTAACGTCTCGTTAGGGTTTTTTTAAAGTGAAAACGGGCGCTAGTGTATACGTGCGCGCGGGCAGAAAACCGGCAGTCAACGGAGGAGATATTTTGCGCGTCGTTGGAAAAGATCGCGTAGACTCGACGCCAAATGTTAAAGAATCTAATATATACGAGTATATGAGAAAACGAAAACCTTTGAGTGATATGTTCTCGGAAACTACTGAACCGATCGTTATGATTTTTTTTTTTAAATTGAAGAGCTCATTGCGGAGAAGGTTTATGGCATTTGATCGATTCTCTAACTTTAAAAACTTTAACTTTAAGTTAACATTTTGTGAATTTAAATGTTCCCGACTTGAATGACCATCAAAAAAATGTGTACGATACCAAGCTGTACAAAATGAAGCCGGGTTATTCAACTTTATATATTATACTCGTATAAAAGAACAGGCCTTTTTTATGTTCCCATTTTGTGACGACGCTATTTAACTTTTTTCCACAGAGTTGTTTCAAATACCTTTCCGAGTGTCGCGTCACGTCGCCCGATTCGACCCCTAAGGGGGTTAAAAGGGGTAAAAAAGGTGAAACTAGAAAAATTCGCCTGGCCGGAACCGCTGGAGCTTTGAGTATGAAATTTGGGAAAGGATTTTCCTAAATTCGACACCTACCGGAGTTAAAAGGGGTAAAAGGGGTAAAAACTGATAAAATAAAAAGTTATACTGCACACGGGCGAAGCCGGATTATTCGGCTAGTACAATATAAATCTGGCGAGGAGACGCGATAAAATTTGCCGTATAATCGTTCTTTTACAATGTCGCGGCGCGCGAATGAATAATTACAAAACACGTTTGAATAAATAAAATCGAAAAATCCCGTTTATATATTATATAATAGTTTGATATCGTGTGTCGCGGATGCTTTTAGCGCCTATAAATTTATAACCGACGTCGATTCGCGTGTTCGCGCCGCCGCGCGGACTCGACGATGAATAATTTATCGGGCGCGCGTGAAAATAATTGTACGGAAAACTCCTCAACACGACGCGCGGCGAAAAATTCCATACGGTCTGTTATTATTTGTTTTCGTCCTTTGTTTTTTACATTTCTTTACACACGCAGATAGAGAGAGAGAGACGGAGAGTTTATAAAGAATTTTTAAATCGTAATAATAATATAACGCAGTAGCACAAACGAGAAGAAACTCTCGATAGTATGAGGCGGCGGGGGGAGAGGACGAGGAGAGATCCTCGGGGGCTAGAGCGAAATCCGATACGGATAATAAATAACGTTTGACCGGAAAACTTATCCAAGTGGTTTTCGGTTTTAATCATCTGCTTTTCGGCCGGTCATAATATTCGCGGCGAACACATAAAATAGATATTTTCTTAATAATAATAATAATAACAGTATAGAGAGTCGCGCGCGGTGTTGTTATCGTCGGCGTGTTTTCCGAAATCGAGTACTCGTCGAGTTTATTTGTTTTTCACCCCCAAAAATGTCTAAAAATATCTTACGAGGGCGCCAAAGTCGATTTGAATACGTATCGCGGGCGAATTTACACCCGCCACCGTTTCGCAGTGGTCAGGATCGTCCACGTCCCCGCCGGCACGTTTGTCCTTGTCGCCGCGAAACGTAAGGAATTGCGACCGAACGCGAATAACGAGTGTTTTGAAATTATATTACAAAAATCGTTAAATCCAAAGTGTTTTTTTCAAATAATATATTATTATTTCGGTTAGAAAATTTAATCTGCCGATTTCCAATCCTTCGGGGACGCGTCCAATAAAGGACCTCGACCGCGCCGGGTCCTGTTCCAACGTAGCCGAGCTCGCTTGCTTATTATTTCGCGGGCGCACGCGACGGAACTCAAACGTACATAATTATATTCGAGTGGAGTGGTGGTGGTGGTGGTGGTAACGGGCGCGGGACACGTTTTATTGCGTATTATAGTCGTCGGAAATGAAATATCCATCAAAAACAAATGTCGCCAAAGAGTGTGCGCGGTCGTTAAAAACACTATTAAATGTGGGGGGGGGGAGGAAGAAAAAAAAATGTAAAATAAGTAAACACTTTTTCCTGGGAAAGAGAAGAGAGAGAGAGAGAGAAAAAAAGAAAAAAACGCCCCCCGTCATACACCGCGCGCGCGCGCGCCCGAATGCAAAAAAGGTCTTATAGAGTACTTGCTGGAAAACCCGTAAACTTTTACACTACATGACCGGGAGACGAGGTAAAAACTCGCCGCCGCCGTCGCGCGAAGTAATAAATAAAATACAAGCGCGCTATATACAATATTAAAAGACGAGGGGGGGAAGGGGGGGGGCTCGCTCCTCTAAATGGAAAATTATTAGCGGTCTGGATTTCCTTTTTATTTTTTCTAGCAGCGGCGTAATATTTCATCGTATTATTTTCAATTTAACGAAAATACTACACTCTCACACGACGCACGATTAAATGTGTCGGAAATTATTTATAAATATTTTCCGTGTCTCGGACATTAATCGGAAATATACGACGACGAAATAACAACAGTGTGTCACATCACAATATAATCGAACCTTTATTATTAATAGGATTATTTCGATTAACAACGATGACTCGCCGCGCTCGTTATATCAATCAATACGCGCTGTTTTTTTTTTTTTGTTCTTTCATTAGTCAGAAATAATAATAATAATAATATTATAACGTCCAGAGTTTTGGAGAAAAAAAAATACGTAACGAATAAAATAACATTCACACGATATTCCAATTAAAAAAAAAAAAAACGCCCATCGTCTCCACAAAACTTTACAAATAATATTAATCGTATTGTTTAAAGCTCGACCGGAAACGTGTAATACCACCACCAGCCGTAAATAGTTATATTTTATTATTTTAGTTTAACGAAACGCGCGCGCGCGCGTTTACTTTCCTATAGTCGTTACTTTTTAATTAAACATCAGTGTGTTTTATGGAAATATATTTTTTATTTTTTTCCCCGTCAGTCTGTATTATATTATAAATAAATATCTCCTCCGCGGCTCTTACACGCGTTCTCGTTTTAATTGTTATCAAACGGACGTTTAAACGCGACCTATTAAAAATTTATATCGCATTCACGTTCGTGTTTACGATCGCGGTAATTTTTCCAACCGAAATACAAATACACGAGCGCTGCGTTTAATAACAATATCGTACTATACATCGCTTTCGATCCGGTACGTCGTCGGACTATTACTATTGTGAAACGAACCTGCGTCGACGCGCCATTTCACCCGCCGAAAACGTCCGAAACACGCGTAAAGTCGAGAGAAAAAATGAAATGAAACGATCACTTTTAATTTTGCGGAGTACATATTGATCGTTTACCGACGACGGGCAAAACACGCGCGTAACGTTCATTTTTAAATCGATTTTTCGATCGATCATTATTTTTCTGCATTGTTATTGTCAAAACGACGACGGACAAAACGTCTCTATTCGAATACTATTTGAAATACTTTTTTTTCCGAAAACGTTACACGATACTATAAAACGCGTAATAAAAATCTATGCAAACAGTAAATACTATAAATAACCACTACATAATATTAATATATTGTGTCGTGTTAGTTTGTCCGACCGTTCCAAATGTTTCCGATGGAAACAACTACTGTGGCAGAGGAGAGAACGAAAAAAGTATTCCAATAGTTTTTCGACTAAACGCGCGCACGCGATCGACGCCAGTTGCCCGTCGATTATCATACGCATTATTCGATAGATTTATGAAATTTACGATCGCGGCTTACCCGGAACACGGCTGCCGGTAAATACATCGCAGTCGTGGGCGTCTCGTCCGCAGAGTACGACGGGCGGGAGAGCTAGCTCGCGACACACTCACTTTTTCACGAACGTTTTTTCAAAATTCCGAGCGACGGCGGAAAACGAAAAAAACTCGACGCGACGGCGCGGCGGTCGGATTTTTCGCGACGAGACGCGGCGTTTCCCCTGTCGTATCGTCCTTCGGCGTAAACAATCGTCGGAGAGGCGTCGCGTACCGGACGTTGCGGCGGGTACACGGCATAACTGCTACTGCACTTCCGAGGCTCGACGACGACGACGAGCGGTCGCGCCGCCGCCGCCGCCGCGGACGTAACGCGCGCACGAGGTCTCGCGGGGCCATGTGCGCATGCACTAAATCGGGAAACCCCTTTTATTTATTTTTTATCCGATTTATTTATTTTTCTTCCGAACGAAAACAAAAGGAATAAACGGTAAGTGTGTGGTATTTCAAACTACCGGTTTCGACAGAGAATACATTATTAAATCAGCGGCGGTTCTCAAACTGTTTTGTTAAAAAATTACCGAGCCCCAAAAATTAGAAATGTCTATTCGAGACAACGATAATTCATAGCAAATGATTTCGATTGTAAACGATTATTGATTTTAATTTTAAAAAATTAACTAAATTATCGTACACTATTGCGTCAAACGAACGAAAAACCCGACTTTTATCTTATTTATTAATAGTTTAAACCAGAGGTTCCCAAAGTGGTCTATATCGACCCCCTGGGGTCGATTCTGACCTGTGCGAGGGGTCCACGTCAACGAGAAAAAAAACCGGGGGGGTGCATGAGATATAAATAGGGGAGTCCACGAGAATTATTAACTGTGCACCGTAGTTTTTACGTATAACACGACGTGTTACAATAGTGAACGAAAAATGACTTTGTTGATAATGATTAGTCAATGACCAGGGCTCATAACTTATAGCTCTAAAAAAGATTGTTATGAGCGCTTAAAATATGCAAAAAAAAAAACGTTTGTATACAAAAATTTTTATTTTATTATTATATTATTTTATATATAAAAATGAATCGCAAAATGTGTTGTAAGCGCATAGCTCAACAACCCCTGAACCGATTTCGCTAATTCTTTTTTTATAATATTCCTTGAAGTACGAGGATGGCTTTTACGGAGAGAATTATTAAGAAATTATTAACCCTAAGGGGGTTAAAAGGGGTAAAAAGGGTGAAACTAGAAAAATTCGCCTGGCCGGAACTGCTGGAGCTTTGAGTATGAAATTTGGTCAGCAGTTTCGTTTTTTATAGTGAAGACCCCATGGGAAAGGATTTTTCGAAATTCGACCCCTACCGGGGTTCAATAAAATAAAAAGTTATACTGCACACGGGCGAAGCCGGGTTATTCAGCTAGTTTATTATATTATTTTATTATTTTAGATTATATTATTAAAAAAAAAATTTTCCAGAGCCCTGGACGAGTCGACACTCGACTGTAAATATCAGAATGTTGTTAAGATAAAATTAAATAACACTAATTTGAAGCCAAATATTGAAAATTTAATATCAAAGCATCAGACTCGCCTCTACCATTAAAGTTTTTTTTTTTTTTTATGTTATTAGATCTAATTTTTAAATTTGAAAAATGAAATAAATATTGTCTATCAAAAACACATTGGTGAATTTAAATAAAAATTTAATACCCGGGGGGTCTATGAGCTAGTGGTCTACGGAGAAAAAAAGTTTGGGAACTTCTGGTTTAAACGTTTAAAATAATACACATTGAGGTACTGTCCAAATAATATTGAATATTATAATTGATATAAAAATTAAAAATTTAACCAAGAAATATAATAGTATAATTTAATAATTTGAATTTAATTAATACAAATATGGCCAGGGAGCCACGGAGCCCCTGGACTACTCTTGCGGAGCCCTAGCACAGTCTGAGAACCGCCGCATTAAATTATTACGTTTTTTTTTTAATTATTATTATAATTGTCGTCGACGAGTCATAATATTATAATATACACGCGCGCTTGTACAATGAAAATCGGCGGATTTCGAACGCGCGCGCGTCTTTTGGACCGCGTCCAGCTCGTATACATAAATATACATTATTTAGGATTTTTTCCACCGACGACGACGACGACGGCTCGCGCGACGTCCGTTCGTTGACCGTTCGACGGGGTTTTCGACGGAATAAAGTAACGTTCGTTCGAGTGTTGTTTGCTTTTTCTCTCGCCGTACGCGATCGACACGCAAATCACTCGGAATAATTATTATTATAACCGTATACTTTCGAATAGAGCGCGCCGAGACGGCTACAAAGTTTCGCGTGGTCGGGAGGGGTAAAACGGGAAAATCGATCGATCGATCGAATACTTTGCGATCAATAACAATAACCACCTCTTATGGTTAATACTCAGACCTTTATTTTATATATTTAATAATATTTTGTCAGAATAAAATAGAGTTTAGTCGCGGAGTGAGCGTATAATATTTTACTTAATTTATCCTCACTTAACGACAGACAGTTCTCTCCTTGTATCAAAATTTTTACACAACTTAATTTTAGGTAATACTATTTGTCTCAGGATCTTCTCTCACTCGTTAATTTTAATATAAATTCCCAAAACACAAGAGATCATAAGCCTTTTTACCCAGTTCATTCCACTAAAAATTATATTATCAATTGCCCTGCTAATCTGTTAATGATGGCAGCAGGCAATCGATTTAAGTGTGATTATATTTAGCGGTCCTTAGTCTCATATACGTTTCACTTTTATAATCCAAGTTCTCTATATTAATTAACAGTTAATCTGTTATTTAAGATTTATAACTATTGTACAGCTCTTTGCTTCTAATAATTTGTAATAGGACTTACGTCCGTATATTTGAAATAAATAAATAAAAAATAAATATAAAGCGATGATATCCTACGGTCTACGGCCGCGTGTTGGGCACGTCGAAAGTCGTCATTCGCCGTCGTCCGTTCGATAATTATTATTCGCACTGTATCGCTTTGATTGCGATCATCATACCGATCGCGCGAAAGAAAACCTAAGAAAATCTCGCGCAACAGGCGCATCTGCCTCGCGCGATTGAGACATCTCGGGTACACTCCCCCAGCTACGTATACCTGCGCGACGTGAAAAATTCGACGAGAAAAATAAACCGATGTTTCGATGTCGAGTAGTCGCGCCCGAACACACGTATTGCGTGTTGTATATAGTTTCGATATTTGAACGGTTTAAATAAATAACGTTATTAACCCTCCGGATTGTTGATTTAATTTATCGGTCGCGCGCCCGTCGTCGTTACTCTCCGTGTCAAATAATATAATAACAAAATGTTAGGTGGACGGGGAAATGTGTTTGTATAATTTTAGAGCCGCCCCCGAAGTATATCGATATAGACGAGCGTAACGGTTTATCATACGCTTTGCTTACTTCGAAAGTTCCATCTCGCCGAGAACAAAAAAAAAATCGCACCGATATTATATGGAAAGCGCACGGCCTGCAGACAAACGGCGGCGGCGAAATCGAATTAAAAAATAAACACATTACGCGGGACGCCACACAAAGGGCGCGCGGCGCAACCGACCCGGCGCGTATGATATTCGCCGGGGCAAACACGAAAAGTAATCGCGTTAAAACGACAAAGTATTTGTCCGTCACGCGCGACGATCGCCTAAATCTGCGAGACGACATCACCGTTACGCGAGAACACGCGAAAAACTAAAGACGAAACGTCGAGAAAGAAAATACAAACAAACAAACCGCGAGCGCGTTCCGCTAGAGTTCGAAAGAATAATAACGAATTCGTCTTTGAACGTATTGCAAGTTATAGTGTAAAACGGGAAGGGCGACTGTTGGCCACGTGAAAATTCAAGAGGGCCCGCCCTCGATTTCGCGTTTCGAAACAAATTAATAACATTGAAAAGGCGATTGTTTTCTATTGAAACAAAGTTTTGTCGGACCGGTTAAATCGCGTGCGTTTGTATGAAATTATAATATTTTTATAATCTGGGCGTGGATTTCGATGCATAAATAAAATGTCTTTATTTAAAAGAAAAAAAGAAAAAAAGTGAAATATAATTTAAATTATTTTCCTTTCGACTCGAAGAAACGAACGTTGTGCTCGAAAAGCGTTGTTTTAAGAAAGAAAGAAACTCGATTAGCGTTTAAAATCCACTCCCTACTCGTGTAGAGTACAAAACATCGACCACGTTAGTTGTTTCGCGTTAGTTATTATTATTATTATTTTGTAATGAAACTTTAATTATTTAATTTAAATTATTCAATCGCGTCACACCGTTTACAACGGCAGTGTTGGCCGTATTTTTTTTTTTTTGGTAAAAATTACACGTCGAAATATGGAAACGAAAAATAGTAATCGGATTTCGTTTTGCGAAATATTATCAAGCGCGTACGCGGCGGCTAGGCAACACTGTAACGTTATTGTTATTTATCATATATTTTATGATTGTCCGTTATTATATTTACCGACGCATTATTGTAATAATAAAGTGACGTAAGGGAGTGGCGAAATTGAATTATTTAAAGACGTTTAGTTTTCGAAAAGTCAATGATTTTTTTTTCGCCAACGATTTCCACCCCCCCCCCCCCCCACAAGCGTGTGTGTACATTCGGTTTTCAAATAACGCCGCGGCGAACAATAACGGTCAATATTAAACAAATAATATGTAAAGCGTTCGAACACGCGCTTTTTGCGGTATTCTATTTTGCTCGCGGCCTGCAGTCGCGTTAAAGTGTCGTCATAACGTTGCAGGCCGCGATAAAAGCAATAGTATACTCTGGTGTGAAAACCGTATATTGTAAAAAAAAGTAACGAATTCCGACCGTTTCGCACGCGCCTCTAATAGAGAATCCGTCGTATAATTCGAATATAATAATTGAATCGCTTATTGCAGAAACCCCCCGTAAGCGAGAGAAATATTGTAAAACACCTTTTTTTTTTATTATTTTCTTATACCCCTTCCCTTCGACCTTGTTTAAGAGTATATTTGGTATCGTGTATAGAGCCTTCCTCTACTACTAGGAATGAAAAAAAAGAAAGCTTTTAGGAAAACGATAAACGATTTTATTAATTTCTCGAAAGTTTAAACTTTTTTTTGTGGGGTTTCTGCAATAAGCGATTCAATTAATATGACGACGCGGTTAGATCCGTCACACATAACGATACGCTTTTGTATTGAAAAATACGACTACGATGTCTACGTTTATATTTAAAAACAACAAACCGGACGTTTTATCTATTTTGAGAATGAAAATCGCGGAAAACGGTAAAACTACCGCGAGTAAGCTTAGGTAGAAAATCTTCTCAAACTCTGGTCTAATGATAATTTTCGAAAACAATCGACTTGGCAAACTGCACTGTACGAGAGTATATACGTAAAACGAGTGGGAAAGGATCGAGGAGGTCCTCGGCGCGGAGCCGGTGGAGACGGGGGGGGGGGGGGGAGCGCCACTCGTCCGTCGTCACTGCAGCTTTAGCGGCGGCGGTGCAGCAGGATTCGCGTTTACATAACATACAAACGAACGCAGCAGCACTTCACTTTTAATATAGTCGTATACACGGCGCAGAACGCTCTTAACCAGGCAGTGAATAATAATGATAATAATAATAATAATTAGGGCTCGGATTTCAACGTATTTACATTGTCGAAATAACAATCACAAAATATGTGCCTAAAGACTCGAGAAACCGGCGCGAGATGTGTCACGCCGCCGCGCCGACGCGATTTAATTCGTTACGAGACGAAACGACTGATATTCAAATCGCGCGCTTCGAAAAGCATTCGAGCGAATAGATTTGTTTAAGGGACACGTCCAAGACGATTATAAAACGATCCGGTGCCGGATTTACGGGGTACTAATTATTCTAATTTGTATCAAGTTTCGTAGTACATTTGAAAAATCAATTTTTGCATTTTCGAAAAAAAAAACAATAATTTAGTTTATATTTTCGGGAGTTTTACTTTTAGCAAAGGAGATAATATATTATATTATATGATATTCTAGTGATAAAACAAAAATTATAAAATCACTAATAAAACATTATATTTTATCCTATAGTTTTTTGATGATCTACAAATCTAGTCGGGTACGATCTACATAATATATTTAATAATTTTCAAGGATAAAGTTTTAAAGTCTCTAAGGCAGTGATGGTTCGCAACCTTTTTTATTCTACGCCCCCCTTTTGTAGATTTTCGAAACTCTCGCGCCCCTCCCCTCCCCCCACCTTCTATAACGTGAAAAATATATCACTTTTTTTGTGTACTTTTCGAAGAAATTATAAAACACCGCGATGAATTCAATTTTATTGATGATAATAATTATTATAATTTTTCATATTTTAATAAAACCGTATTTTGTAATGACTGCCCCAGAAATGTTTACACGCCCTCCCCCCAGGTTGGGAAACGCTGCTCTAAGGTGTGAAACAAACGAATTTTCTGAAAAAATTCATTCGTTCATAAGGATTAGATAACTGATCCTGCCCCCCCCCCCCCCCCCCGACACTGTAACGATCTGGTTTTGAACGAAATCGCTTTTCAAAACACTAGCGCCTTCAATATAAACGACTACGCTGCTTGTGTTTTCCTATACTCGTCGCGTTTTTATATTTATTTTCATCGCGTAAATTTTGTTTAAATAACGTTTGATTAAAAACGCCCGTAAATTATTTACATACAATGTATTTTACTCGTACGAGCCGTGCGCGGTTATTAGTCGGAAAAAGGCGCGTTTGCGCGAAATTATTAACGAATCGAATAAATGATTATTTTGCGGTGTTGTCAAACTACGAGTTTCGGCGGCGGCGACGACGACGAGCAAACTGTTCATTTCCGACAGAGGCAAAACAAATCGGGGTCAATCGGCTTTCAGTAGAGGGGGGGGAGAAAAAAACCACCACGATAAAACATACGTCATCGGAATTTCCAAACTCGATTAAAAGTTTCGAAATATGAATTTTCCAGACTCGCGTTTCCGCCGGCGAACGATGGTTTTGGAAAAACGTTTTATCGATCGTAGAGAGAGAAAAAAACCACGCAACATTCGGATTTGACGAACGGACAATTATTTATCGAAACGGCTGCAAAAAAAAATCACGGACGCGTTCGATTTCTAAAAACGATTATAACTACGCATAATAAAATGATAATTCTTACGAAAACACCGCGTACAGGAGGCGCGATTGTTTACGTGTTTACATTTTTTTTTTTCATTCGCCGATAAAAACCACAAAACAGCATAATATTAACGCACGTCATCGTCGTTATTCGAGTAATAACAGCGACGACGACGACGATAATAATACGTAATATCGTCGCGTATTATAAACATCAGTCGAACAAGAATGTCGTTATTTATTCGCGACGCCGGCGGCGGCAAACACGAGATAGTCGCGCGACAGTTATGTAAAAAAGATATTTAGATTTGAAAAAGAAAAAAAATGGTCCTCGATAAAAAAAAAAACTCTGGTTTTTCGTAGAAAATAAAATCGTATTTCTTTTTATCGATTAGGTATTTATACGATAAACGCAGTGGTTTTATTGAAAAAAAAAAACCTTTTGGGCTAATTATTATCGTGCGTTGTACTACGGCGAGTCGACCAAAGTTTACTCAAATGAGTCGGAAAAAAAAAAAAAAAAAAAAAAACCTCTAAAATGACGTCGACGGCAATATATAAAACACAAAGCGCACAAATTAATAAAATTCCCAGACTTTCAGCGATTTGAAATATCAAAAAAAGGAATACCTTTGGCCGCTAAAGGCGTGTGTACACACACGTATTTATATTTTTAATCTTTTATTTTTTTTGATTTTTCCGAAACTAATGTTCAAACCACTACGCGCGCGTACACGAGTATTATAATATGGCCCATAATCATTTAGAATTCAATATTTATACTTGATAATTTTTATATCGGCAAAAAGAGAAAATTCTATTTCACTTGGTTTTAATTTTACCGAAAAATGTATTTAATGTTTAAATTCAACTGCGCGCATTCCAACACGTTCTTGTATTTATAATTTTTTACATTTCACATCGGTTTTTTCCGTATCGCCTTGCCAAATAGGGGCGAAAAACGAAAAATTAAGTCTACCAAATATTTATACTTGATAATTTTATACTGGCAAAAAGAAAAAACACACTTTTACAAGGTTTTAATTTTACCGAAAAAGTATTTAGAATTTAAATTCAATTGCGCGCATTCCAACACGTCCTAATATTTATAATTTTTCACATTTCAGATCAGTTTCTCCCGTATCGCCGATAAAAGAGGGCAAACAGGGGTGAAATCACCGTAAAACGAAAAATTAAATCTACTAAATATTCATACTTGATCATTTCGTACTGGCAAAAAGGAAAAAACTCATTTTTACTAGGTTTTAATTTTACCAAAGTGTTAAGAATTTAAATTCAACTGCGCGCATTCCAACACGTCCTAATGTTTATAATTTTTTTACATTTCACATCAGTTTCTCCCGGATCGCCGATAAAAGAGGGCAACAAACAGGGGCGAAGACACTTTAAAACAAAAATCTCACTTTTACTATGCTTTAATTTTACCGAAAAATGGAGTTAAGAATTTAAATTCAACTGCGCGCATTCCAACACGTCCTAATGTTTATAATTTTTTTACATTTCACATCAGTTTCTCCCGGATCGCCGATAAAAGAGGGCAACAAACAGGGGCGAAGACACTTTAAAACAAAAATCTCACTTTTACTATGCTTTAATTTTACCGAAAAATGGAGTTTAGAATTTAAATTCAACTGCGCGCATTCAAACACGTTCATGTATTTATAATTTTTTACATTTCAGATCAGTTTCTCCCGTATCGCCGATAAAAGAGGACAGACAGGGGCGAAATCACCGAAAGACGAAAAATTAAATCTACTAAATATTCATAATTTTATACTGGCAAAAAGAAAAAACGCATTTTTACTAGGTTTTAATTTTAACCGAAAAATGGATTTTAGAATTTAAATTCAACTGCGCGCATTCAAACACGTCCTTAATATTGAATAGTGATTTATAATTTTTTACATTCAGTTTCTCTACTACCGTGTAAAACGAAAAAAAAAACAAAAGCGTAATAATAAATCGTACCTCGAAAGAATAAATCATTATACTACGTATTTTATAACCGAGTAATAATTCGCTTTTCTATTTCATTTATACGCGCAAGTACGAGAAAATACGGAGGGGAAATTATTATTAACAACCAACGTACGTTTCGACTTAATAATAAATCATATTATTCGTGTGTGTGCGCGCGCGCGCGCTCGATTTTCTCGAGGACGACGACAAAAACGCGTAATCGGAAACCGCCACTTTTTTTTTTTTACGCGCGCGCGGGTGTGACCACCGCAGCCGGACGATTTTTTTTTCTTTTTTCTAACGCGTACACAACACGCTGCCCCCACCGTCCAAAGGTACGTACGTAATTTATTGTAATAATATTCGCACACGCTCGCGCGTTTTTTTTCTTTCCAAATACAATAATCATCGCGCCCGTACGAGGAGACCGGTCTCTAGTTTTTATATTTCCCGGCGGCGTTAGAAAAAAAAAAAGTCTATATTTACGCGCGAGTATTAGTAGCAAAGTCCGTCGCGTACGACGGGGGGAACCGTATAAATTTCGCTCCGCGGTAGTTAGAAAACCGTTTATTTTTTTTTTCGTTTTAATTTTTTTAAGCTCGATTTGCGGGGACGCAGAGGTACACACCGCGCGCCGGCGCAGCAGAGGTATACCGCCGCCGCCGCCGCGCCGTGCGAGAAACACTCTTGTGTGTTTCGAAAACGGCTTACACGAAAGTGCACTTTGAAAACGTACAGACCGAGAATGTTCGTCGCGCGTATTTGTTTTATATATTGTCGTCGTCGTCGCGCGGCACACCACCGCGAGCTTTTGATATTAACACGCGCAAAGCGTGTAAAAATAAACTCGTACTTTCGTTTGGCGGACAAAACGCGATAATAACGCGTATAATACGCGTAGCGCGCGTCGATTATTCGAATATCGTATTGATCAAAGACGTTCGCCGTCGTCGTCGTCGTATTCTCAACGATTTTCCGCGTTCGAAAAGGACGGGTTCAGTGGCGCAACCGAGGGGGGTGTTTTGGGTGTCTGGACACCCCCCTTGAACCGTATAATAGGAAATTTATATTTAATTATATTCAATAACCGTTGAATGCTTTTTCCAAATGAACCTCTTGATAAACAACAAGAAAAGTCGATCGAAAATTTGGTGGAATTTTATGGTAACGACCTGGAAGATTCATTAACGGTTTTAGCTGAAGTAAAAAGTTGGCATCGTCGAGTTTTTAAACTACGACTGGAAACCAGTTTAAAAATGGTTACTGCAATTGAAGTAATCAGCCCTATATCCCAACATTTATAAGCTACTGACAATTATTCTTTTAACGTTACCCGTGACGTCTTGTGAAGCCGAGAGAGGTCATTTTCAACTTTAAAGCGAATAAAAACATACCTCAGAAATTCAACAGCAGATAATAGACTAAATGGTTTGGCAGCATTGCATCATATTCACCGAGAAATTAAAGTCGATATAGATGCCGTTATAAAAAAAAATTAGCAAAGAATAAAAGACGATTAGACTTTGTAATTTAAAATTTATAATATTGTTATATGTTGTATAATAATTATTAATTTTGTAAACTTCTTGACAATTACTAAAATATTATATGTAACTTTAATCTAAACATACGTGTCACGTAGTACTCACGTGATACAAAATTGTTTAGTTAATAAAACGTCGGACGTCAGTAGTGTATTCAGAAATAATTATGGCGGTGGTTTGATTCAAATCGTTTGAATAAAATAATATAATAGGTAAATATTTAATGGTAGTCGTGACGACTGTCACTATTGTACATAGTATACTAACAAATTTGGAAACGAATTGGGGAAATACTGTAAACGCTACTGGCGGACACCCCCCTTGAAAAAATCCTAGTTGCGCCACTGGACGGGTTTATTTATGAAAAATTGTTTGCGAATCTAAGACGACACGCTAGGTCAGCGGCAACCTGCGGCTCTTTCGATGTAAGGTCAATAAAATTTGCATCAAAAATTAAGATCAATAATTATTTAAAATATCAAAAAAAAAATAGAAAAAATTGCTCGTTAATATCGCGTAGAAGGCGCAGGAGAAATAAGTGAGCAAAAAAAAAATGATTTATATATTTATTTTATTCACCGCGACGAGTTTATCGGGTGGATCTTTAAAAAACGGTAAAATTTTGGCACTTCCGTCTCAAATTCAAGTCGTATTCTCGTCGCAAGTCTCGACAAACAATCGATAATTTTTTTTTAATCTCGAATCACTCTCACTCTCTCTCTCTCTACTAAAAAGTAACGTCGATTTTAGATTCACAATCACATTACACAAAATATCAAAATGATTATAAAAATTCTAATTTTATAATTAATAAAAAATCTATCGTCGCGTGTAATTATTGTAGTTTGAGAAATGTAATAATTGTAAACCTTCATCTCGATAACTCGTTTGTCCCACCACTAGCTTAAAGGGATGAATTTTACGTATTATTATTTTGTTGTAATATATATTATAATTTCTTTCAAAAAAAGAGGTTAGTTTTGTAAACATTTCGACTTGTACGGGACTATAGAGAGATTCGTATCGTTTAGATTTTATATACTCAAACGCGCATAGGTTATCGAAAAATCATTGTCGGTTTTCATACATTCGTTATTTTATCGTCAAAGTAACCTAAATTTATCGATAATAATTATTTCGCTCTCGGCCGAGGATGGATTATTTTCAGTAGGCCATTCTACGGATATTTCATCAAATACAACTGGCCGCATATTTAGTAAATCTGATTTACCCGCGCGCGCGCGCGCATAATCAATTATTATTTATGATAATATATATTTATATGTAAAGCGCGGGGAGCGGGACAAAGTTTAATTCGGGCGCGCATCGATATTTATGTATAATTACCCGGGAGGCCCGTGTGTAGAGAGTTTAATTTAATCAGATTTCATACGAACCTGGGGGGGGGCCGACACGACGGCAAAATCGGTCGAGCCTCCGATTTATAAAGACATAGATTACTGTGTTTTTAGCGCAAAGTTACGAAAATCGATTCGCCGCGTACCAGACGATACACAATAATTCATCAAATCGAAATCAAAAGACAAACGACGAGACGCAATCGTCTCGGAACGCTTTGACTGCGCGGGGTGGTGTACACTATTTGTACGTTACTGGTTTTTAGAAATGTTTAATACGCCGCCGCAGACGACGTCGTCGTCGTCGTCGCGCGACCGTGTGTTTTTTAATTAAAATATTTCATACGCGCCGGCCGTAAATCTGTAAACGTTTCCCCGTTCGGCGGCGGCGAAACGACGACGACGACGAGAAAACAATTAAATTCTGCGCGCACACGTCGCCCGTCCGTCCGTATTACATACTATAATACTATATATGTATTGCGGGGAAAATTTCGACTGTAATAAAACTACATTATTTGTCCGTAAGAAAACGATTTCATTTATGTGCGCGGCAGGTTTTTTATTTTTATTCGTTTCATAGCGACGAAATATTACTCCGCGGTTTTTGCGACGTCGTCGTCGTAAAACTCGCGGCGCACATACCATATTATACGATTCGGCAGACAGAGAGAGAGAGGAGTGGGCCATAAAAACGCTGCGATTTAGAGGTGCAGTTTCGACTGCACATATTTTGATATCGCGTCCGCGCGCGGCCAATCGTTTTAATGCGACGCGCACGCGAGAGGACGCGACTACTCGAGCGGCGCGCGGCGGGGCTTGATGACCGTCCCCGGACGGCAAAAAGCATGAGCTCCACCACTCTTTAAAAGCAGCCAGCGGGGCCGTAACGACGCGTTTTCGGGGCTTTCGCGTTATGGCCCGTTCTAAAAGCCGAAACGAGTGCAATGTAAAAGCGGCGTGTATTATTTTTTTTTCTCAAAACCCCGGATCGATTGGCGAAATACGTACATTTTACGCCGAACGACAATAATGTGGCGCGGGGCGGTGATTATTGTCAAACAGCGTCATCGCGGGCCGCGGCGGACCCCCCGGGGAAGGCGCAAACAGAAATAATGGGGGGGCGTGAAAAAGCATCGGCGGCGTTGCTATTTGTTCGTTTTCCAAGAAAAAGTGACGATACGGTAATTTTTAGCTAATATCGTCCCCAAAAAAGGTGTAAACGTTTTCAAATAAAAGTTATTTTCACGCGTCGAACAACAAAAGCGACGGCAAAGACGGTTTGCAATACGAACGCGGCGATATCTATGGGAAAATCAAAGAGACGAACGAAGAATTAATATTTCTATCCAGCGGGGAAACTATAAGATTCCAGATTTCTAGGACAGAATTTTCTCCTATCATCAGACCGAACCGCCGGGTCTAGAGACTTGAAATTGTCTACACGGGTTCCTCGAGCGACGTAGGCGCGCACTAAAAAAGGATTTTTCAAAATTCCACCCCTACCGGGGTTTAAAGGGGTGAAAATGAAAAAAAATCACCTAGCCGAAACACCGCTTAAGCTATATCGTTATAGAGAGTTTTCGTAATAGAGAAGGTTTAAAAAAAACCAAATTTTTAATTATTTGTGTATAAAGGTTACGATAATAACGATGTTAAAAGTAGATAATGAAAGAATGTAATCGTTTTTTTTTTGGAAATTTCGGCATTATTGTCGATTATTTTTATAATTGTACTATGAAACATGAAATATTTTTTCGTTATCGAGAGTGACAATACGTTATAGAGTGAATGAATTGACTAATGGGATATATTATATAGCAAACCAACCATTATTATGTAATGTTTACGTTATATAGAGTTTTTCGTTGTAAAGAGTTTCGTTATAAAGAGTTTTCGCTGTATATATACGTATATGTTATCGATGAATCTAATAGTGCTATAACAATTAACACACGATTAAGTTAAACACAAGGCCTACGGAAAATGCCAAAAAAGAAACCAATACGCGAGGGCAGAGCAGTGTCGGGGGACGGCTAGTATTTATACATAAACGCGCGACGCGAAACGGACCGAAATAAAACCTAACCCGCGCGAGTACACACATATATATGGTGCGATTTTTCTTTTTCCCTACGGCCGACGCGACGTGTAATAATATTTCACAACGAAATCGAGAGGACGAGAAGGTATCAAAAAAAAAAAAAAAACGAGAGTGTCGCGGATTCTCAAAAGTCGCGCGAAACGTAGTACGCGCGGCGAACAAATATTATCATTAGGGAACGGATTTGAATGCAAATTGCATTTTTTTTCTGAATGTCCGAAAACATTGCTTTCCAAGCACAAAGTTCATTTCGTACGCCAACGAATTAAAAAATGTAACTTTTATTTTGCATTTTTAAGACTTTGTTAAAATTTTAGAGCATTTTTCGACATTTTAAGTGCATTCTTTATGTTTTTAAGTCATTTTTATATAGGAATGGATGAAATTCGATAAAAATGTGTGAATAAAAATAAAAATAAATATTCATTATGTTACGAAATTACGAAATTATTGTTGACACACGTTTAAAAGATAATTGAGAAGACAAGAGAAGGTTTTATTGTATTTGAATTTTTTTTATAACATCAATTTTTCATAATAATGTGTTTTTTTATGAGTTTCAAATTCAAAATTGTGTTTTTATTAATTTTAAATACATTTTTAAAGTTTTTTAGGACATTTTTTTATATTAAAGCATTTTTTTATGGCATTAAAATCCGTTCCCTAATTTTTTTTTATATTTTTTATACTCTAGTCCAGCGGTTCTCAAACTGTGCTCCGCGGAGCCCTAGGCTAGTAGTCAAATTATTCAATTATTATTATATTTGGACCGTACCAATATGTTTTAAACGTTTAAACTATTTATAAAATCAACATTATTTTATTTCGCCTCATAGTCGAAACGAGATTAGATTAAAGTCGGCTTTTTCGTTCGTTTGACATCATATTATATTGTACGATAATTTAGTTAATCATTTACAACAATTGACATCATTTTTTTTTTATGAATATTATTGTCGTCTCGAATAGATATTATTTCTGATTTTCGGGGCTCCGTAATTTTGTTTTGGAACATAAGGTGGGGGGGGGGGGTGCTCCGCGCGAACGAAAAATTTTGAGAACCGCTGTTCTAGTCGGACGGAATCGTTTTTATTTATTTTTTTTACCTCACCCCGTCGTCGTCGGTCGTGTGTAATTTTTTTTTTATGTTTTCATAACCGAGA
Source organism: Drepanosiphum platanoidis (assembly GCA_948098885.1). NCBI lineage: Eukaryota > Metazoa > Arthropoda > Insecta > Hemiptera > Aphididae > Drepanosiphum > Drepanosiphum platanoidis. The sequence continues at coordinate 6,481,076 of OX402539.1, forward strand.
AACGCCGTCGCACACATACGTTGAATTATTATCGCCGTGCGTGCGTGCGTAATGTTTACATAATAATATTATTGCGCGCGCGCGCGCGCGCTGCGTGTTTTCCGAAACGAATTAAGTCCCGCGCTAATGTATTCATCGTTAATTACATTCGCCGTTCCAATTATTATCAAATCCCCCGCCGCCGCCGCCGCCGACTAAGCCCGTCTCTTAAGCGGATGTTTTCACCCCTTGCTCTCCCCGGCCAACACCGCGCGCCACTCGGCGTGTTATTTCGCGCACACGTTCGTCAAATTCACGACGACTCTCGGTCGCGCACTCGGCCGTTTTAACGATATAGAGAGACGCGCGCGTGTTTCCGGCCTGTGCGCGCTTATTCCATTCATAGCATGACGACACTCGGAAGTAGTAGTAGTAGTAGTAGTAGTAGTGGCAAATGGCAGCAGCGTTTTGGAGGAAAATAGAATTTAAAAAAAAAAAAAAAACGCCAGGAACCGACCGGATTTACTGATGACAGGACGTTTTTTCGTCCGACGATGAATTCTATATGCGAAAGCGCATCGATATTACTCGCGCTCCTCGTCGTAATACAATACTCCCGACGACGTGTTTGTTATACTATTTTATTCCAACGGTTTTAACCCTTAAACGCATATTGTTGCATAAAAAAGTCACCACGGTTTTAAATAATGATGATGATTTAATAATATAGTGATAACTTAAACTGATAATAGTGATAACTTTGGGGCATCACCGAACGTTGTGATTTCTATATCGTGACATATAATTGGCGTCGATAGTTAATACTATTCGCGACAAAAAGCGATTATTAGTTTGGGACGCGAATCATTGTTACGCCGCGCGATTCGTGGGCGTGCGAACGATTCCGCCTACTTGACAATTTTTGTTTTCGTCGTAAATCCAAACGTTTATTAATTCAAAACGATATTTTAAACCGGTGGTGACCGAGTACGGCCCGCCAACGTATAAAAAATAAAATGAAAATCGGAAAAAAATCACTAAAAACGTAACGTTTATAAAACTAAATATAAACGAATTATATTAATAACGAGAAAATACAAAACGAATAATTTAACTTTTCAGTTGTGTAACTATTTTAAGACGGGCTTGGAATAAAATATAACATTCGATTAAGAGAAAAAGTCGGCCTTCGGTGAAAAAAAAAAGGTCGGTCACCACGGTTTTAAATAATGACGATGACTTAGTAATAGTGATAACTTAAACTGATAATAGTGATAACTTTGGGGCATCACCCATATTGATTACGACATCGGTTACCATAAAAAAAACAATTCGAATCAGACCATCGGGGGGCGGGGGGGGGGCGGTGGGGCGACATTTGGGAATAACTACCGGGGTAGCGAATTGTTCCGGAAAAAAAAAAAAACCACCGGAAAAAAAAAAAAACCACCGGAAACAAACGAATCGTTAGTACTACGATCGAACGAGAGAGATTAAAAGTGTACCTATTTGAAAAAACTGGTAATTATATAATAGTTGCTATAGTTATAGATAGAAATGAACAAGAACGTATTTTCGATTTGATTTTAATCGATCGACAGATATTTTTGAAAATAAAAACGAGCTCGACGGCGAAAGCGTTTACGAATTATTACGACGGAAAAAATAAATATAAGTTAAATCGTTATAATAAAGTAGGTATATTGATAACTTGTGTGTTGGATTTTTATACGAGTTTCCGGTGGCGTAAGACGAAAACGGACGCTACCGTTGGCTACAGACTAAATAAATAAAATCGGTACTACTCACGGTTTGTCGGCGGGTCGCTGTTGAGATTCGCTGTTGGCTTGTGAAATAAACTAAGAACTAACACACGCACGCACGAGAGTTTACGTTAAAAAGTCCAAGTTGTCACTGACTAGATAAAAAAAATTAACACTGTAAAGTTAAAGCCGAGTAGACCTTTACGGAAGCACTGTCGACTCTAGACTGACGACACTGCACCGGTGCTGCACTTCCGCTCGTCGCTCGATCGGCACCGGAAGGAACGCGCGCGCACAGCTCCGCCGTCATTGGTCCCCGGGCGTGGCTTTCGTCGGGCGTATCGCTCGCGCACCCACGCGAACTTTTTCACGCACGCGCACTCGTAACAATCGTTACATAATTATTATATATTCCGACTGTCATTATTATATAATTAGATGCGTACTAATTACCGTTCGTCGATTTATTCACGTTTCCGGTGCAAAAGTCGCGATTTTTTGTACGTAACCGACTCATATTTTTACAACCCCGTAAAAGCTGTCGCTACCCCTATCGGAGCCCATGATTTTGGAAAAAAAAACTCCCAAATAAATAGGGTAAAATTACTGGCGTATAAAAAGACTTATCGTTTTTTACAACTATTTTGAGTATTGAAAGAAAGAAAAGTAAGCAGTGTTACGACGACGTTTCGAGTGGTATTATCTTATATAATATAAAAATGAATCGCAAAATGTGTTGTAAGCGCATAACTAAACAACCCCTGAACCGATTTCGCTAATTCTTTTTTCATAATATTCCTTGAAGTACGAGGATGGTTTTTACGGAGAGAATTATTAAGAAAACAAGGGGGTTAACCTTAGGGGGTTAAAAGGGGTAAAAATGGAAAAAATCCTGAGTCACTGGAGCTTTGTGGTATTAAATTTTGTCAATAGTTTCATTCAATATAGCAGAGGCCCCCGAAGAAAGGATTTTTCGAAATTCGACCCCTAAGGGGGGTTAAAAGGGGTAAAAAAGGTGAAACTAGAAAAATTCGCCTGGCCGGAACCGCCGGAGCTTTGAGTATGAAATTTGGTCAGCAGTTTCGTTTTATATATAGTGGAGACCCCATGGGAAAGGATTTTCCTAAATTCGACCCCTACCAGAGTTAAAAGGGGTAAAAGGGGTAAAAATGAAAAAAAAAATGATAAAATATAAAGTTATACTGCACACGGGCGAAGCCGGGTTATTCGGCTAGTTATTTGGAATAAAATGTCGTGTCCGCGCACAAATCTCCTCGTCGAGCGACGATAATTAATTCGACGGCGCGTTTCGTCGGGAGACTTTGGTTTTTTTCTCCTCTCCGCGCGTCTCTCGATCGAGTCCCCGCCGCCGTCCCCCGGGGACAGACCGCGCGCGCGCGCCCGCGTCATTTTCGCCCCCCGGCATTTAGAATTCAACGCGACTCTATACGTGGGTTCTGAGAAACGGCGACGTCTAATATCACTTTGAAAAGGGCAGCGAAAACCTGCGCGCCAGTTCAAACAAACCCGCCTCGACTTGTCTAAACTATACCGCCGCCGCGGCACAACCTCTCTATATTATTATATACGTATTATGCTAAACCTCGGCTCGCTCCGGGATCGCGATAAAACCGCATAAATTATCCGTCGTAAAAACGACAACTCTCTGCGGGTAGTCGAAAATAACGCACAGCGCGACGCACAAGTTTATTATTATATAGAACGACCACACGGACGACGACGATATTATATATTAAATCCGACGAGCGACGAAACGGGCCGTCCATATGGCGGTAGGCGGCGCGCGTTTATTTCTATTCGACGCGCAATCGATCGACGACAGTGACGATGTGAAAACAAAGTCTGTTCGCGCGACGGTTTTCTCGTTTTCTCAAGAATATTTGCGAATTATTTAATCCGTTTAGGTTTCAACACCGCGATATAATCGTATAATAACAACGTCGATGGAATCCGACGAATTCGTCCGACGACGCGCGACGTCATGTAAACCGCGTCCGAAAAATGTGTAAGCGCTTATTTTGGTTTCCTATAGTTCCCGACGTGACGCGCAGGACCCACCTCTGACGTGGCTAATTCCACGTCGGTATTTACCGCAAAGGATACTTGCGCAAAGGATACTAACGCGCACTCAATTATTACCGATTTGTTTTATTCGTGCGTCGAGATCAATCGGGGTCGTACGACAAAAGAGGGACCGTTTCCGGAGTGTACTTGACAGCGAAATCACGACACGGGTAAAGAGTACGTCATGTCTATTTACGAAATATTTCTTCCGCGTAGACGACGATATCACCACCGTAAAGCGGTCGCAGTTTTCTCGCAGTCGAATTATTTACCTCGCGCGCGACAATATTCTCGTATATTAACGTCGTCGTCGTTATTGTGTCGGGGTCGCGAGTCTACTCGTAAAAAAACAAACAAAATAAACGTTCGACTATTAATGACGATGACGTGCTCTTGAAAACGTTTGAAACGCACGAAAATACGCCAACAAAAAATAATTTTTAACGTGATAGGGATTACTTGTCTTGTTGTTTGAGAATTTCGATCGAAACCAAAAACGAACGCACTCGATGCCTACTATTTTATTACTATTATGACTACAATGATTATGAAAATATAAACTTTATTATTTCGACTTTAATTACGCGGTTTCTTTCGTTCTCAAACTCTAGCGCGAATAACCAGGTGTACACGCCGGCGTATTTGCACGCGGCGGCGGCGGCGGCGGCACAAACACCAGACTCGAAAACTCTGACGTTTCGAATTCGAGTATTTTATTACGTTTTCTCCGCGCTAAACCCAAAGTGAAATTATAATTAATGAATCAATTATTTTTTAATTAAAGCTTTCTGTCGGAGAAAGGCACGGGGGGGTTTACATAATTTACTGTTTGCAGACACTTATTGCATAAAATGCCTTAATTATATTTACATTTCCGTCGAGAAGTAATTTTATAATTAAACACTTATTCGGCCACAACAATGATGTCGCCGCCGCCGGCCGTCGACGTCGCGACGTCGTTCACCGTTATTACTACGTATTATTATATCATCAGACACGGCGCGAACGAGTAGGTAATCGAATAGTTTTTTTTTTCACAATAACGACGACGAAAATCGCAATCGAAACGTGAGCGCTGCGAATTCATCAGACCTGCCGGCGGACATTATACGATAGTCGTCGGTTCTTTTTCGTCCGCGTCGGAAGATTTGGCAAACATTCAGAAAACCGAGCTTTCGAACCGCATGTTCGATAACGCGCGCGATATTAAAAACAAAAAAATCGCCCCTCTCCGGGCGCCCGCGTCACCGCGACGCGACGGTACGTTATCATCCCAACGCTCTATAACAGTAAATAATAAATAAATTAGACCCGTCTGTATGTACAAAACGTCGTCGTCGTCGTCGTCGGGTCGTGTCGCATTTACATTTTTGCCCGCGGCACCTTCGGACCCGGGGACTACGGACAAACTCCCTGCCGATCGCCATCATCCTTTGCCGACCCGATCGAAATGAAAAACGTAAATAAAATAATATATCAGCTATTCCTAACATGCAGTGGCGCAACCAAGGGGGGTGTTTTGGGTGTCTGGACACCCCTCTCGAACCGTATAATAGAAAATTTATATTTAATTACATTCAATAACCGTTGAATGCTTTTTCCAAATGAACCTCTTGATAAACAACAAGAAAAGTCGATCGAAAATTTGGTGGAATTTTATGGTAACGACCTGGAAGATTCATTAACGGTTTTAGCTGAAGTAAAAATTGAGTTTTTAAACTACGACTGGAAACCAATTTAAAAATGGTTACTGCAATTGAAGTAATCAGCCCTATATCCCAACATTTATAAGCTACTGACAATTATTCTTTTAACGTTACCCGTGACATCTTGTGAAGCCGAGAGAGGTCATTTTCAACTTTAAAGCGAATAAAAACATACCTCAGAAATCCAACAGCAGATAATAGACTAAATGGTTTGGCAGCATTGCATATTCACCGAGAAATTAAAGTCGATATAGATGCCGTTATAAAAAATAATTAGCAAAGAATAAAAGACGATTAGACTTTGTAATTTAAAATTTATTATATTGTTATATATTATTGTATAATAATTATTAATTTTGTAAACTTCTTGACAATTACTAAAATATTATACGTAACTTTAATCTAAACATACGTGTGTGTCACGTACTCACGTGATACAAAATTGTTTTGTTAATAAAACGTTGGACGTCAGTAGTGTATTCAGAAATAACTATGGCGGTGGTTTGATTCAAATCGTTTGAATAAAATAATATAAAAGGTAAATATTTAACGGTAGTCGTGACGACTGTCATTTGTACATAGTATACTGACAAATTTGGAAACGAATTGGGGAAATACTGTAAACGCTACTGGCGGACACCCCCCTTGAAAAAATCCTAGTTTCGCCACTGCTAACATGGCTTTCACGCGCTTCGGGACCCGTTTTTCTCGGCCGCAAGCTGACGTGGCAAAGTTATTTGGTCGACGCGACGACGACGACGCGCGGGGTCACCACTCGTTGGGTACGATTTAAGAAAAACAAATAAATTCAATAATAATAAAATTACCGAATCGTCACAACTTTGATGACGACAATATGACGGACGCGCGTGTGTAATAGATCGAAAAGGTATTTTTTTCGTCGGACGCGTTGTAGAATTACTGCAGGAAGAACGTTTTGCCGCGTTGTGTTCGCGCAACGAGTGTGTCTCGACGACGGTGAGTGATGATCGAAAGATGTGCGTACAAATCCCAACGTCGATTTATACGAAATAATGTTTTCGCGCGACAACAACAATAATAGTACGTCGGAATAATAATATATTATCCGACCGCAGTCGGAGCCGTCGCGCGTCTTTGGGGACGCGAGTTTGACGTGCACCGCACATGGACTCCGTTTTCATATAGATTCGAGAGTCTCACGCTCGGGAAAAAAAAATTAATAATATTTATTTCGATAATACTATATACGTACATCGTGTACGATGCCGGAAGAATACATTTTATCCATTTAAATTATAATATCAATCGGCGTTTTCATAAACGGTTTTAAACCTAACGAGTCATTTAGGATTTAGCATAATATTATATTAAAAGTAATTTTTGCTTTTTATCCCGAGTTATATAATTAAACTACAAAACAAGAGTTGAACACTTCATGAAAGTCTACAGATTATAATAAACGCGAGGGATCGACTTCTTGAGTGTTACGGAAGAGTCGCAGATAAAGTTAAGAACAAATTATCCTTGATTTTACAAAAAAAATAAAGGATTTAAAACTCTACAATCAAAAAAATAAAATATTAAACGGTGAATCGGATGAGGACAATTCCAGTTGTAACCCAACACCAGGACAAATGTCTTTACTTAAATACGCGCCAACTACATCATGTGACGTTGAACGGAGCTTCAGTCAATACAAAGCCATACCCTACGATCCAATCGCCGAGCGTTCATTTTCGAAAATTTAAAAAAATATCTGGTTGTAGCATGTAACACACGTATTATTAATTTTTAAATTATTTTATTTTATTTTTAAGACAAACAGCCTGTATTCCAATAGATTTTTTTTTTTTAAAACTATATTTTTGTGTTAATCTTATAAAAATTAAAATGCATATTTTACAATTTTTTATTGCATACAAATCCTAGCCCTGCTAATGACGTATGAATCGTCACACTAACCGATTCTAAGAGAGTATATTTTGAACGATTCAGGCAATAAGTATAACATCAGGTCCCCCCGCATCCAATTTACCCGAGTCCTACAGTTTCCAAAAACCCCCCCACACGTGGGGAGGGGGATCGAAAAATCACTCGTCAGATTCGTGTGTAAGTATAGTATCTCACCCCGCCCTTGCAAAGTTCTGCGGCGATGCGTTCGCCCGGAGGACCTCCGCGGAACAAGGACCGCGCATTTATACATATATATATTACACGTTTATATTATAAATAACAACCGTGTTCGTGACACTCGACAATAGACCACACACTCGACCTATCCGACGCAAACGCATTATTATGATATAATATAATGGGTTCGAGGGCCATAATATAACGTTAACGCGTCTATATATCCGACGCGGAAAGCATTCGAAAGTTTTCGTCGCGCGGGTCGTAAAACGCGTGTACGTTTATATACGTATGACGACGCAGATGAGACGCGACCGCGACCTGGGTTCCGGTTACGCGACCGATTTTCGTTTTTCCATAGTAGATCGGATATTATTATAATCTCTCACGACGAAACGTTTAGAAGAAGAAGAAGAAACAGGACGAAAATCGGTCTCCCGCAAATGATATTATCAGATATCCGACGTCCGCGGCGATCGTCGTTTCCAATTCAAAGAATTCTCAAAAAAAAAAAAACGTTTACGTACGATGTGTTTAATACACGTTCACGGCCACGGCATGATTTGGCAAGTCTGTTAAAAATAGCACAACATAAAAAAAGATTTTTTAGTTATACTAGTGTTGCACAACGATATGTTTATGTATCGAATCACATATGTCGTATAACAAACGATATCGATTATTATTATCGATAATCGATAATTTTGAATATCACTCGATGAACTAGATTTTGTTTATGCGCACTGTTGCAAATGTGATTTTAAATTTGTTGTATATTACCACTGTACGCAATAACAGATTTACACGCGCGACAATGGACTTGTTTTTTATTTAAAATTATACCATTATTGGTATCCAATTTAAAGCCTAAAATTGACATAGACGATCGACGGAAATAACGAGACTGAAATTATATTGCGATATAATATGTTCATTACGAGGGCTTTATCGTTCTAGTATTGCTTATCGTATAATATTTATCGTTCTTTGATATCGATTTACTGTCAAAACTTAAATAAATAGAAAATAGAATGAATCGATGTACTTTCAATAAATTAGTCACATCGATATCGGTAAAATGGTTCGATACCGATATCAATCTATTAGTTACCAAATGACTTTTATAGGATGCATCTTGGTGCAACATGGTACACATTTGTGCATTTTGAAGTTTTTTTTTTCCGAGTGATGTCAACTATAGCTGAGATTGCTTCCATCAATCGTCAAATGGATTATAGCGAATACAGTTGAAACCACCCCCGATGGACGACACCTCTAAAAATACCGGACGTTTTTTCGGCAACATAATAATAAAAACTTTCTACAAACTGCAGATATTCTTTAATCGCATCAAATCATGATGATGGAAATGATATGAATATACTTTTATTCTTTTTTACGACGACGACGACGACGACGGTTACACCTCTGACCAGGCGGGCGAGCAGAATTTCAATTTTTTTTTCATCACGCTCTTCGATAATAACAACAACGGCTCGTTTCGTTTTGTTTTCGGTTCGGGGGGCAAACGTTATACGTATTTCATCGCGCGCGCACAACATTCATCAAACTAAATACAAACTATTCGCGCGCCGCGGGCGAGAGTGATTAACGCGTTTAGTTTTATGCCCGTAAACTCCGGTGACCCACGAGGAAATAATAACGCGTAGTTACCACCACTCTACGTTTAGTGATAAATGAATCGAGATCGTTAGGCGTGCGCGAGATAGATATTTACATCGGGTTTTTTTTATTTTTTTCGTAAAAAGGTTTAATGGAAACCACAAGTATTATATTATACGAACGCGCGCGAGTTTCCAAACCGAAAAACCTATAGTCTGCAGTTCCGGGGGAGTTATGTTTCGATTTCCCCCCCCCTTTCGTCGTGTTTGTATTGATAATATTATACTATAGAGCAGGGGTGGCCACAACGAGGCTCGCGAGCCGCATGCGGCTCTTGAACTAAATTTAGACTAAAACTAATAAAATTCTGTTAGAATCGTTAGAAACGTTAGATAGTGTGTTTACTGCCACCGGTTTCGTTATTCGTTTGAATTAATTAAATCTAAATATCGATCTGTCTGATGAACATTTAAGTGAACTTGTGCGAACTGCGCTTACAAATTATCAGCCAGATTTCAATAAACTTACAGAAAAAGCACTTCTCGTGAGTAAAACAACAATAATGTTAATGTTAATAATGTCAATAATGATCATTTTTTTGTGTAGTGTAAAAAATAATAAATGTTCCTTTATTTGATTTAAAATGAAAAATGTGTCTTCATCGCTTTACAATGTGGCTCGCCTCGAATTACTTTTATAAATTTGTGGCTCCCAAAGTTAAGGTTAGTGGCCACCCCTGCTATAGAGCGATACAGTCGAAACCGCTTAATAGAGACACCGGTTAATAAGGACAACCGCTTAATAGGGACAATTATTCTTCAATAATTACGAAAACAAATGTATACGTCTTGTAAACGTTCGACGCTTATCTGGGCCACGAATCCGGATAATTGGGACATTTTTATCGAGAATAACCGTACGCTGTGTTGTGTCCCACGTAAGTGGGACTGACAAAAAAAAGCTCTTGGTGATCGGAAAAAAGTAAAAAACCGCGTTGTTTTCAACAAATTTCTTTACAAAAATTACCAGTCGAGTTGGGCCATTTTTATCGAATGGTTGCGACGTTGGGATACGGAGTTGGACAAAACAAAAAAACGCTATATGCCTAGTCTTAGACAACTGTACTGCCCATAATACTATACATTATAATACTATGTTTTTCTTTTTGTATAATTCAAAAATTTCTATAATTGTGTTATTGTAACAACTAATACGGTATGTATTTGTAATAATAAAAACATAAAAAATCGGTTTTTCAATAAATTTGTATGTGTTTTTTTTTTTTTTTCATTTCGAATTATTGGGACAACCGCTTTATTGGGACAAAATAACATGCAACCGATGTGTGCCAATAATAAAGCGGAGTCGACTGTATTTGATAATTTAAAAACATTATCTAAACGTTTCGCAAAACAGATGTTTTGTTAAAAATACTCGTATTTCATTTAGTCGGATAGATATTGGCTTGTGTAAGTTTGTCAATTACGATCGGTTACAACGACTAGAATTCAAAACATTTATTCATTCGACGACAATTCCGAGCTATTATATATTTTACATTTTTACATAATATTATTACGAATTTCAAAACCCAAATTCAAAATCGTTACACTTGAAACGCGGATATTATTACGATATTTTCGCGTTGGGTTTTATATTCGAAACTTGTACACTGTTTTTAAGTCAATGTTATCGGGTACGGAGAAATTTAAAGTTTAAACAAACCGCCGCCTCGCGCCGCCGTCTCGCCCGACGAGATTAAGACAGTCCGTCGCGTTTGAACAAACAATTCAATGTGTGTGTGTGTTGGTCGCTGCCACCGAACAAGTCGAAACTGTCGACTCTAACGACGTTTTATTATATAATACAATAATATACTTTGTCGTCGTCGAATTAAACGTCATTTTTCTCTCCCAACTTTCGTCCCCTCCCCGAGGAGTCGCCCGCCAGGTTGAAAATCACTGAGCCAGACGAAAGTGACGTGTCCGACTAAAAAATTCGACAAACGCGGCGGCGCATAAAAGCTCTCGGAAATATTGTTCACTGCAGTATTTGGGCACGTACGCCGACAGGTAGTTTTCTACCGTTTTAAACAACTATTACAGGAGAAACTCTACGATCGAATCACGACGAGAAATTCGTCGGATTTTGTTTCGTTTGTTTTATTTTTCGACGATAAAATTTCAGACTTTTTTAAGGACATTACGCGCTCGAAACAAAACGAATTCGTTGTCGTAAACCAATGTTCTCGCGCATTACATGATTTGTGGACAGAAAAACTTTTATTTTTCACACACCGACCAAGGGTAAGTCGACGACGAGATCATTTCAAAGTATATATTTTTCGAGTTCGCGGTGAAGTGAAACTGTTTGCAAAAATCGAATTGATATTATGATAAACGGCTGCCATCGATATTTTATCGGTCTCGACCGCCGCCGTTCGGTTTTAAAGCGCACGAAATACAACAGCGCTATCTTTTGCGATTGTTATCGTTTCCACTACATCGCGAACTAAACGCGCAATAACGGCAGATGTCGCCCCGCGCTCGACCGAATATTATCCAAAATAGACGTAATAACAATAATAATAATAGGTAAAATAACGGTGAAAATGTACAAGACATCACACTACACGGTCGATTGAAAACGTTATAAATATTTTCGATGCAAGTACACGTGTATTTGTTTTTTTTTATTCGTAAAAACAACACCGTTTCGCGGTGCAGAGAAAATAAGAACGATTCACAAGGAAGATGACATAATTATTGTATTCTATACAGACGAGTTTCGGGCGAATAGAGAACGTATCATTATTGATGAGGGCCGGGCGGCGGCGGCGGTTTCGATAATTCAGCGCGGAATCTTTTGTTGTAACGAGTTTTGGCCGGTCCTGTGGGAGGTCTTGGATTCGTTAGCGGCGACGGACCGCTGCGATAAATCCGAGACTAATGGATTAAAAGGCCTGGAGTGGACGTATATTTGAAGGTTTGGCAGCACTCCAAAATTCGGATGCCGCAGTAGTAGTAGTAGTAGGACCGGTCCAATAATAATAGATTTATTAATGAGGATTTCGCCCCGTGTCGTACCGTCGTCGTTTGGGGGGGATTCGAGAAGTGTTTTTAAGAGATCAAGTCCCGGCCCGGGGCCGTGTTTGCGTTTGAATTTGAGGAGCGCGCGCGTTGTGACGTTTTGTCACGACGTCGAATACCATCGAGCCGGATTTTTAGCGAACGCGACCGCGCGGCGTGCATGATATACGGCGACGACGACGTGACGCGAAAGAACGACGCGCGCGGTCGAATGAATCGAAAAAGGTACATTTCACGTCCGTACCGGGACTAAATCGCGGCTTTTTCGCAATCCGCCCGAAAAGCCGAAATAACCGACGACCGGTAGTCGCGAGACGACTCTGAAATCTCGTACGCCCGGTTTAGGTACATATTTATTCTATAAAAATATCTAAGGCGCATCTCTAACTACAAAAAACTAAATAATCAATATGTAAACGCGATCTCAATATAATCGTCGTCGACATGAGCGCGTTTCAATCCTAGAGAGGTTTTGTTTTTATTCCGAGTCAGCAGTGCCGAAGATTGTCCGAATTTGAGACTTAAGGAAGGGTATTTAAAAGTTAACTTATATTTTGAAAGCATTGTATTTTGTTAGTATTGGATTTTTAAGCAAATGCTCAAGTGGCGATAAGAGAAATATAGGATAATCAGGTAATAAATAAGATGTAAGAATTTTTTTAATTTGTATGAAAGCCCATCATGCCAATAACAGTTGATATCATTAAAAAAAAAAATGATGAATGCATAAGTTTAAATTGGTGATTCTACTATTAAAATTGATAATGTATCTATTGACAATTTATAATGTAATAAATTAGTATAGTATATATGTATCAGATTACAGATGATTCAATTTAAGTTATAGTACTAAAAAATACTAAAAAAATTCTGTAGTAATACAAAGATCAAGTAATAAATATATTATTAATTTGGGGCCTTTAAATAAATCCTTGCACACGGGCCTCAGAATTTATAATTGCGGCACTGTTCCGAGTGACGACGACGCATTGTCGGGCGCCTAAAAAACTTGCGTGAAATGTTTGAGCGATATTTATTATGAATTCGTATTCTTCGTGTTTACTATATAATATTTCAACGAAATACTATTAAATATATAAAATTATTTTAATACAAACTATCGAATATATTTAAACAATAATAAAATAAAGGTCTTGAGTATTATAATTAAGAGTGTAAAAAAGTCACGATCGGTTGTAAAGTATTAAATATTTAATATATTATTACTTTGTTTTTTATATATAATATTATACTGACTGACATGGCAAACGTTGTTTTGCCATATATTTCTAGTGAATTTTTTAGTATAAAAACTCATTGTAAGTATACGAAAAGTATATGAAACACGTATGTATTTTTTAATTGAAAACGATTGTGGTCTATGATTAACTATAATCACTAAAAAAATCAAAGTACTTGATCATGAAAAACAGGATACTGATAATATTATTTTATAATTTATATCCACACCCACACGTATATATTTTTTAATTGAAAATGATTCGAAAAAAAATTTATAAACAATAATGGTCACTATGGTTACAGCATAGGTATACGTCATATAGAACGTTAAGTTTTTAAAATATTCGCGGTGGGCCACTCTTGTGGCCATCTGCCGGCCTGATTTGTAAATCTAAACCAGTGTTTCTTAACCTGTGTTCCGCGGAGATCACTCAAGGGTTCCGCGAAAGCGCTTTTATCAAAATATTTAAAAATCGCATTGAAAAAAATCTAACTACTGATCAGAGGTGGCTAATCTAAGGTGGGTTCCGCATTACGAAAAAATTATTGTTTGGTGTTTTCCGTGATATCCAAATAAAGGTTAAGAAACACTGATCTAATAACCAACCGAACGCATAAAAGAAAATTCATCGGTCCAGCCGTTTATACGAGGAGTTCAGTGACGTGCACACGCGTACAGTGGAATATTATAATATATTTAAAGAAGATTTGTTTGTTCGTTTGTCGACTGTACGCACGACGACGACGTTTATTTACGTTTTATGCGAACGTCTCTCGTCGCGATCCGATCGATACACGCTTGTCGAAACGTATCACGATCTGCGCGAGAGTAAAAAAATAAAATAAAAATAAAACGACGAGAATTTGTAGTAATCGCACAAAAGCTTTTACGCGCGTTATTATTGCGCAGGTACTACGTATACACACACACGCACGCACGCCTCGCGCTAAATCACTTAAGGACCAAAAGCCGAAATTGAACTCGTAACTCGCTTGGTCTAGGTGGTTTCGTTTGCCATTTGGAAAAATAGCGCTGTGACGACGACGGCGAGACGTCGCGCCGCCCGCGCCCGGCTTAGGGCGGATGACATTAAGCGACGCGACCCGTATTAAAATGTAAAAGCCAAAAGTAAATAAAAACCTTTATACGATACTATAATAATAGCTATCGGGCGAACGCGCCTCGTCGTGACGTAATGATAATAATATAACAGTCTGAACTCGACGAAAAAACCAACAGGATACCTAGAGGTGTTCCCGACATATTATTACTAGGGCTCGGATTTTGTAGCAAAATAAATCCTTAAAAAAGCATTTGAAGTAGCCGAAAAAAGCAAAAAGAAGCATTTATTAAATTTAATTCTAAAAAAAAAAAACAAATTTCAATTACACGTAAAATTAAATATTAAAAAAGGAATTTACGACCACATATTTGGTCAAGATACTTTCATTAAAACTCATTCTATTGCAGGTGCTGCTAATATATTATATTTATACGTAGAAAAAGACCTTTCCACATCAACCGATGTAATCCATGCATATTTCATATAAACTAAATCATTTAAATTATACTGTTATGATATCATTCATTACAATTTCGGCACAATAACGATAGTTATTTTATCATTCATACGTTTATTACTGGTTTTTTCACTGGTTTTAAAATTTCTGGCAATAATGATTTATAGTCCAAGTATAATATACAAAAAAAAAAGTTAAATTTTCAAGAAAAACATGTAAAAATTAAGAAAAAATAACCAAATAGGGGAAAAAGCAATAAAAAGGCAAGTTTTGTGGAAAAAAGCAAAAAAAAGTTTACTTCATTGAAATCAGAACGATTCAAAACGTATTTCTCTATGAGAATTATCTTTCTACCACACACCTCTCAAAAGAAGCATTTGCTACAAAATGCGAGCCCTGATTATTACGAACGCGGGACATTTAAATTGCCACGAGTCTTTCTGGTAGAGAAATAACGCCCAAAGAAAGTGTATACGTTCGTTTTTATTTGTCGTGTTATTATTGTATTTTCGATTGTAAAAGTCGGTGAAAATTATTAAAAAAAAATCCTCCGTTTCGATATTAATGCATTTTACGTACCGCGAGAGGAACGACCGTTGTTTCGAAATATACAATCGAAACGTAAATAATATTGTTGCCGCGCGATTGTTATTATTATTCCGAAACGAACGAGAATTGGTTTTTTTTTTTCATATCGCGACAACAAAAGTGTTGAAAAGTCGATTTCAACGTAGTGTTTTTTTTATACGTTCGTGTTATTTCCCCGAGATTAATATTATAATAATTTATTTGTTCTCGGCTTACCAAACGGTGAAAATCGTATAATATTTATAGCGCGCGCGCGGTTTTCTAATTGTTTATAAAGGGTTTTGTGCGCATTACGATTCGGCGAGTCCCGCGCGTTCACAAAGGCGCGTTATAGTTTTCAACTCAAAACGACTACACTAGGTCGACATTTAATTCGACGATAATTACACAACGCTCGTAAGTCGAATTTCGAGGAGGGGCTCCGACGACGAGACTTGTTTCGACGTATTTCACGGTTCAAACTCTCCTCGTTCTCGATCGAAACAACTAGGATTTCGAACGTTATCGAACGTTATTTCCACATCGAGATAGACACGAAACGCGCATTTCATACTTGTGTATATCGTATAATTAAGACGCCATTCCACACCTAACAAACATTTGAAAAACGTCAAAAATGTTGCGAAACCATTTAAACAATATTTGCCAATTTTTCGTCACGACTGTTGGCAACACATACTCGTATTATGGCGAACAACTAAATTATCGACCACGCGCGTGTTTTGCGAAAATTTCAACAGCAATGTTTTTAACGCGTTTTACGACGTGTTAATTCGAGTGTTTTACGCAAAATCTCCGTAAATCGATGTCAAAAATGGATATGAAGAGAAAAGAATTAAAGAAGATTTTAGGGACCAAATTAGGACTACTGGTCGATATTACGGAAGCTCGAACAGTGGAAACATGGCTAGGCGATTTTTTGAAATTGTCTATCGTTTTAAAATAGTTTTACTGACAATAAGTCTAGTGGATAACCGCATAGAAACAATAGAAACGGAATCAATTAATATCAGTATAGTGAACACGGAGACGTTATATCAATAAATTCGACAGAATCGTAACTAATAAACTTAATTTTTATGATGTCATAATATTAATATATTATTCTACTAGAAAATCAATTTTTTTTGTTAATATTTCTATTTTGGCCCCAAGGTTCTTATGAAAATATCCCACCACCGTGCGACGGGGAAAAAAATAGCGTCGCCGAAACGACGCGCGACGGTTTATATATTATATTCGGTAGAAGTTTTCTCTTCGCAATAGACACGCTCGCGGCGGTCTCGTATTATTATAATATATATTAACAATATATCGTATGTAAATCGCCGTATCGGAAACAGCTCTCGCGCGTTTCGCAAAGTAACAATAAACGTTCGCAGACGATTATTTCGAATTATTTACGAACCCGAATTCGTCGCGATTTATTATTATCTCTGGCTGTCACGGGGGGCGAAACACTCGAACGCGCGCGCGCGCGCGTGTATATAAACGATATTGTATACACCTATAACGCTAGTCTGGTATTTGTATGCGAATTCGATGTGTTCACGCTCAAACGCCGCCGCCGCCGCCGCCGAAATACGAATACCGTTTGTATAATATACGATTTCCAGGATACAGGAAGCGCCCCGCGTTTGATGTGTGCCCGCGTACAGGGTGTTTGATCGCACGTCAATCGACTATAGATACGGAACGATTTGAAAACGAAAAAGGAGTTTTTTTTTAATGCGTTTTTCAGGTAAACGTCGCGCCGCGCCGCCACGGTTGTGTCATATTTTTTTCCTCCTGCCGATCGAGATAAAGGTAAATTCAAAGTTAAACCAGGAAAAATCGCGCGCGAATAACGCTTTTTCTAACGGGGACGATGAATTTTTTCCAATCAAATGACGAAACCGACTGTTTTAGAGAATTCGGCGCAAACTATTCGACGACCGTTTTTGTTTTATGTAAATGCGGTTTTCAGGTAAACGTCGCGCCGCGCCGCCACGGTTGTGTGATTTTTTTCCCCCTGCCGATCGAGATAAAGGTAAATTCAAAGTTAAACCAGGAAAAATCCGTATAAAATCGCGCGAATAACGCTGTTCCTGAACAAAGAGAGTTTTTTAATAATACTCTTAAACCACGTTCACGGCCACGGCATGATTTGGAAAGTCTGTTAAAAAATACCACAAGATAAAAAAAGATTTTTTCAGTTACCAAATGACTTTTAAGTGTGCATCTCGGTAATATGCTACACATTTTGTGCATTTTGAAGTTGTTTTTTTTTGAGTTTTTCAAGTGATAAACCAAATACACCAATCGATACGTAGAGAATATTGTTTAAAAAAACCATATCATCATAATATTTATTAGAATAAACCCGGGTCAAATAAATGGGCCCCATGTCAACTATAGTTGACACGTGGCCGTGAACGTGTTAAACTTATGTCACTTATGGGGTTTCTGCAATAATCGATTCGATTAAGATTTATATTATGACTTACACCACTATGGCTGACATAAATTATTATAATAATCGTAACGGAACACGGTTTTGTAAAATACATTCGAAATTCTAATAGTAAATCGACGCGATTTTTCGTGGCGAGCACGTCATAATTTACGGTCGCGATTGAAAGCAATTATAGAAACGATTTATAAAACCGAACACGTTTGTAATATAAAAATAACTGGTAGAAACCGTTCACTCGTATCAAAAGTAAAATAATCAAAAGAGTATGTATCGCGTAGTACGTCTCTCTTTTATAAACGTCGGACGCTATACGTCGTCGTTTTGTTCTCGCGACAGAAGCTTCGAATCTAGGTTTTTATTCGCTATATTATGATACGGGTTTATATAAAGAGAACCCCGTGCCAACTATAGTTGACACGTGGCCGTTAATGATAATATTTAATAACGAAACCGGCCGTTTTAAAAAACTGCTGTCGATTTTTCGTCTCGAACGATCACGACGAGGTTTTTTCGACGATTATTACAAGAACAAAAAAAACGTTCGAGACACACCCTATATCAAAGGTTCCCAAACTGTGGGTCGCGACCCAAAAGTGGGTCGCGATTATACTTTTGGTGGGTCGCGCTATATTTTTAAATAGTACTCATCTATTATTATTATATTAATTTTTTGTCGAATGGTTCACTAAAAAAAAAAAAAAAAAAGGGTCATTCATTGATATCGTGGGTCGCCAGATTTTAAAAAATTTCCAAAATGGGTAGTACAATAAAAAGTTTGGGAACCTCTGCCCTATATTATATCGCGACGGTATATTATTATTATAATAATTTTCCTATATACGAAGCGCGTGTAGACACGGAAAACAATAATATATCGACGGATATACGACCCGGGGTCCTCTTAAAACCGTTTCGACACACTCGTATTCGCCGAGGGGGGAGAGGTGTTTTTTTATTTATTTTGTTTTTTTTGTACGCGCAGACACCGTATAGGCACGAGGACTTAATAATAAAGGGAAGAAGGAAAGCGAGAGGAAGAGATTTGTTTATATTTCTACATACGTACGTATACACGGTGACGCGATAAATCGCATCGAGAATTGGTTTTTTCGTTGTCGACGTGATAAATAATACGTATTATTAGGCGCCGTGATTTTCGTATACGATAAAGGTCGATTCACGCTGAGCCGACACTCGCAGACCGGCACCGGACCGCACAGACCCGTACCGAACCGACATTTTAGGGAGTATTCACATTGTACCGTTTTGCACCGACAGACACAGACCGTCATAAATGAAAAGTAATTTATTAATACGCACAGTCAAGTTGAGTAGAAGAACAAAAACGACTAAAAATTAAAAAACGTATTTGGGTGCATGACGTTTTAAAACGGAGAAAAATAGAGGGTGAATTTTATAGTTTATGTGGATCTCTTGAAGATCACGAAGAAAAATATGTTAGTAGTACTCTATAATATTCTATTTTGGAAAATAACGTCGTTCATATCCCACCGACACGCACCGACAAAACATTCTTTCAATACAATGTTGATGTGAATTAGCACATTAATTTATTATTGATTAATAATTTGTCGGTCCGGTGCCGGTCTGCGAGTGTCGGTTCAGTGTGAATCGTCCTTAAACCGTGCGTTCAGCACAGGCATAAACTCGGGAGGGGTGGGCCGCTCGTATGGAAATTCTACGGGGCGCCGATTTTTCCGTAAATCGAGGAACGACGAGTTCATACGAGTATACTACTAGCTGTTATATTTTATTAGAGTTTATTGGGAAAACTACGTATAATTGCATAACTAGGACGAGGACGATTTTGAACCGCGCGTTAAACAAACGACTGGAGAGTGAAAAGAAGGATAATGTGCAAAACAATAAACGAAAGATGCGAAATTAGATTTTAATCCTACGATATACGACTTTGGCGCTCGAGAAGCGGCGCGGCGTTGTTATCTCCTGCGGGGAAATTCGATTTGCATTCGATTCGTAGAGTCGCGAGACTCGTGTTTCGGAGACGGTAATGCGTCCGATACTCGCTGTGAAAACAACTCGATTTCAATAACGATTTGGGACGATTATGACGCACGGACGCGGGCTTGAACAGAGCGACGGCTCATTTCGATGAAAACTTTACTATGCGTTAGGAATAATGAGATTTTAAAATATTAAAAAGTCACGGCGAAAACCGTGTCGTTCTTACTCGCGCGATTTTAGCACGGGAAAACGACGAAACGGGAACGAGACCGTCGAAAGTGATTAATTTCCTTCGCCCCGGCGACTTTGACACAGTCAAAACTGTGCCGTCATAGACGCAACGAGAATTCGGATATTTTTACGCTCTCGAAAGCCGCGGTGGATTTTATACGGTTTATCGGAGGTCGCCGGGATCGTATTTAAATATTTTCACTCTCCTCGAGAAACACATAATGTTTAAATTACCGCGTGCGCGACGACGGATATTGCGATATATCGCGAGGGGTTGACTTATCCGAGTCGACTAAATTAAATAACGAAAATAAAAATCCGTTGGAAATATAAATCCGTTAAAATATTTGTAAACTCTACTCGAAATCCGCGAAGAGAGAAAACCAAAGTCTCGTCGAATATATATATTATATGTATATAATATTATACTTGGAATGTAAGTTTTCGATAGGAGAAATAAAAAAAAAACATTGTTAAAACCGTCGCGCGCGCGTTTATAATACGTAATATTCTCTGTTCGCATGTGAAACTTAACCGCTGTCATCGTTACGTACACTTTTTAAAAATTGATTTGTGACTTTCGCGACGACGTATAAAACACCGGTGTTAGTGGTTACATTTACGTATCCGCGTCAAAACCGTGAGAATCGAATAATAATAATACAAATCGAATGTTTGTCGAAACGTTTTATATTGTCATGGACACCGCCGAGAGCTCTCCGCGGAACACACAAACGAAATAATGCGACGGGAAGGGGAGCAAATAAAAATAATTCTTCTGAGCGTTACACGAAACGAACGTTAATTCTCGTCTCTCGCGTTCCGTTTCGAAAAGAAGAATAAATAAAACACATCGATTCTAAATAAATATTCATTTTCTCGTATATTCCGCAGCACGTCGCGTAAAAATGTACGTATTGTTTACCGTATAAACAACACGATATTTCGTATAATTCGATAGTTCCGCCGCGGCCGACTCTCCTTCGCGTCGTCGTCGTTTATATATTTGATTCGTCGTCGTCCGATTAAAATAACAATAATATGACGCGGAAAACTACAAACCCTACTCGTTTTGTCCGCCGCGAGAGAGAGAGAGTTCCTTATTGTGGAAAAAAAATGAAAAATCAAATTCACGGCGACAACGCGATTTAGAAGATTCCCCGCCGCGAGAGAGAAAAAACCTGTAAAAACCAGGCGATGACAGTTGGCCGGAATAAACGCAAAGTCGCTATTTTTTTTTTCCCGAGGCGCGAGAAACGTGACGTTTCGAATGCATTTCGCCGGTCGATTTTTTAAATTTTAAGAATTAACGAACGCCGCGGAATCGTCGGACGATGTTAGACCCTTTTCGAGTTTCCGATCGTATCTAAAACGAGTTCGATGACGGAAAAAGTCGCGCTGGTTTTTTAATTGAAATACCGTAGACACGTGTCCTGACCGGTCTAAAAACCAAAGTCGTTACGAGTAATAATAATTAGAATTTACATATTTTATAGTCAAATGCGCACGTCCCTACGAGACGCGCACTTTGAAGTTGTTGTTTTTTTCAGATTTTAATTACGTTCGAATTTTTTTTTTGCTACCACTTCATACCTGCGCAGTCACCGCGGTGGGCGGTAAACATTCGTTTCTCGTCGCGTTAAAAAAAAAAAGAAAAGTTGTACGCGCGTTAAATCGTGCTGAAATATTTAATATAAACGGGCGAAATGACCAAAGTTCGCGATGAGTTTTGAAAATAATAACTCAACAACGCACGTCCTCCACGCTTTTATGATTATTATAATTTATACCTATGTATAATAATCGGCTCGATAAAACGCGCGGCGAAAAGAAGTGTGTGAAAAAAATCTCAAAGTAAAAATCAATCGAGAACGGCCGATTTGGCTCAAATTTTTTTCGCCAGGAGAAGGTTTTTACGAAAAAAATTTTTGGGAAATCCAATCAGGGGAGGTGCTCAAACGGGGATTTTGTCATGTACTTTTGAAATTTTCGTTTATAAATGGTTGTTGCTATTGGTTATAGGAAAAATTCAGCCCATTTATTATGTAAGTGTATACCTATACTGTAACCATAGTGACCATTATCATTGTCTATAAATTTTTTTTGAGAATCATTTTCAATTAAAATATATAATATATACATACTGACAATAGGTTAGTAATTTTTCATAATACAAAAAGTTTTAAATGGCAAAACACAACGTTTGCAAGGACAGCTCTTTTTTAGTATGTACGCGCACAACTCGAAAAGTACTCGGTGGATTTTAGTACGGTTATCACTAGAGCCCGGAATTATATTCTTTTGCATATTTTTTTTGAGTCTATGCAGTCAGACGGGGGTTCGAAATCTTTACGAATCATGAAATGGCAAAAGTATTTTTTGCATATTTGAGAATATTTCAAGATAAAAGAATATTTCGTATAATAAAGAATATTAGATCGATTAATTTGAATAGATGTTCGATATTTTTGGTTGCAGTGACGTCCGTCACTGTTGACCGACCGTCGCACAAGTATGACACCAGAGCACATGGAACAAAATATAGTTGTCAACTGTTTTCAAAAACGTTCTTGGTTAAAAATTTAAAATAATTAAATATTAAATATTATTATCAATAATTTAATCGAACTTTTCTTAACACGAAATATATTTTTTATTGTGTACCTATTTCATATAGTATTTATATTAGAGAATATTGGAAGAATATTTTCAACTTTTTAAGAGAATATTAGCATCTTATTTTGGCAATTTTAAAAGAATATAATTCCGGGCTCTAGTTATCACTAATGGATTGGCCGAGTCTCGGGGAAGGTTTGGAAGCTATGGAACGTCTCGAAAATTCAACCCCCAAGGTGGTAAAAAGGGTAAAGTTAGAAAAAATCGCCTAGCCACAGAACCGCTGGAACTTTGAGTATCAAATTTGGTCAATAGTTTGGTTTTATTCAGTAGAGACATCTTCGGAAATATGAACGTCAATCAATACTACTGTGCGGGGACAGCTAGTAATAATATATAATAATCACTACTGGTACTGCAGGTAACCGCCGGCCAACCGCTCTATTCGTCGTCGTGCGCAAATATTGTGTTTTTAGTTTTTGTTTTTTTTTACAAAAGAACGTTGGAACGTTCGTGAAATTCTTATAAAACCGAAAGAAAAACGAGAACAATAATTTTTCTCTCGCCGCGCGCGTTGATCTCTCGTTTTCTCGACACTCGCAACGTTTTCCGAACAAGATTTATATTTCTATCAAACTCCGTGTACATGTTATAATATGTATACAACTCGGCTGAAACGTTTTGACAAAGAATTTTCTTTTTCCCGTGAGCACTTAATACACAAACGCAGTGGGGTAAACTACTCTCAGACACACTCGGGTCCGCCGCCGCCGCTCTCGCGGAATCGTATTTCGAATGCAACGCGATATCATTACTTTTACGACATTGACCCGCCACAGCCGTTGCGGCGGCGGCCCACCGGATTCGCGTGTCTCGTCCGATGTTTGTATAATTCGCGTGTGGTCCTAATCTTTTGTCGACCGAGAAGCGCTCCAAGACCCGACGACGAATCGATGATCGATCGGCGCGGCGTTTCTATTATGAAATATTAATTCTTCGAATGCGAGACCGCTCGACAATATGCGCGCAAAGTACGAACAAATATACAAATAGTGGAGTGAAAAAAAAAGGCGCGCCGGTAAAAACTCGGATAGTTACGTATTAGAACAGTGATCACCAGGGCTCGAGACTTGTAGCATTTGCATATTTTTTTGTAGTTTATGAAAAGATAGCAGAGTAAGCAATAAATCCGTTTCAGACAAAAATGAACTCAATACCAAAAGTTTTTAGTGCATATTTTTGCATATTCTAGAGGTTTTGCTATTTTTTCGACTATTTTTCTATTTATTGCTAATTAATGTAAAAAAATCGAAAACTCAGTCCCGCAAAAATACATATTTTGGCCACTCATCAGTGATCGACAGTTTTGGGACGTTATGAAACTCATTGTTATACTCAAATATTCGGAAACACATAATAATACAGTGCAATTATGAAGGTACAAACTGTAAGTTACTTTTTAATGATTTATTGATTTGAAATAATTATATTTTACAGATTGACAAAATTCGACACATAGAAATTAATGAGAACAGGAAAGAGTTTTTAGTCATAATTTGTAGAAAATTATAACTGTAAAATTATATAAAAATTTTTCTTTAAATTTTAATAATTATAAATTCATAAATGTCAAAATAAAAATTTTAAATAAATAATTTTTAAAGCATATTTTCATATTTTTAGTGCATATCATAGAGCATATTTTACATTTTTTCGGTGCATATAATAGCGCATATTTCATGATTTTTTAGTGCTATAAGTCTCGAGCCCTGGTGATCACCAAATATAAAAAAGTACGAATAATCCCGAAATAACGAAGATTTCCTTTTTTTTTAAGAAACGTTATAATGCAAATGGCAACTGTATTCGGCTCGACGTATATTTTTATTTTCACGAATGAAACAAAATGTAAAATCAGTTCATAAATTCGAACCAGATTTATCATTATTAGTAAAGCAAACTCGATTTTAATTTTACTTTTTTTAGAATATTTTGTCGTATTTGAAAATCTGCCACGCAAAACGCTTCCGCGGGTTGGGCACCACTGGTTTAGAAACACATTAAACACGGCCAGTGCGATCCCGAGCGCGGCTTTCGTTTAACAATCGATTCGACGAAAAGATACCAAAGACGTTTTCTCAAAACGACCTATAGTCGAAATCGATACTTACGAGACGACGACGCGCAGTGATTACGATAGCGATAGATTTGAACTATTACGAAAAATTGGTCTCAAAGTACCCTCCTTCAATTCAAGACAAAATCCTCCTTTTGCTATACCACACTCAAAAACTAATTATTTCTCTAATAGTCCTATGTGTCGCCTACCAACGTTATGCAATCAAATAAAAAATTTCGATTTCTTTTTTGATTCATGCATCACACGTTGAAGACTTGTATTTATAATTCAAATAATTAATGTTACACGTTTTCTTTAATAATTGTTAGTTCATTATTCTTATATTACTGTATTCCTACCCCTTGGGGTGTTGTTTATTTATTGATTTTTATAACAATAAATATATTATTATTATAATTATTATTATTACTCCTATCCGGTTTTTTTTTCTTCGAGTTTCTCTAGAAATCGAGTGATAATTATAATATTATATAATCAAACGGGCTCGCACACATTTCACACTGCCCGATAGAATATACGCGCCGAGCGTCCCGTAAGATCTAAAAAAAAAAAGGTCCTCTGCACTTTGCCGCGAACACGAGAGGAGCATGGAATATAAAGATTGTTTTTCGTAACGAGAACAAAAAAAAAAAACCGCGCGTAAAAAAACGTCTCTTTTATCCCAAGGTAAACATCGACGCGAACCCGTTTAGTGTCTCGCGCGCGTATAATATTTATTCGTCTGGGCCGCAGATAGGGGAGGAGCTTTATTATTCCGGTAGATTTTTTTTTCGTTCTGCGACGAGTACATCGAAATCGTTTTTAAACAAAGCGCGTCCGAAGTTTTGTCGTCGTGTCGGGGAATCGCCTACGGCGCGGCGGAGAAAATCGACACACGCAAATGGATTTGTCGTGAAAATCGTTCGTTTTACTCGTTTTAGCGAAAAAATCGATCGCCACTATAAAAACGGGTCGCCGAATCCGACACGTCGACGGGACGAGAAGACGCGCGCGCTCGCGCGCCACCACCGCCTCCTTAGTCTGAAATACGTAAATAAATAAATAATAAAACGGCGGACGTTCCGCGCGCGCGACTTTAATCACACTTAGCGACGGCGGCGCGAGCAAAGTTCGTATCCAGTTTAATAATTTAACTGCTGATTAATGGATTCTGCGAGAGAAACGCGCGTTTCCCGGTGACTTTCCACCCCGTGCGCCGATCGCGACGTTTCTATTTCGGAATTTGTCGTCTAATCTGGGGCCCCGCGGCCGCGTTTCGGGACGACGTACGTGCGCGCTCGCGCGATTTATCGGGGACGAATCGGCCGTCGACGGACGTTTTTCAATTGGTTATCGAACGACCGAGTCATATTGTATCGCTGCGTTTCGAAAATACGCCAAACTTTCGGGAGGGAAAAAAAAAAAGTTCAAACTGTTACGCGTCGCACAGCGGGAGGAATCACACCTTCTAGCCGGACAAAAATCTAAAATAACGATATTTAGCCTATTTATTTTTATATTTTTTGTAAAATACACTAAAATACATTATTTTTATTCAATATAAAACCAATATTCTTGGGAAAAAAAATTTTTACAGCATATCTAATTATAGTAAGTAATAACTAGGGCTGTGAAGTTGATGACCAAAAAAAATGCAAATGTTTGTTTTAAATTAACAAAAATACAATTTTTTTTAAATATTTTACTATAAAATTATATATTAATTTATCGAAGCTTACCAATATATCGAAATATGACATAGAAATGACAAAAAATGCCCTTAAAAATGAAATTAAATATATTAAATAAAAAAATTAATTTTTTAAGTTATCGACATAGTGGTAGACAAGAAACGATAAGAAGTGAACTACCTAGTGTGAAATCAGTAAAAATGACTTGAAATGTGGGAAAATGACGAAAAATGTCAAAAAATGACTTATAAAGTTAAAAAACACCAAAAAATGCAAAATAAAAATTAGTTATTCAGATCCACGTGCTAATGAAACACGTTTGTGGCCAGAAGAGCATCGTCTAGAACAGCGGTTCTTAACCTTTTGTAGGACACGGACCCCCGATGAAAGATTTTTACAAATCGCGGACCCCCTACCAATTTTTTGTCGAATTTTACAATTTTATATGAAAAAATATCCAAAAATATTGTAGCAATGCACTCATGTCACGTATTGACTTATGTTAGGTGTTAATGCTGCCGCGGACCCCCGACAAAAGTATTGCGGACCCCCAGGGGGCCGCGGACCACAGGTTAAGAACCGCTGGTCTAAAACGTTCCAAAAAAAAAAAATGCAAAATGCATCAACTTCCGAGCCCTAGTAATAACTAATGAACATTAAAATTAAGACTAATCACTACTATAGGTCTTATTCATTAGACTCGTTACGCCCCTTCAGAGTTTTCAATATCAAATAAATGTTTAGCTTCTGGAGGTAATTCAGTTTGTAATAATTTACTTTAATCCTATTATTATTGGATCATTTATGTTATATCAAAAGAAAGTTGGACTAATCTGTGTTTGTGTTAACGCGTTAAAACTACCGTATTATTATAATATACGAACGTGTTTCGAAAGGCGTGCAAACGTATTTTTTAAAAACCAAACGATAATCGCGCGGTGGTTATTTCGAAAAACCGTAGCCGAGCCGTAAGATTTCAGTTGAGAAATCCAGTCACTCGACTTCTCGGTTACTTTTTTCCAGCAGACAATAATAATTTCTCGTCAATCCACGACGACGACGAGTTGATTTTTTATCCTTATTATTTCAATTCGACACGGATTTTAATTGTTCCAAGAGTGGGGGGTGGTCGCGCGCTCGATAATTATTTACTGCGATATTATTATAATATTATGTTGTTCTCTATACACAAAACACCAGAAAATTTAATCGCGATTTAAAACCGAGTTTAAGCACACATTTTGTTTCTCATTTAGTTTCTAACGACTGTTATTCTACTAAAACTAAACAAACGAGTCGAGAAAATCGGTCGCCTCGCGCGCCTCGATTATAATAATCAGGATTATTCCGTAGCACTCGCCGCCGACTATTTATCGAACAAATTTGCAGAGTTATAAGCTATATAGACGTATAAATTTGTTTTCGGCATCTAATATTTTATTGAACATTCGAGATTATTTTTTTTTTAGTCCCGTTTCTCTGTATCTCCGGTCGTACGGGGTGGTTTTTTGATATATTTTGTTTATTTCATAAATCTCATAAATTGATGATTTTCAATGAAAAGGGTAGAAAGAAAGTTTCGCGGCTAGAATATAAAAAAAAAACCACCCACATTTCCGTTTCATTAGATTTTTCATATAATAATCTACTTTTTTTTCCCCGCGTGTTGGGTGGCCCGTCGAACGCGAAAATTTATGACTTCTTATCGGTCGTATTTAAATGTTAACAAAAAAAAAAAAAATCTCGTCTTCGTTTCCCCCCCCCCCCCCATTTATTCGTCGACTATATTTGATAAATCACTTTCGACGAGAGAGAAAATACATTTTTCTAATAAATCCTTTTGCTATTTTTCAATGTTTTCCCGGCGCACGTCGTAGTTTTAAATAATATCGAAAAGACAAACCACTACCAGGACGATCGCGCCTCTTCTCGCGATCACTCGAATTAAGATATAATAACGCTCAAAAGTAGTATAATATATTATCGGTCTGCGATTTACAACGACGCGATCGCCGAGGCCGACGACGGCGATTCGTCGCTGTCGTCGCAGCGCCCGTCCACCGACGACGACGGCGATCCGAAAACGGCCGACGTGTCGTCGCTGCTCTCGGCCGCGGCGGAGACGACGACGACGTCGGTGTTTCGCCGGAGCGGCGGCGGCGGCGGCGGCGGCGGCGGCGCGTCCTTCTCGTCCTCGGACGACCGCACGAATTGGGCCACGCGACCGGCGGTCCTCGGGTCGCTCAGGAAACGCGCGGCGTGCGCGTACGGGTCGTCCGGTTTCGTCCGGAACATTTCCCTCAGCAAAAGCGTCGCGATCGCTTTCACCTGCGAATTCCGTCACGTTATACTGACTTTCGAAACGAAAATTTCAGAAAGGTTTCTCTTTTTTCGAAAAAGAAAAAAAAAACGATACGTTTATAAACGATTCGCCGCGGGTGACGACTTTATCGAGCCAGCCCAAAGGTCTGCGCGCGTGTTTTGGATAAAATTCAATACGAAAACGTGGCCCGAAATTAACAACATCGTCCGCGCGTCGACACGCGCTTCGCATAGCATAATATGACGCGGCGATTTAGTATTAATATCACGTTTTAACGACAACAATAACAATAGGAACGACGACGCGCGATCGATATTCACTTCGGGGTGCCGGTTTAGATAGGCGAAATCGTCGCGACACGAATCGGCTCGCAGATCGTTCAGCACGCTCTGTTGTCGCGAGCTGATCACGTCATCGCGATACGGGTCCGTGGCTATCGGCCCGGCGTCGCCGCAAAAGTCCGCGTCCGTCGGCGGCGGCGCGTGGTCGTCGCGAAACATCGTATTCCTCTCGAGACGGGCGAAAAGAGCAGAGGGAATGCGAAAAACCACGGCGAAAACACACTTTGGCGTAACCAGGCGTTTCCGCGAAACAATACGAAACGCGCCGATTTGTAATCATAGCAGCGACCGAGAGAGAGCGCCAAGCTCGGGTTTAACTCGACGACGGCGGCGAGATCGAAACACTCTTGGCGATTCGTTTATTAACATCAATTAACCACGCGGGGGCTGAACCCGTTTTAGGCTACACCTACATTGGATCCGTATTTCTCCCGATCCGATCCGATCGGGATCGGAAAGAAAAGCAAACATCCTTATCTTAATGTTAGTGCCTACATTGGAAACGGAGCTCCCGATTTCTCGATTCCCGACACTATCCGATTTGGCGGCCGATCAATCATGTTTGTGTTTCCATTCCGATTCTCCAATCCGACGAGTAGTTGTGGCTCGTGCGATTTTATCATATGAAACTATAAAACTCGGTCGGCGGTTTCGTTTTATATAACGGAAACTCCCGGAGAAAGGATTTTCCGAAATTCGACCCCTATCGGGTTAAAAGGGGTGAAACGGGTAAAAATGAAAAAAAAATCACCTGGCCGGAACCGCTGAAGCTATGGGTGTGAAATTTGGTCAGTAGTTTCGTCTTTTATAGTGGAGTCCCCTTGAGAAAGGATTTTTTCAAAATTCCACCCCTAGAGGTGTTAAAACGGGTAAAAAGGGTGAGACTAGAAAAATTTCCGCCTGGCCGGAACAAGGTAAACAAGTAGTGAAAAATCATCCAGTAGACAGCTATCTAAATTAAATTCGTCGACCCATTTTTTAGTTTTACGTCTTTTTTGGTGGACGTTGTTATCCAGTAAAAACCGGCACAAAAAAATCGTCTTCCGAATCACTCATTTCGCGTATTTGCCGCAATCGGTTCTACAGCAGACTGCCGTAGAACCAGGGACTGGAACCGAACCGAAAAGAACCGGTTCTAGAACCGGAACCTTGGCCAAATTATAGAACCTTAACCTTTAAAAAACCTTTAATTAAAATTTTAAAGAACCCAAACCTGAACCGGAACCTCGATCAAAAAAGTGTTATTACTTTTGGTTCTAAACGGTTCTTTTCGGTTCTTAGGACATATTATTATGTATTTCATATTTCAAAAGAAATAATATGTTACACTATTTGTATTTCTCCTACAAAATTGTATTTATTTTGGTCAACGTCGATAATGATTGCGATAACACCTATTACGGACGGCGAGACGCGTCTCATTGCGTATAATTAGTAAACCCCTGACTATTGCAATATGTTTATAAATACATTGTGTAGGAATAGCAGGAAGTCATACTAATTTTTTCGATAAATATTATTAAAGAAAATGGTTTTTCCAAAAAGTGCGGTGTAAACACCGCTGGCGCGACCGCTAGAAGGTTAAGAATTCTATAACTGTACAACGAAAAACCGATTTTAACAATTACAACAATATAAAAACATACATAATAATGAATGACGTTCAAATTTGTAAATATTTACAAAACAAAATTATTTGTCTCGTGTTCTAATTTCTAAGTATAATTTTTACCAGATATTTTGATTTTTTAATAAGAATGTGTGATATTTTAAATTAAAATGCATGTTATATACTTTTTTCCATGTTATCAAAAAAAAATTTGAACCGGTTAAAACCCTTATTAACCGAAACCGGAACCGAAACCCTAATTTTGTATTTTTAAGTACCGAAACCCAAACCGGAACCGAGATTTTAAATATTAAAGAACCGGAACCGAAACCAGAACCCTTAAAATCGTAAAGGTTCCAGTCCCTGCGTAGAACGATTAGATTAGATAAGAATCGGATTACGGATCACGTCGGGACCATTGTAGGCACTCACGTGTGACGTCGTCGGATACCGATTCTCGCACGACGTCGGATCGGGAGAAATACGGATCCAATGTAGGTGTACCCGTTGAAAATAGTCACAAACGAAACGATCGCGGGGAAATCGCTCGTCAACAGCGTCCGTCTAAAAACGACAGTGGATGACGAGCGGGGAATTTCAGCGATTTTCATATCCAAAATGAATAAATATAATAAACAAAAATCATCTGATGTGATGTATAAAATGACATTCTCCGAATCGAGACTATATTCGCTCTAACTAAACGCCAATCGATTTATTTACCCAACTGGAAAAAAACGTTTGTCAAATACACAAACTACGACGACACATGACGTCTGTGAAAGCGAGTTTATTTACAAGTGATAACAATAATTATCGAGCGATTTCCGCGGTAATATTATCGGGTAGTTTCGAGTTTGATCCTCCTAATCACACTCTCCGAGAAAACATCCTAAACACTAAACACAACTAATCAAATTTGTGACGACCCCACTTTAGGGTCCGTTGTCACGGGGCTCGAGTCGTTCGGGTGTTTATAAAATGACAAATAACACGATATAGTTTAACATTTCGATTGGAAATTTAATTTGCGTCCGGTAAATATCGCGAAAAGCGTTTAGATTCTAGTTACGTCCCCGGCCTCGGTCTCCGCGATTTCATAACGTTTAATAAACAGTGTTTTATCGAAAAGCGTTGTAACGATCGCGCGCGAAAAACAATGCTATTTTTTACTCGACGACAATATTGCGGCGCGAAAAAAAAAAATAAAACGTTTCCGACGACTATATACTATACACGTTATATTATATTATGTGGTCGGAAGAGAAAGGTTTTTTTTTTTTAGTTTCGCAACGGCGCGGCGGCGGGCGACTGGCTGGCGTCGAATTTCCGCGCACGATATTATTGTGTTTGGCTTTTTAGTGCCGCCGCCGCCGCGGCTGTACAATCGCAGCGGTCCTAGACATAAATAAAGGGAAAAAAAACGTGGTCTTTTTTTTTTTTTCATTTTAGAAACTCGAAACCCGCGCCGCGCCGGCTATACGTCATAATAATATTATATTATATACGCGCGATTTGTAGCGGAAAAATAATAAAATCTAAATTTATAATTTCCGAAAATATTTTTCGAATCGGCGGCGGTTGATCGAAGAATCTTTCGAAATACTATTATCATACAAAACATTATTTAATCGTAAGAGTGCGAAAACGTCACGACCGGTTTAAACAAATATTTTATTAATAATATTATTTCATTAATGATTTTATATATTTTTCTAATTATTATACGTATATCAAAACGTACGTGAAATATTTTTAAAGACAAGAAAAAAACCGCGCGGAATTCGCAATAATCACTCAGTTCGCCGCGGCGAGACGCGCTTATGTATTTATCGATCGACATATAAATTGTAAGTTATAGTGGTGTCCTTATTTGTTCGTTAGTATTCGCGAGTTTACTGCCGAAAATTTCCCCGAGTTCTCGTCGCGTCCTCGGGGGAGAACCCTGCAGAGACGAGCAGTCGAGAAAAATCCTTGGAAAATAAATCCCCGGTTAAACTTTCCGCGTCTCTATACCAGACGTCTCGGGTGCCAATCCTTAATCCTCGCGTCGAGTGAAAAAATATACCCGACCGTTTTTTTTTTTTTTTTTTAATCTCGGCGCAAAACAAAATTCCGAATTTTCTCGCGGCTTTTTTTCTAAAATCGAATGATTTCTTATATGTAAACGCGTTACTTATACGAGTTTTCTCTCTCTTTTATTTCAACTATATAAAGTATGAAAACTTTGGATTTTTTTAAAACGTCGCGCAATATATCCGCTTATCTTCTCGGCGCATCGTTTAATTATTTCCAAAAATAAATGTACCGTAAAGTCAAGTGAATTGTTACTCTGCGCGCGCGCGCGCGCCAAAACACCAGTCGGATACACCGCGATATCCTGGGGCCGGAGGGAGGACCTCGTGAAAGGACCTTCGCGCAGAAACGATTGCGCGTTATTGTATTATTTCTCGTCCTGCCCGCGGTATTTACGATGACGAGTGCATTAATTACAAAACCGTTACAAAACGGTTATTATCGCCGTTAAGAATTCGCGCTGAAAATGGAGTTTCGATGACTAGCGTTCGTTTTCTACGCGTGTTTTTCTTTCGTCGTACGACAACGATTTAGAACGCGCGCATTGTCCTCCTTCAGAGTAAACGCGACGGCCACGGCGGCGGCGGTTTTACGTAATTATTGCGCGTTGCAACGGAAACGACCCGAATAAATACGCGTATTTATCGAAATTACCGATAGGGTTAATCATTTTTTTTTTCCCTCGACACAGGAGGGGGGGGGCGAATAATAATTATACGACGACGCGACCGGCCGAGTAGAAAATGAGTTTGCCAAACAAAACTATATGGAACAATAAATTCCGTCGCGTTATCGTCGCGAAACAGAAAGACTGCGCGTCGTCGCACCCCGCCGGATAGGTTATATATATACGATTCAAATCGTCGTCATTGTATCTCGCGTTCGCTCTCGTAACGAGTACAATATGAAATAGAATTTCCACACCGTGTCGTGTGCAAAAAGTCAATATTTGTCTTCCGTCTGTCCAAACTCCATTAAAAATGGGGGGGAAAACAATAACAAAAACTAGACGGACAATACGAACGATGCGTGCGGCGACGAAAAGAGACAAAAAAACAAAACAAAACAATTACAACGCACCGCAATTATTATATTATTACGGCACGAGACCTTCTCGTTTGGCGGCGGCACGTCGAGTTTTGATAAATCGACGTCGTCGTCGTCGTTATTATATTATTGACCGCGCGCGTCCGTCCGTCGTGTTTGCGTATCGCAACATAATAAACACGACGGACGTACCGTTATTTCGATTCGCTGCGTCTATGTTTGGGAACCACTGGTCTGGGGCGTGCACCGTAAACGCATATTGCAATTTTTTTCCCGAACGCGTTTGCCGCTTTCGAGTACGAAATCCGTTCCGTACGATCAAAGACGACAACTCGGAGGGTTTATTTTATTTTTTCTCGAATTGTTCGCGAATTAAATAACAAACTACATCTGAACAACAACTAGTAGTATTCAAGTCGAATTATTATATACTCCTAAAAATATAATTTGTTTCGCTTTTATGTGGCGGCGGCGGCAAAAAAAGAAAGAAAAAACGGCGCCAACAGTCGGACAAACGAAAGAACCAAAACGTGCAAAACTATACGACGATTAACCCCGTGTCTCGAAGACCTGCAGAAACCAAATAAAAAAAAAAAGTAGGCTTTTTATAAAACATTCAATTATTGATTGACTATTGATGTACTATTATTGTCGTTAAATTTCGTCGTGTAAATTTAAACGGAAATTTAGCTCTTAGAAAAAAAATCGAGGAAAAAAAAATATCCGACTCGACCTTGTTGTTTTTTTTTTTGTAATTTTTCAGCGAATTTTTCAACCGTAAACGTCAAGTGAATCGAGTTAAACGCCGTTACGGACCACCCGAACGTCAAAAAACGAGGACGCGACGTCTCGCGGAGACCGGGGTTTAAATGACCCAATTCGTGGGGAAAAACGCGTCTAAAAAATCCAACAATAATAATAATAACGTCACCGTTCGTTGACATCGTCCGTCGAGGGTGAAATCGTTGAGATTACTCGGTTATTGGCCGATTTTCTACATATTGTATATTTTGTTCGCGTGATTTACGCGAAAAATCGTTGGCCGCTCAGACGCACAAAACAATACCGAGTACGATATAATGACGTTTCGATCGCGAAAAACGCTACACTTTGATCGAATCCGTAAATTTCGATACGAGTCGAAAAATATTATCAGACGATTTAATTTTTGAAAAAAAACAATAGAAAACTCTCGTGCGCGTAGTGTAATTATTATTATTCGCGCCGCGAGGTACACGTTTTCTCGGAACGATACAATTGTCGAGATAAAAAATAATAAATGTTATTTTCATTTTTAACGCTTCGGGTACTCAATAACCGTGCCGCCGAGAGGAGGGTTTATTTAAAAGGAAAAAAAACACCGTCCACCACAGTAATTTCGTTGGCGCGTTTAAATTCGCCGTTAATTCGAGTTGAAACATATTTTTCTAGCGTTTTCCTAACGTATTCGCGCGAAAAGTTTTGTCGGTTCGTTTATTCAATAAGATCGCGTATCTTATGACGGTCCAGCGGTCTCAAACATACGGCCCGCGATAAACAAAAATACATTTCGAACAAAAAAATCGTAAAAAAGACAGTTTTTAGCGTACTCGTACTCGAGTAAAAAAGAGGACACCTAAAATTTGGCCAGCGAAAATTACGGATCGGCATCGCCCCGACTAGGGTAATTAAAATCGAGCGCGTACTCGAAAACTCGGCGTATACACGCAATAGCCGTTTACGAGCGGATATGATAAAAAAAAAAAAAAATTCCAGACGCCCGCGTATTTATTTATTATTCGGTTTCTGTAATTTCGATTTCCCGAGCGGCGACGCTGCAATACGATCGCGCGCGCGTGTTTTTCGCGTCGTCGCCCGTTTGCAATAATATAAACCAGGGGTCGGCAATAGGCGGCCCGCGGGCCATGTCCGGCCCGCGGAAGGAAAAAATATGGACCGCCAAAAAATTTTTTAATTTTCCTATATATCCTATGCATCACTCCCCCCCCCCCCCATCCTTCATAACAAAAATTAAACTAATATTGAAATCGATTTCATGAGGCGCTGAGACAATAATAACGGTTAATCATTATCTGTGCTGTTGTTGAACGTGCCGCAGTCACGGCTGCGGGCCGAGTCGCTTGCATTCGCGTGTGTGCGTGTAAAATACAATATTCAGATTTCAGAGGCGATCTATTTTTATGATTTATTAGGAAATTACGATAGCGTTCATCGTATAAAGCTGTTTATAATAATAGTCACGATAACAGAACACCATACAAAAATGACGTTTTTAAAAAACCGATACCGTTCAAGATTAACAGATCACCACCTTGAAAACACTTTACGCATCAGCTGTTCTCCAAGAGTACTAGATTTTAAAAAATCAGCTCAAGAAAAGAAATGTCATTTTTCTCATTAAATTTTGTTATTATTAGTATGAATGTATTATTACTTTATAAATAATTAAATATTAAATACTGTGTCTTAAAATGTGTTTTTAATACAAAAATAAATACATTAATGATAAAATTATGTTTAAGATTTTTTTTGGCCCTCGAAATTTTTTTTTTTTTAAATATCTGGCCCGCCATATAAATTAATTGCCGACCCCTGATATAAACCCTTGTGCGTAGTCGAGTAATAACTCGATTGCGCGTAGTCGAAAGTTCGTGCTCTATTGCCACGTCGTTCGGATATAATATATATTATGACATGACGCGTTCTTCTCGTTTGTAAAGTAAAACGCGCGACTCTATTAAATCGGTTATGTCTTTCGGCGGTGTGAGGCCGTGACGCGAATAACACTGCGCGCACATAAGCTCTCTCACTGTTTTATAGTAACTATACATAGACGATTCGAACAAATCCGCAGTATATTTCTATTTTACGCCATGTCCGTTTATGGAAACACTGTTTTCTCGTCGCCGCCGCCGTCGCGGACGGACGTGAAACGAAACGAATATTTTTTCTCCGGAAAATCGCGGTCGTTTGATTTTTTACAACGCGTCTCCGCTACGGAGAAACGTTAAAAAAAAATACTACGCTCGACGACGAGCGCGTTCATCGCCGTCGCGTTTTATTTGTGATTTTTTTTTTTTTTATACCCGCGCGTGGCCATCGCGTATGCCGCGGCGGCGATCGTGCGAATCGACGCGAAACATAATAAATAATACAAACGTAAAATGTTTTCGAAAGAAATCGTTTTGACGAATCGTATATATAAATACTTTACGCGGGTAATACGTATTTACCCAAACGTTAATGAAAGCCGAGTGTTTTTTTTCAAACGATGTTTTTCGCAAAATAAATCTATTACAGCAGACGCGTAAAAAACTAATAAACGGTCTCGGCGCCCCTGCACCGGGTATCGTAATCGCACTGCGATTTCAGACGATTTCGGAGGTTGAAAAAACAGTGTACATAACATTTTATAACTTGATCGCGTCGACACACAAATCGATATACTAATACAACGCCGACATGGTGTTCGTGTGAGAAAACAGAAAAACAGAACATTTCTTCTACAGAAGGAATACCCGACGACGAAGATTCGAACGATTCTGGCGTGTGGTTTTATCAATCGTATATTTTATTCGGAAACGACTCGAACGCGCACTAAAATCCCCGGACGACTGGACCTCTCGCGTTCGATTATTTATACGAATCTAACGAGCCCTTTTACAGTATCATCGAACGTCGTTTTAAAAATAACATCGACTTGATCCAAAGTCGTATCGAAAAAAATCTAACGAAAAAGGAGTCATTGAAAAAAGTCTAACCTGTTTTGGACTTGAAGAATGATGAGATCGCAAAGAGATGTCGATTTCTCGAATAGTAAACAGGGCATACAATTTTATAGTTTAACAAGTCGATATAATAATATAATACAACGCCGTCGTGGTGTTTGCGTGAGAATTCTACAGAAGAAATACCCGACGACGAAGACACGAACACGATTTTAGCGTGTGGTTTTTATCAGTCGTATATTTTATTCGGAAACGACTCGAACGCGCACTAAAATCCCCGGACGACTGGACCTCTCGCGTTCGATTATTTATACGAATTTAACGAGCCCTTTTACAGTATCGAACGTCGTTTTAAAAATAACATCGACTTGGTCCCAAGTGGTATCGAAAAAAAAATCCAACGAAAAAGGAGCAAAGAGATGTGTCGATTTCTCGAATAGTAAACGGGGCACATACGTACAATTCGCATGCACCGACGTCTCGGACCCGAGATAGAGTCAGTGGTTCCCAACCTTTTTTATTCCACGCCCCCTTTGTAGATTTTCGAAACTCTCGCGCCCCCTCCCCCTTCTATAACGTGAAAAATATATCACTTTTTCGTGTACTTTACAAAGAAATTATAAAATATCCGAGATGAATTCAATTTTATAAATACAAACTGTATTTTGTAACGACTACTTACGCCCCTCCCCCCCAGGTTGAAAAAACGGGTAGGTCTCGTTTGTGTGGGCTTTTTAAAAATGTAAAAATCGAATATTATCTTAAAACGCGCGATCAATTTTTTCCCCCCCTTTTCGTGTCCGACACGGTCGCGGGGGGGGGGCAAACAAACGAATTTGACGTGCACTCCGATACATTACACGGGTGAAACATTAATCTCGCGCGCGCGCGCCACTCAGACGACGTGTCAAAAAATACGTCGCCCAGGAGCGACGAGAACCGGTATAGAAACGGTCGTTTTCAACGCCGCCGCGGGCGTGTCGACGATTTGAATACGTTTTTTTTTTATTATTTATTTTTTGTCATTCCCGCCGCGTTCTATAATATACCCTGGAGCGGGGCGACCGGAAAACAATACGGCGCAGACCCGTGAAAACGCCGCGGGAGAAAGAGGATTTTTTTCGCGCTCTTATCGCCGACGTTGAAATGTAAGCATTCAATTGACAAATTATAAAATAATCTAAAATTACGATAATATTCCTTTACTGCGTCGTTGGTGAGCCACGTCGTCGTGATTTCGACCAAACGCGCGCGATAGAGCACGCGTTTCTTTATTTATCGCTCGAGAGGATTGCGCGATCGTAATTAAAACCTTACGCACTCTACTTTTTTTTTACTTGAAGTTTGCAGCGCGACTTAATTAATAGTCATTCGGCTGAAATAACCGTTGGAAAAAAAGGAAACGACTTTCCCGGAGTTTACGATCAATTATTAACACTATTTTTTTTCGATAGACTAATCGGCCGCCAAAGATTCGTAAACTATATCTCAGATTCATCTCGAAACGGTTAACTACAATAATATTATTATTACTACGTGAAATTCATTAGGTTATTGTAAAATTTAAGCCGCTCGTCAAAAAAATTACCTGCGGCAAAAATAAAAGATCGATTTGGAAAACGGGTGGAATGGAGAGAGAAAAAAAGTTAGCCGAGTACGGCCCCCCTCAAAAAAACAAGAAGGATCGCGCGTGTTTTTTCATTTCGCCGAAATCACATTTTATCGCTCAGCGATCAATAAGAACGCCGACGACGACAAAAGATTCATACCACCGCGGTCGCTCCAAACGAATAAATCTTCGCGGCGGCGTACACCGTCAGATATTTTTTATACGTCCGGTCGTAATGGCGAAGGCGAAATCGCGTCGTTTGTGAAATATCGCCCCGGCTGCGACCCCCCGAGTACAGTGACATGGTCCGATAATATAAATAAGTCAGACACAGAGAGCGGGTACAGCGGACAAACTCCTCGTCGTCGTATGAAAATAATTAATACTCTACAAACGGATGGGATATTTTCGCCGTCGAAACCAAAAAATCGTCTAACCGCTCCTGAAATCGTATAGAACAGTGGTTTCCAACCGGGGGGGGGGGGGAAATTCCCCTAGGGGGGAATTTAGTGATGATGAAATAACAAGAAATATTATATTTATAAAATTGAAAACAATAAATTAGTCTTCGGACGGTCGCCTATTGATAACAATTTTACGAGTATTTTATAATGATTGACCTAAGCAGGTAATGTAATATTAAAAGGTACAACATTATTATATAATCTAATATTCTAATCATTCTAATCTAATATTTAGTCGGCTATTCTATTTTCGGGCCATCTGTCGGCCTCCGATAACGGATAATGGAAATTAGTCGATAAAAAATAATTATTTCGTATCATTAAAACAAAAAAAGGTCTTTTTAATTCTAATTTAAAGGGGGGGCATGGGATTTTTGAAAATTTACAAGGGGTGCGTAGAATAAAAAAGGTTGGGAACCACTGGTATAGAAGGACGAAAAATTCAAAACGCTCGTGAGAATTTCAAGCGCAAACAGATCGAAATCCCAAGGACGAGGGGTGGGGGGGCTATTCTTTTCGAAATATCCGAATCGTTTAAAACCCGTCAGTAGGCGCGTGTATATTTCCAACACGGTTGGGCTCACTTTCCCAGTTTTTACTAATAATACTAATGATGTAAATTGAACCGTAAATGAGAATTTTATTACGAATAATTAATAAGGATCACTTTGCTTATTTATTAACAACTTATCACAATTAAAAAACTAAGATGGGGAAATATCTGAAATAAAAATTTAAAAATACATACATATTAATTGATTACGGTTATAGTTTTAAAAAATAATAATACTTGGAGATGAAAAATAAAAAATAAAAATGTTTCAGTTATATTTATCGGAACCGACAAGTTTAATCGATTTAATGGATTGGGTTATTTTATTTATAGAAAAGTGCCCAGATAACATAAGATATACGTAGTTTTCAACAATAATTTATTATTTAAAAACTAAATTGAAACCGGTGGGTAGCTAAAAAAGAATTTATATAGCCTTGAAAAGCCACGCGGAATCGTCCAAAATTGCGGAATAATTACATTTCTTTTCGGGTTCGATACAGTGTTTCGAACAGCACGGTCTGACGGGGAGGTCATCTATGACTATGACTACGATTTTAAAAGAAGTAAAACGCTCGCAAAAGCGTATAATTCTATAAACTGTCGGAGGAGGAGGGCGGGGCGGCGTGCAAATTTAAGAGGTCGCCTCGACTTGTATTTTTCTCTATTAAAATTATCGCCCGATAATAGACCTAAAATCGTCGCCCATAATAAGACGTATTATATCGAAAAAACGAAAAGACGACGAGTGATTTAAAAAACAAAAACTGCTTTTATTCAAACTAATAACGGAATGAGCGCCGCGCGACTTCTGACGGGTCGAGTTTTTCAAATACTCTATCGCTTAGATAGTGCAGCCCCTAGTTATTTGTTGCGGGAAAAAAAATAAACTCGATGCGATAAAAAGGAAACACTTTATTACGACGACGTTTTCGTGTTTCGATAAACGCGATTGGTCGCGAAAACAGGTGGAACGACGACGACGACGCACTCGCCAAAATAATACGCTCTTTATTTATTACGCGTAACTATTACGTACGTACGTGTTTCGTACGTGCCGCGTAGACGATTTTTATCCTGCGGAAATTCCGTTTTCGCGACACTCGCGGCGGCGGCGGTGGCCTACTTAAATTCTCGACCTGCGGGGGGCGCGGCGAACTTTTTTTCGGGTCGGACGTGCCAACGTTTTGTAATCGAGAGATTACAGTTTCCCTTTTTTTTTTTCCCCCGTTTCGCGCGCCAGAAAACTCGTAGGCGCGAGCAAATAATATACGTCGTATATATCGTATTTTTTAAAAACGCGCGCGCGCGCGCGTTCGAAACGTTTCGTTTGATCGATTTACTACGGTCTACTCTAATACTGCCGTGCACACGTCCTATCGCGTTACACAAAGCGAATTCACCGGCGGCGCGGCGGCGTGCAAATTATTTATTTAATTTTCGTTGGACGATTTTTTTGAATTTCATTTCTCTGATTTTCGAAAGTACGTTTATTTTTCGAGTGCAAGTAAAAAAACGTATAGTTTCGACTCGAATCCGGCGACTTTGTCGTCGTCACGCGCGACGCGGGTAAACCACCGCCGTTCTTTGATGGCAATCTCTTCACAAACAATTAATCGCATACGGTTTATGTAAATTCCCGGACCGTGTTTATTTTTATTTCCCCCCCCCCCCCACTGCCGGCAGACTAACGCGCGAGCGCATTTTCAACTACAAAAGGCGCATTATAATTTATACATAACATATTGGTTTTACAACGACGACGAGCGTATATAATACGCTGCTGGTTTTCGATCGGTTTTTTTTTTTTTTCGTCCGCGCACGCTAAATTGTCGGCCCGTAATAATAAGTTCCGCTTTTGCCGATTGAAAATTGCACACACACACACACAGATCGAATATTGAAATAAGCCAGTCGAAAATATTCCGACGACGCGACGACGTCGGAACAGGCGAAAGAAAAGGGGAACGAAAACTCGTCCGAGCCAGCTTCCTATTTTAATCGGTTTTCGTTTCCGGGATAACCAAATCGCCGACGAACACAACATTTACGGTCGCGAGACTACACGATATAATATTATTCGAGATTTTTTTTAATTCGTTAAAATCATCGGAAAACACTTTTTACTTTTTTTTTCTGTATTTTTACACGGGTAGAAATGCCGAACGAGAGGGACTGGATCGGGGAGAGGCTTCGATCGATTCGATTACTATCGACAACACGTTCGAGTTGCGAGATGACGCGTAAAGTGTTTAATCTTTATTATTATAATAATTGTTTATAAACGATGCCGAGGCCAGTGGCCGTCGTCGTGGCCGCCATTTGTTTTT
Organism: Drepanosiphum platanoidis; assembly: GCA_948098885.1. NCBI lineage: Eukaryota > Metazoa > Arthropoda > Insecta > Hemiptera > Aphididae > Drepanosiphum > Drepanosiphum platanoidis. The sequence goes on from OX402539.1 coordinate 6,523,962, forward strand.
CGCACAAAGCGATTTGTCTACAACTAAACGCGACGAAGCACTTCTCGGTAAACGGCGCACGCGATACAAACAACAATCGTTTCCGAACGCGAATAAAGCGTCCGCATAATTCCCCGAGTCTCGACGTCGAGCTGGAATAACAGTCGTCGCGATTTCGAAATAAAACGACGCGAAACCATGTCGGTTTTACCTGCCGCCAAAGTCGATCGCTTTTACCGCCGGATTTCCGATGTTAAAATGACGTGTTTCCGACGGCGCGCGTCCATTACACGACGACGACGACGACGACGACGACTGCACAATGAAAATGTAAATCGGACGTTTTTAAAACAAACGGTTCGGTCGGGCTACGAAGAATAAAAGCGGCGGCGACGACACAAGACGTCGTGTATGCGATTCTAGAGAAAGCCAACGCGATTTTCGTCCCGTTTTCGGACGATAAAGACCGGATTCCTTCGATTGGTCCGCAAAAATTATGTCGGCGGGCCAAGCATATCCTCGCCGTCTTGGTCGTCCCCAAAAGCGGGGCTTTAAAATTATTATTATTTACTCGACATGACCGGCCGCGCGGTGGCAGGCGATAGTTTTGACACCGAACACCGACGGAAACGATCGGAAACGATTTTTACGACCACGTTCGTATAATATGGAATTCACGTCTCCGAAAACGACAGAGTTTTTTTGTCCGCCGTCGCGTCGTCAGCATCGATTTCGGACGCGTACGCGGTGGGTCCTCGTCGTCGTAAACCGAAAAGTATTAAAACGTTTCGCCGCACTTGACCTACTTGTCCGTCTCGCGAGCTCGTGCGCGACCGTTTTCGTCGGCAATTTCACGCGATACACATCGTCGACGGGTGCTGCAGCAGCGACTGAGCGCCAAAAGGACCCCACGAAAAGGGCGAGAATCCGACGCGGAGTAAATAAACTCCTACGATAGTTTTCTCTCATTATCGCCTCCGCGCAAACGGAAAACTCGACAACAACAGCGCGTTATCAGCGCGTTAATATTTCACGCGTGCGACGGCTGTTTAAGCGCCGCGGGAGAGATCGCGTTCGGGCGATCGTAAATATTATAATATGTCCTCGAAAGAGGGCGCGTGCACTCGGGAGGATTCGGAAACTCGTCGCGATAATAAGACATCGATATAATCGTTATTGATATCGTTAGCGTCGTCGTCGTTTGCTCGTAGTAAATCGACGATGGCATAAGTGAACGGGCGCGCGCGCGATTACCGCAGTGTATTATTATTACAATAGACGTCGCGCGATGATATACTGCGCGAGCGTTTCGACAGCGGAATTATTATTATTATTAACGTCGTCGTTTCATTGTGTATTAGAGGAGGTATATATGGCACACGCGCGAGCGACTGCGCGTCGGATAATCTCCGAGAAACAGTAGTTTCCTTCCTTCCTTCCCTCCCTCCCTCTTTGCCGCGGCGCGTTCGACGTTTGTTCGTCACACTATCGTGGGAGGGGGGGTGGTGGTTTTCAAAAATCGATTAAAATAATAATATAACGATAACAAACCTTTTTTGTTTTTGGCTAAACAACGGGCCAAGCGCGCGTCGATACAAATACGAAAACGAGTAAAAAAAAAAAAAATTAAAACCAATAAATCGCCCCCCCCCATCGAACAAAACAGAATTCCGTGTAATCGCGCCGCCGTCAAAACGTACATCGTAAATCGCCACGTTCCGACGCGGACTTGTATTTAGCGTTTTTCGTCGGGTACAACGTTCGTTATTATGCAACGCGTAAATCTTCCGATTTTTAACGCAAACGTCCGAAAGATTGACTTCCGGTCGACCGTTGACCGGCGGATACAACAAATGTATATTCTCGAGACGGACAATTTATATTTTTTCTCTACTATTAAATACTATTTCGTTCGTTTGATATCGCTCGATTTTACCGGCGCGCGATACAAAGTTATATATTCTCGCCGCGCAGTTATACAAGTGGCGGTCGTTAAAAACGTGAGAAATGCACAGTGAAAAACGTAAATAAAATTATAAAAAAAACGCGATGAAAAAAAAACCGTTTTCCGACGGCGGCGTCCTAAACGGCCTACGCGACGACGCGCGACGCGCCGTCCCCGTCATTCTCGCGATAGGCCTCTAGCGAACGATTGTCATATCGCTTTTTACGCGTTAAGGGCGTTGCGATTGAATACGATAATTATTTTTCTCTACCCTTGGCACTTGGCCCGAAATAGTTTTACGAGTGCGGTCGATCGGCCCGTCGTCGTCGTCCGATTCAATCGTCAAACTCTCGGGCCACTCAAAAACGACACGTTTGGCGACCAAAGAAGAAGCGCTTTTGAGAAAAAGGAGACGTCGACACAGAGACCTCGCGCGGTCGTCGCCGACGGAATTTAATTAAATATATAATTTATAATTAGAGTCCGGATTTGTGTGCATTTATACATATTTGTAATGAGTGTATGCATTTCGATGGGAGTAAGAAATGTGGACGATTTGTGTAACAGATAATGATGCATAGAAAAAAGTTTATTTTGCATATAAATGCATATTTTGTATAAAAGATTATTAAACCAATTATTTTGTTTCAATTTCATCGTAGAAATATTATTATAGTTCATTACGTATCGTTGGGAAATAAATGTAATTCTCATTGTATGTTATATTTTTGGACAGTTTATGTTAAAATTATAATATCTCGTTTATCGCAAGTCGCAACACCGACTGGTTTTATTATTAGACTTATATTTTGTAAAGTATTATGTTTAATTTGTTGAATATATTTTTAAATATTTAGTAGTTCTTTAATAAATGTTTAAAGTCGAAGTCTATAGTTAAAAAATGAAGTTATTCAATATATTTTTTAATATATTTCGGGTATAAGAGCATATTTTTGCATAATATATTGAAAAAAAAATAAGAGCATATCAAGTGCATATTTTGAAGTTTTTTGATGCATAAATGCATACTATTTTGGCCTTTTTGAGTGCATACGAATCCGGACTCTATAATAGTTAATTTTAGCACTGTGTTTAATATTCGATTTAAGTATTTACAAAAACGGGTTCGCCATCATTTGTTCGTTATTTGGAGATAAATTTACATACAATCGACTGTAGAGGTCATAATATAAATACGTATTTCGTAAAACGGAAGTTATACATCTATTTAAAATTTTGTTTAGTTTTTTTCCGTTTATTGAAACGTTATATTATATTATGCAAACGGTAACTTAAAATGTCGTCAAAGTGTGTGAATTTGTTTAAAATTATATGACCAGAAACGCGTGTTGTTAGGAGAAACGTACGGCGGCGAAACAACGATACCCGGTGACGGTCGGCCGCGAACGCGAGACAAGGGGCGCGGTAAGGCGGCCAAGACACTGCGGCGAGCACAACGCGATCTATTGAACGTCGCTTGTGTTTTACGAGTAGCGGCCGCTCGAGGGCAAAGCTCGTCGTCACTCGGAAAATATGTGATCGCAAATCGTCTCCGCGTGATTTCGTACGTTTTCGGACAAAGTACACGCTCGTATAGATAAATAAAAGCCCACCGATAGATTATTGCGGCGAGACGAGAACACATTTCGCCGTACGATTTATTACGCGCGTTTTTCAGGTACAGAAATCGATTCAGATAAAACGTTTTCACAACAATCGAATATATTTGTCATTAAAAATGGTTAAATGTCATTTTCTCGACGCGGACGTATATTTTATTAACCGGACGATTGATTTATTCCAACGTGACCTACGTATGATTTATTGAAAAAAAAAAAAAACCACCTACCGAACGGTATAATAATAATAAAACGTTTCTCGCGTATTAGCTGCGATTTTCACAAAAGAATAATTTGTTTTTATTTCGGTGAAAATAGTTAATTTTTTCGGGGAGGGTGTAAGGGGTTTCCCCACCCCCCAGGTATTTATTTATTTTTTTAATGATATTTTCATTATAAATATAAAATATACAAAACAATCTATTTGTATAGAACAGCGGTTGTCAAACTTTTTTGTTCGCGGAGCCCTCATGTTCCTAAAAAAAATTACGGAGCCCCGAAAATCAGAAATGTCTATTTGAGACGACAATAATTCATAAAAAAAAATGATGTCAATTGTAAATGATTTTTGCTTTTTATTTAAAAAATTAACTTATTTAGCGTACAATATGTCAAATGAAGGAAAAACCCGAATTTTATCTAATCTCATTTTGACTATGACATAAAATAATATAATATGTTGATTTATAAATAGTTTAAAATACAGTGAAAACTCTTTATAACGAATCTGAAGGGACCAAGAGATTTCTTTCGTTATAGAAAGTTTTCGTAATAGAGAGGGTTTAAAAAAAAACAAAATTTTAATTATTTATGTATAAAGGTTACCTACCTATGTAATATTATATATCAAACACATCATTATTTTTACATTATTTTATATATATATTTGCGTATTATATTAAATTATTATTATTATTATACATACTTATTAAATATAATTTAATTTTTATACTATACATATTTATACTTTATTTAAAATAGTCTGTCATCTTAGTTTGGACTTTTTTATTTCGTTTTTGTAAATGTCGGCATTATTGCCGATTATTTATATAGTTAATAGATACGATAACACGTAAATTGTATTATGAAGCATAAAATATTGTTTCGTTATTGAGAGTGACTAATACGTTATAGAGAATGAATTGTCTAATGGGTTATATAGCAAACCAACCATTATTATGTAATGTTTACGTTATATAGAGTTTTTCGTTGTAAAGAGTTTCGTTATAAAGAGTTTTCACTGTAATACATATTGGTACGCGGTCCAAATAATATTGAATATAATTAATATAAAAATTAAAAATGTAACTAAGAAATATAATAATAATAATTTGAATTTAATCGATACAAATATGGCCTAGGGCTCCGCGGAGCACAGTTTGAGAACCGCTGATAAAGAAATTGAAATTAATAAAATAACTTATTTAAATCGACACTGTTTATATATTATTTACGTTATTACGAGACGCTGGGCAATTCTCGAAACACCTCTGCCGCCGAGTGGGATAAATCGAAAAAGATGAAAAACGGGTAATAGTAGCGCGTATAAATACGGGACGTTATCGATTCTAAACGACGCGTCTAAACCTGTAAAAACTATTTTATAACCGAATAGAAAAAAAAAAAAAAAAAAAACAGCGCGTGAAACGGTATAAAATATACGTGTAAGACAACAGAGTTTTCGGCAACCCGTATCGATCTCGAATAATATACACAAGACGTCTTCTCGAGCGCGCGGCGGCGGCGGCGTTGGGAAAAAATACAGACCGTTTATTCGTCGGCCACGCAGGAGTGCAGGACACGACGACGGGGGGGGGGGGCTTACCTATTAAAACCCAATCGAACCGAGCACAAGCGTTATAATTGCGCGCGCGTCGACTACTATTAAAAACGCGTTAGTAAATAGACGTTTGGCGCGAAAGTTTTCCGGCGGAATTAATGCGAGAACAGATGGTCGCCGCCGCCGCCTCGAGTTGCCCAACTCGGCAGGAGACTTTTATATGCTACCTAGTATCCGAAATACGACGACTACTACTACTACCAGCCCGCGGGGAGGGGACCAGGATATTTCTCGGAAAAACTCGAAGAATTATAATAATAAACGCCGCGGATTCTCGTACTTTTTCCTCGACAATACGCGCGAAAACCGTTTTGTTTTTAGTACGGTTCGAGACGACTTTTTCGACGCCTAAAGCGAGTTCGGTATTATTCGTTTTATCGGAAACAACGCTCGTTATCAAAACTTTTAACTAATCTCGCTTCACCTGTCGCACTAAATCGACTATACCTACCCTCAGACAAGCTAGGTGAGAAACTGGTCGCGGGTTTCCTTTTTAATTTGAATATTTTTATCGGTTTGATTTAAAAGGAAAAAGTTATAAAACCAATCGAAAGAACGCGATGTCGCGAGCGAAAACACGAAAATAGGTGTGATGTACGTATACTACGATATGAATCGACGAATACGTTTTTCCTTAAAAGTCGACAACCACTGTTCTGTTTCTAATTCAATTCGATCGACGAGAGCAGAGCCGTCTGGGTAACTAGGGTGAGGCGTTTGCCTTGGGCGCCTGATTCTGGGGGGCGCAAAAATATTAAATGATGATTAACTTGTGAACAAATATTATTGTCAAAATAATATTTTTTATTGCTACACACTAATCTATGTCAGATGATGGTCGTCGATTTTCCCCCAATTGGTTTAAAAAAACTTTACCGAACAATGAAGTTATAGACGGAAATTGGTTGATTTATTCTAAAAATAGTAAAGCCGTATTCTGTTTTCCATGCTGATAATTTTTAAATCAAATACCTTTAAAACGGCAAGTATTGCGCATGTACAAACGAGGGTTTTTCGGATTGGAAAAATATTAATCGTATTTTAGATCACTAGAAATCGGCCGATCGTAGAAATCATTTCTTACAATGGAAATCTCTTGAAAATAGGTCGAAAAACTCACTCAATGCATTTATTATTATTAATTATTATTTTGAAATAGCTTATAAATTTGTAAAATTCCAATTGATTTGTTTCCTATAATACAAGGTTGAGAATTATAAACTTGTGGCTAAAAATATTATTACTTGTTTAGCTCCAAACCTAATTGAAAATTTACTGATTTTCCTAATCTTATTATTTTATTGAAAAATATTAAAAAAACTGCGAGTGTATCCCACCCAGGGGGGCGCATTGCTAAAGTTCTGCCTCAGGATGAAAAATGGCTGACGAGAGTATACGTATACATAAAAAAAAACTGGGGAGGAAGAAACTGGCTTCGTCTGCCAAACGGGTCTGCACTACTGACTGGACGAGCGAAAAATAAAAACAGAGGTCGAGAAAAAGATAAAATAGATAATAAACGTCGTCGAACCAAGAGACGGAGAGTCTGGTCGAGAACTCGAGTAGCAAAACGACGTTCTGGCGCGAGATCGAAAGTCCAGTCAATTTTCTATGCGCGGCGAACGAAACGAAATAAAAACTACTACGGAAACGCGCACATATGTGTATACACGTACATACACTGTTCGCACGTAGATTGACCGACGACGCGACGACGAGTGGCCGACGTTTCCGGCGTTCTACTTTGCCCGACAGTCGGTGTGTGGTCTCGTTTGTTCGCGAGGTCGAGAGAGAGAGAGCAATGTTTATTTCTCGAAAACGATCCTCGGAGAAAACAACGACCGTTCTCCTCGGGCGGCGCGCAGGACTAAAGCGAACGCGGGGGGGAGGGGGGGGATTCTCTCAAACGTAAAGCCTTCACTCGCCAGTTCCGAAACGCGCGCGAGGTTTTTTTTTTTAAAAGTCGGCCTGGAAATTTTTTCCATAAAATATACAATATATTATATTATATTGTCGCGTTGTCGTCGATAACTTTTACCGGTGAAAAGTCGAGAGAAATGTGAGGAAAACAAGTACGTAAATATATTTACGAGCTATATATTTTTAAAAGTCACTAAAACGTTTTAGATAGACAAAGGTCGACAGACATTAACAATAAGTCGTCAATAGAGTCGTTTGTTTTCAACGAGTAAATTAGAAACGTTTTTCAATTAGTACGAGCCGCGAGTATTATTTAGACCAGTCATTCCCAGCGTGGGCGGTACCGCCCCCCCACCCTCGTGGGCTTTTTTTAGTTTTGAGGGGGGCGTTTTACTTAAGGGGCCACCGAGGGGGGTGATTCTAGTGTGGTTTTCATTTTATTGCAATAAGTTATGAACAAAATCTATAGGCAACTGCGTACAATCAAAAACAATTATGTACCAAAAGTAATACGCAAGCAATATGCAAGTATACATAATATTATGTATTAAATAAAAGCCAAATGGTTTAGTCGTTTGGTTTGATTAAAACGGCCGATTATAAATGAAACTATAACAAAAACTTTAATTTGTCCGGGGGGAGGGGGTGTGAGATTTTGAAAATCTAAAAGGGGCGTTTAGTAAAAAATAAAGGTCGGGAACTACTTATTTAGGTGGTTCTCGTCGATTTTCGTACATGAAATCGGTAAACAATATCATATGGGTGACTATTACCGCAGTGGCGCAACCAAGGGGGGTGTTTTGGGTGTCTGGACACCCCCCTTGAACCGTATAATAGGAAATTTACATTTAATTACATTCAATAACCATTGAAAAAAAATGTTCAGTATTTTTTAAAATCGCTAAAATTATATTATGTAACTTTAATCTAAACATACGTGTCACGTAGTACTCACGTGATACAAAATCGTTTTGTTAATAAAACGTTGGACGTCAGTATACAGTGTATTCAGAAATAATTATTATGGCGGTGGTTTGATTCAAATCGTTTGAATAAAATAATATAATAGGTAAATATTTAATAGTAGTCGTGACGACTGTCACTTGTACATAGTATACCGACAAATTTGGAAACGAATTGGGGAAATACTGTAAACGCTACTGGCGAAAACCCCCCTTGAAAAAATCCTATTCGCGCCACTGAATTACCGACGTACAGTAATATTGACGACACCACTCGTACGGACGAGGAAATACTCCGAAATACGAGTGCAATTATTACATACTAGGTTCGGGAAACCGCTTTTTTTTTCTCTTTTTTCTCGTACGACGACGACGACGACGACGGCTCATTAATTATAAATTATTCTCGTGAAAACGAACGCTAACGAAGAGAGTCTCGCGGGGGACTTTGGCGCGAGGGAAATATGCTTTGAGCGCGCGTTACTCGTTTTATTATATATCGGTGTAAAACGCGCTCGACGAGGACGTACCGATGAGGACTTTTTCCTAGTCGCGGCGCGAAATGTCGGTCACGACGAGGAGCCGTTCGAAACGAGGTGTGGGGAAAAATACAACAACGGACGAGGTGAGATATACGCGAAGGACTGATTATATTGGGTATTTTTTAATTTGAATCCAATCGACGAAAAACGATTCTAAGCGAAGTGATATCTATCGCGTTACCACGGCGACCGGATACGTATATTATATATTTACTAGTAGTCTCTTATTTTGGCTAAATTTAAAAACGAAAAAAAAAAACAATCGGAATAGTCGGTTTTTTCGTTAATATCGAGAATTTCTCAAAATATAACTTTTCCAAATTACCGAGTAGATGAAAAATGTCTATCGGCAGCATACTCGTTGGAAAGTCTAGAAAACTGTCTTGGCGCGACATAGGCACCGTACTCAATATTATTCATAATGTGTTCTCGACTCCTTACTCGGAGTGGATGATGATGTGTACGTATACCCGCCCGCCCGCAGTGAAATGTAAATCGATAAAATAAATGAACGGAAAGACCTAACCACGTTCTAATACGATAAAATAAAGGGGGGAAAAGAGGAGGTCCTGGGAGACGGTGTCGCCCTCGACGATGTGCTCGGCCCGAAGCCGGCTGAGAGAGAGTGCCGACTGATGGCAATGATAATATAGTTATTAAACGAAAATTGCAACAAAAAAATCAAGCTAATCGTGTGATTTTTTACACGCGACAGACTATCATGAAATCCGATTCGCGAGACCAATTCGGCCTGGTTTTTGAACGCGATTATATAATGTGAAAACAAAAGGAAAACCGATTTTCCCAGACAAGTGTTCGTGTTATTACGATGGAAAAGAAAAAAAACGCGAGTCCGTTCGATTCCTTGGTCGGAATATTAATTGTTTTACTTGAAACGTTATCGCGCGTCGTCGGCCCCGGGCCTATAATAGCCGTAAAAGTTTACTCTGAAAAACATAAACGAGAGACGTTTATAAAAGTTTCGATATTTCACCGCCCGCCCCAGAGAGAATTTTCCTTTTCGCACGCCGCCGCCCCGTATTATCGGCCGGACGTCGGGCGCAGTCAATTACTATAATAATACATATTATAAAAACATGTCCTGGTAAATAAGGATTCGTTTATATATGTTAGATAAACTATTTTTAAAAACCACTAGGTGTTGAGGGTGGCCCGCCACGAATATTTTGAAAAAAATTAACGTTTAATATGACGTACGTATACACACCTATTCTGTAACCATATAATCATTGTTTATACGTTTTTAAAAAATATATACTCGTTTCATATAATAATGAAAAAACCGATCGAATTATTTCAACCCCAAAGGGGTCGAAAAGGGGTTAAAAATGAACACGACTTTTCGCGGGCTAGATTTTGATATGCAACTATCTGCAATGAGTGCTTGGTAATTATTATTTTAATTATAGACACACATACTTCAAACAAGTCGGTTATTTTTTATACTATAAAATGCACTAGAAATGGCAAAACAACGTTTGCCAGGTCAGCTAGTATAATATGAATTTATATAATATGTCGGGTTCGAGTGAAAATGTCGATTCGCCGCGCCGCGCCGGTTCGATTGTAAAGCGCGCGCGGGCGTTATGAAATCTACTCGGCGATAATTTACTCGGAAATAATTGTTATACTCGTTATAAATAATAATAATAAAAAAAAAACCGCGAGCGACTCGAGGTTTATAGTAGAAACTCTACTCTGAATACGATCGTCGTGAACGCCGCCGATGGCGCGACGTTTAAGGTTCTCGAGCGTGTTTACAACTCGATTATAATAATATAACGTTAACCGCGTTCGAATGAAATTTCAATCGCTCGTCAAAGTCATTATTATTATTAATCCGCCGACTATTCGCGCAGGAAATATAATATATCTTCTTATATATAAAAATGAATCGCAAAATGTGTTGTAAGCGCATAACTCAACAACCCCTGAACCGATTTCGCTAATTCTTTTTTTATAATATTCCTTGAAGTACAAAGTATTAAGAAATTATTAACCCTAAGGGGGTTAAAAGGGGTAAAAATGGAAAAAATCCCGAGTCACTGGAGCTTTGTGGTATTAAATTTTGTCAATAGTTTCATTTAATATAGCAAAGGCCCCTAAAGAAAGGATTTTCCAAAATTCGACCCCTAAGGGAGGTTAAAAGGGGTAAAAGGGGTAAAAATGAAAAAAAACTGATAAAATAAAAAGTTATACTGCACACGGGCGAAGCCGGGTTATTCAGCTAGTATATACATATATTCTTAATAAACCGCGATTTTACGCGGTTTAAATCTAAATAGTTTTCAAAAAAGAAGGTAGTCGCGACGGTTTACGGGTGCCGTTCGTCGTGGAAAATAACAAACGGCATTTCAAAGAGAAATATAATAAGGCCTAAAACGCTGTTCGCCAAACGAGCTCGACACGTCGCGCGTGGGAAAGAAAATAAAACGGTCTACTAGTGGAGAGGGTCGAACGCCTATCGAGCGATGATAATATACGACTTGCAGATTCAAATTCGTTTACCAAAGCGTTGAGCGCAATCTCGCGCGATAATATTATATTATATTGACGATGAACGCGGCGTACTCAGAGCACCTAAAATCGTAGTGACAAACGACGACGCGAAAATCATTTCGAAATCGCTTCGAATCCAAGCGATTTCCAGACCGCAGCTAGCACGACAACACACGACGCATTCAAATCTCACACGTTCCGTCGTAAATCAAAATACAATAATTATTACGGTTATCATTGCGACGGCCACGCGTTCGATAACGTCGGCGCTCTCGAGTTGAAAATATAATAATGTAATTAAATAATACGCACCTCGGACAGCTTTCCACGCGCTGTCAATACGATAGTCTGAACGAAAGAAACGAAAAGTATATAAACAAGTGCTTACCTGAAAAAAAAACAAAAAAAACGCTCGATTAGTATAAAATAACGAAATCGTTGACACAAAAAACAATAACAATAATACAGTACACGTAGTATTGATATAATGTACGTTTTATTATAATATTATAAACTCAAGACAAGAGGCAGTGTTTGGCGCGATCGATTGTGTTTTATGATTAAAAGATCACATTAGTTTCGAATCGTTTAATCGTTTTTCAAAGTAATCAGTAACGATAGTTACATTTGTAATCGTTAATCATCACAACTGTGAATTTATTTATATGAGTTTTTTATTATATATTGTCACGTGTCCTATATTACTGTTGAATTAATTCGTTAGTTTATATTTAAATTTTTTTTTACAATACCTAATTATCCCGATAATAATATAATAAAGACGACCGAATATTTTCGTTCTATAATAAAATAAACGTTTACTTATCAGAAAAATAATCGGGAACAAACGTAACTAGGTAACGATATGAATATTACAATATTTATAAAGAATAAATGTAAAATAAAATTAAGAAATGTTGATAATGAAGATTAATCACGATTACAAATTAATACATTTTGTTAATCAATACACAATGATTAAATTATTATTTTAATCATTCGATGATTTTTGTGATTATCGATTAAATTATTTTTAGTGGTGATCGGTGATGATAAGAAATGTAACTGTAATCATTAATTCGACGATTACAATTTGCTCAACACTGACAAGATGACGCAGAGACAAGGCTGCGCGCAGCAATCCGTCGATTATCGCGGCGTGCCGTATAAATCGCCATACAGGCTCGCGCACAGGATTTAATAAAGGGGGGGGGGGTTTGAAAAAAGATATAAAATAGATACATCAATAATTATTAGCAAATATTATACAGTAGAACCTCGATTATCCGAACCTCCGATATACGAACCCTCAATTACCCGAACTATAATAATAATTAGCGTATCCAAACGTTCTGTTATCCGAATTCGTCAAATTTAAATATCGATAATTATATGTCAAAAAATTGTAATAAAGAAAATAAATGTAATGTATTTAATTATGTATTTATTTATTTCTAATAACGTAATGTATTTCTGATAATTTAATGTAATAATGTAATTCTAATAAAATATTAATATAATAGCATTGATTATATAATAGACAGATAGCCCACGGTATAGGGGTTTTTGGTGACTAAAATTATGTTTCTATTGACTGCCAACAGGTAGCGTTGTATCATTCGACAAATAATATTTAATATAATTTATATAATACAGTTTTTGTTCTTATCTTAATGCGAGTTTCCTTGGCGGTGGTCGGTGTATTATTAAGAATTGTATCAAACAACCGACCGTCGTTATCGGCTTGCCAAACCGGTCCAACGCAATCCCACGAACAGAACTAGCTCGTGTTTTATTATTTGTGAATCGTATGTTATGTTATGTTATCGTATTTCCAGATAATTTTTAATACAAATGTCGATGAAAGACAGAATCAGAATGGATCGACAACGAATGCCGAGCCACGCGAGGGATCCCAGCTTAAGATTTTAATGATTCTATAAAATGTAATTATACTAGCTGAATAACCCGGCTTCGCCAGTGTGCAACTTTTTATTTTTTCCATTTTTACCCCTTTTACCCCCGTAGGAGTCGAATTTTGAAAATAGGGCAAAGTGACGACACTCAAAAAGGTATTTGGAAAAACTCTGTGAAAAAAAATTGGAAGAAAGTTAAATAGTGTCGTCAAAAATGGGAACATAAAAAAGGACTGTCCTTTTATATATATAATAGATAATAGCATTGATACTAGTATTTATAATCAATGATAATAGATAGATTATAATATTATTATATTATTGGAACAAATTCTATTTATAGAACGGCAGCGACCGTCCGCCAAGAGGCGATAAGCTACCACCTCCACCAACATTGCATCCGAGCTACACTAGCGCTCCCTAGTTAAGTTAATCGTAACCCCGGACAGCCGATCGATTACAGTGCTCAATAACGGCGGCAAGTCTGAGATCGGCTGCCAATTTTTCCTACAGCGTGGCTTATCTGTCTATTATATAATCAATGATAATAGTAATAAATATTTTTATTTTATATTTCCAATATCCGAACTTTTGCCAATATCCGATCTAGGTGCGGTCCCAATTAGTTCGGATAATCGAGGTTCTACTGTATATTTATAGAACATATTATAAACGTATATATTGCAGACACATTGGTGTGTTATTGCGTTATTATTTATTTCAAATGAGATTATAAAATATTTAATTTAATCGATCGAAAATATAAAACACACGATTTATATTTTTTCGGCAACGGGAGGGGTTTGAACCTCCCCCCCCTCGCGGGCCTGTCGCTATATCGTCTTGGTGTTTTAAAGTCGAACCGAGTGTAATGACGACGAAAATCGAAACGTTCGACGTCATATTGTATCGCATGATATACGGATAAAAAGCGGCAGGATCGTTGTTTTACGCGGACAATTTAATTAGCCAAACACGTATACTTAGCGCCGCCGCCGCCGCGATTATGATATTATAAGGACGCGGAGGATTAAGTTCCAAACCGTAATTATTCGACGCGCTCGTAAACGACGCGTCCGGCGATTTAGTCGTCGGGAATGACGGGGGAAAGGCCGTGTTTTTTTAAAAGAATAACGCCGCTTCGGGCGACGATAACACGGCGGTAGGTGTGCGTGAGATCGCCACCGTTGACGGAATAATATTATAATCGTTATAATATAAATCGCGTCCGGACCGCGCAGAGGGATTTTTAATTTAAACGCGCCCACGTGTATCCATTACAACAGATATTTTCCCAAAACGAACGCGCCCTCGTTGTAAATATACGCCTAAAACAGAGAAATGTATCTTATTATACTACACTTGTAGTATTATTGTAACATTAAGTGTTTAAAAATAAGTTTTAATGTTGTATATAATTGTTATATAAATGTGTATATATTAAATAATTAAATATGTAAACTACTGTACTTGAGCCCGACGGCGTTTATACTGAATAAAAAATAAATAAGTAAATAAACTTGTCGGCCAAAAGTCTCGCTCTGTTTATTTCATCGAATATTGTTTACCGTGAACATGGCGTTTATATAAATATACATGTACCTAGTGAATATTTATTACGATTTGTTTTTCCTAGACGTTATTTTCGTTTTGTCCCTTTAGAAACCTATACTGCCGACCCCGGGCGTAAAGATAAGGTTCCAAAAACGTCCCGTATTTTACATAAACGCGCGGCGTTCTGACGGATTTCGAAAGAAAAAAAAATATCACACAGGGCGCTGCTTAAAAGCGGGCATTCGTTTATTTCTCAAACAGTTTTTACGTTTCCACTACGAACGACTAGTTACCAACTAGGTTAGTACTAAACAGTTTAACACATAATATAATATATAAAAACGATTATAAATATAGTAGTAAAAGTTATTTTCGACATGGGGAGTGCGGGGGAGGGGGGGTTTACTAGGTTGTTTAAAAATTATTTTTATAAACTGTATTTTGGTTTATTTTTCCAAGTGGACGCGATATTATGCAGATTATTGTCGTTATTTCTATTTGAACTATCATATTCGGATCGAAGCCCTAAAATTTATTACAAAGCGTAATTTTTATCATCAAACGAGCCATTAGATAGTGCTGCTCTCGCCGGAGTAATTATCAAAAACGGATGTTTATTATAATATAGTAGTTATACGCGCGACTTGTTGGGCTTGACTCTTTTAAATAAATACAAAAAACAGTCTCGATTTACTCGCGGGACAGGATGTCGAAAACAATAGCAATTCTCCCTATTTTTAGAAGCGTCGTCGTCGAGCTCGTTGCGAATAACTATTACGGTTTTTTAGCCGCGCGACTCGGAACGTTTTGCCGCCGTCGAACGCGACTCTCTTGGCGATCAGGACGCGATTCGACTGGAAGGAGAGTCAGTCGGCGGGTGCGCGGGGAAGGCAAATTGCCGCACGTCGTCGAGGGCGAACACACGACCGACGGACGCGCGCGCGGACAAAAGTAAAATCGAGGGGTCCGCCGTGTAACAAAACACTCCTCGTCGTGTTCAAAACGTTCTGGCGAGTCGTTATATCTAAATCTATATATATAAAAATCGATGTACATTTGAATAAATTTTATAGCTCAAGATCCACCGAACCGATTTCGATAAAATGTTTAGTGCATATTAAGATTGATATGTAAATGGTTTCTGTGAAGTTTGTAGGCTGTGCGATATGTGGTTCCGGAGTTATGGCCTCTTAAGTGCACAATATTAATCACACATTGTTATTGTTTTGCCATGGAGATATATATACACTCTATGTGGTTATTTTTTATTATTTGTTTCCACGGAAACAGATGATGAAAAGATAGATGGCATTTTCTATTAATTGGTTTGAGACCTAGCCGGAACCGCCGAAGCTATAAGTATGAAATTTGGACGGTAGTTTTGTTTCGCGGTATAGACACCTACTGAGAAAGGATTTTCCGAAATTCGACCCCTACCGGATTTAAAAGGGGTAAAAATGAAAAAAAAACTGATAAAATAAAAAGTTACACTGCACACGGGCGAAGCCGGGTTATTCAGCTAGTTGATTTATAATTAAAACATCAATCGAGAAGCACGCACGGTTAACAGCATTTTACAAATATATATTTCTCGGAATTTTTAGTCGTCGTTTCGATACGAATTCCACGGACGTGTCGACACACCGCGGGATATTCTCTATCGCCGGAGACGCGCGCGCGCACAAGTCAA
Source organism: Drepanosiphum platanoidis (assembly GCA_948098885.1). Classification (NCBI taxonomy): domain Eukaryota; kingdom Metazoa; phylum Arthropoda; class Insecta; order Hemiptera; family Aphididae; genus Drepanosiphum; species Drepanosiphum platanoidis. The sequence continues at coordinate 6,540,449 of OX402539.1, forward strand.
AACGTTTTATTAGGTACCAAAACACTTTTGTACTGTCCCGGGAGACACACGTATTCTCCCCGTCGGACGTTAATATTTAAATACGAATCTGTCGACGATTTCCGACTTTACTCGGCGGCGTAGATACCGCGCGCGCGTGTGGGGTGGGTAATCTGTGTGGGGTGGGGGTTCGATACTATATTGTGTCGCCGCGACGACGGCGAAAAGACGCGTTTCGGAAAAGAAAGAAAGTGCGAGCCGCAGTAAAAATATAACCCCGTATTATTTACAACACACTTGCCGAGCGAAACACGAAAATTATATAGCCGCTATAATAGTGCATTATCGTCGCGCGAGCGCGAAATCGGTCGTATTTACAGGAATAACTGCAGATAGCCGATATAAAAATAAAACGACCTTTATCCTCGACGTAATATTATCATATTCTTTTGAATACATCCCGTTTTATTACGTTAGGCGTGTGTGGTGGGTAGGATGGGAGAAAAAAGAAAAAAAGTCGACTACGACGCGTACAGTGTAGGTATTGTCCTTTGTCGCGTTAATTGTATTGTTTGCGCATATCGGACTACATATATATATATACGAGTATATATAGAGATAACGCGCGTTTTCGAGAAACGTTTCCGAGTGAAGGTCGGCGTGTCCGGGGAGCGCCCGTCGAGAGGCTATTTCGCCGCGGTCGGAGGCAGAACGGCGACGTGAGTTAGCCTCTCTTTCGCAAACGTTTTCGTTCGCCTTTTCCTAGCTTAATTATTATTATTTTTAACCTCACGACAGGAGGCGGCATATACGCTCAAAGTATTCGTAGTAAAGTAGAAAAAAAAAAAAAAAAAATCTAGTAATATTATAACCGATCCGACCAAATTGTTTATATAGAGCCACCACAGTATTCGTGTAAATACACTTTGATATCAAGTGCGACGGACAGTAGTAATTCTTCAACACTATAATAACGTAATAATATTATAATCCCTCGGCGTATAATATTTCATGCGATATATGATAACTACATTATTTCTATAGCGCTATTTTTACGATTGTAATTCGTGTGGGTCGACGAAATCGGGTTGGATTGGAAAAAAAGTACCAAAGCTATACGAATGGTAAATATGACGTCCGTTGACGCGGAGTGTAGAAAACGCACAGACGAATTATTACAACAATTAAAATCGGCTCAGAGGCGAAATCGAGTAAATAAAATATAAAATAAAGGTCTTTATGCCTTTATTTTCAATCGAAACCGGTCGTGACTTTTATTGTCTAACACAGCGGTTCTCAAACTGTGCTCCGCGAGAGTAGTCTAGGGGCTCCGTGGCTGCTCCCTGGGCATATTAATTGTATTAATTAAATTCAAATTATTAAATTATTATTATATTTCTTAGTTACAATTTCAATTTTTATATTTATATTCAATATTATTTGGACCCTATCAATATGTATTATTTTAAACGTTTTAAACTATTTATAAATTCACATTATATATTATTTTGTGTCATAGTCAAAATGAGATTAGATAAAAGTCGGATTTTTCGTTCATTTGACATATTGTACGATAATTGAGTTAATTTTTTAAATAAAAAGCAATAATCATTATTCATTAACAATTGACATCATTTTTTTTTATGGATTATTGTTGTCTCGAATAGACATTTCTGATTTTCGGGGCTCCGTAATTTTTTTTAGGAACATAAGGGCTCCGCGAACAAAAAAGTTTGAGAACCGCTGGTCTAACACATTGACGGACATAACTGCTATAGCAGTCATGCATCTTGCTGTAATTTCATTGTCACTTTTATATCTCATTAACTATTGCTTCGAATAAAAAATGAGTCGGAGCTTTTAAATTTTAATATAAAGGAATAAAAACAATAAAAGTAGAAAAAATTGTAAAGTCGTAAATGGACATTACATGTCTTAAATCTTATTAATACGATAAACCTACAACGAACATGACTGCTATAGCAGTGACTGTGTAATATATCTAATAGTTTGTATGAAAATAATTTAATATATTTAACGATATTTCGTTATTATTTATGAGTATTAATCATTAAAATATTATAATATAATATTACTTTGTTTGTTTATACAAGTCGATTAAATTTTTAAACGTGAAATTTTATTGGTACAACCGTACGTGCATACGTAGGAGGTGCAACGTATTATTCGAAATTCCTAAATTCATAGACTCGTTACCGGAATTCGAGTGGAAATCAACGCAGTTAAACACAGATATTCAGAGAACGGGGGGAGGGACGTCCATTAAAATCGCATGCATTTTGCATCGCGCGCGCGTATGATAATCCAACGTCTCTCCGCAGACGCGCCTCTATATCGCGCACGACGTATAATAAAAGGATTCCCCCCCCACCCGCGCTTTTATCGACGTCGCTCCGAGCCCGGATACCTATTAAGGACCTCTTCCTCGAGCGCCGCCAATTCCGGGTCCAATTTCTAATCAAATGAGATGACAATGTATATACGTAGGTGCTACTAAACGAGACTTTCGGCGGTGCGAATGGATATTGTATTCCGCGAGGAGAGTGTACAGATTCGAAGGAGAGAAAAAGGAGGAAAGAGTGAAGACGGAAAAAAAACCGTCTCGATGTAAAACCAATACGCACAATCCTCCTCCTCCTCCTCGCGCTCCGCGAGTAGAATCTAAAATACGGCCAACGGGGGAGGGGCGTGTCCTTTTTGCACACATACTACCGACGTCGTCGTCGTCGTCGTCGTATTATAGATGTATACGATAAATAATCTCTCCCGTAGGGAACAACAATATAATAATCAATTTCTAGAAACTACAGTCGGTCTTCGAACTCTGCAGCGCGCGCGAGGTTATACGACGTTATATTTTATTTTTACTTTTTCCGTTTTTATTTTTCGTTGGCCGATTTAAATCGACGCGCGCGTTTCAATAGACAGACATACTCGCATATAATATATACGGGAAAATTAAAGCGGAAAACGTGCTTATACTTTTGAAAAAGAGCTACTCTGGAAATGGAAACAAATTTTATTACTTGATAACGAAAAATATTAGCTCGCGACCATTTTGTTTTATCGCCGATTGATTTCCGAGAGACTTTCCGCGCGCACTTAAACTTTTTTTTATTCAAAAGAGACTCGGGCACAATATTATTATATTATCTTTGTAGGAATACGTTGGGAATGAACAAAAAAAAAAAAAAAACAGAAACGCTGAATATAAAATCATCATCGTAAACAATGAAGCGTTGATTTCGTCGTCACCCACCGGCGCGGCGCGGCGGGGGGGGGTCTCCGACAATAAAACGGTATCAAATATTATAATATAACGAAATTATTTCCCGATAAGCCCGATTCGACGAGACGAAAACAAAAAATTCCAAATCAAAACGACAAACCGTCAAACGCGTCGCAGTGTAAAAACTAATCGAGGTGCGTTAAAATTTCAGAAAAAATAATTAAAGTACTCTCCACAACTCGAGCGGCCGTACAAATACGTTTCCGACAAAAGTATACCTTTTCCTTTTCCGACAATATCCGTTTCCACCGAACGAGAGAGTTACACTATAACCGATTCTCGTTTTCATCAAAACACAATTTCCATTATGAAACGTATATTTTAATTAGGGCTGAGGACTTCTAGTACTTAAAAATCTAATAATATGCATGCTTAAAATATGCTCTAAAAATTATTTTATTTTATTATTTTATCTTATAAGTTATATTATAATATTTATTTTTCATCTCCTTTTTTCGAAAATTTACCACTTCGTCTAAGCCAATTTAAGAACTTAATTCGAAAATTGCCAAATATGATCTTAATTTTTCTAATATACTCGAGTGTGCATTTATATGCAATAATGACAAAATATGCAAAATAAAATTTTTAATTTGATCTCCTGGTGTTATGAAACACATTTGTTATTCACTAGAATTTTTCCACGATCTTTGTAAAAAAATTTGAAAAAACTACAAGTCCTCAGCCCTAATTATAATAATATAGTATTTGAAAAAAAAACGTAAATTTCACGCGATAAAAAACAAAACGGTTTTAATTTTTTTTAAATACTATACGGTTACGTCGAATTAATTTTTTATTAATCGCGCGAATAATTTGAACGCGTGGATAGAGAAAAATAGAATTAATATATCGTACGAAATTTCGGGTGAAATGTGGTCAAACGCGTGTATTTCGATTGCGAAAACCGATTGAATCGTTCAAGTTGTAAGATACAACAAAAGAAACCGTACTTAAAACACGATTTCTAATCGATAAAATATCTAGTTCGACGAAAACTGCGCTTTTGATGGAAACGGGTATTGGTGGAAAAGGTCTTTGGGTGAAAACGGATGCATTCAAGTACACATATCGGGGTGGTGGTCGCTTACTTAAAGGATAAAAAAAAACGAAGAAGTTTAATTTCATATTTACTAAAATTAAATTTATTTATAAACTTTGCCAAATGTTATGTGTGGAGTGTATGGCTGTGAAACATGGACTATCAATGGGCAAGACAAAAAGAAGTTGGAAGCCATGGAAATGTGGATATGGAGAAGACTGTTAAAAATCAGCTGGACAGAAAGGAAAAGTAACGTAGATGTATTAAACCAAGTAGGAGAAAAAAGAATTTTATCGAACACCATAAAAGAAAGAAGTGGAAAAATGTTCGGTCATCTACTCAGGCATAATCTGTTTATGACGAATATATTTGAGGGACGAATAAATGGAGGCAGACCGAGGAAAGCATACATGGAAGAAATGACAAAACAAGCTGGCTGTAGTCGATATATATAAATGAAAAGATTGGCTTCTAATAGAGAAGAATGGAGAACCAGATTTGCAACGACAAGGCAAGTAGAGAAGAAGACTATAATTAAATTTATTGGCGTGAAAGAGTAATTTGTTTTAAATCTGGTGATGATAACACTTCCCGCGCCGCGAGAGGGATGAAAAATTGTCAAAAAAGGGTAGTTTTAAGGTTTTTCGAGTTTAAAAAACTATTGAACTCCATCATAAAAATGAAATCTTAATTATAGGCCTAAAGATTATTGTCTATGGAACAATATTTACACGTAACATTGGATGACTCGAAGGAAGTGGCCCCCGAAAGTAATAAAACGAATAAATTCAACGATTTTCGACGACCGACGAGATAGACTCGACGAGGGTTTATTATAAAACGCATTAGCCGACGGTTTATTTTATATATTACAGCGTATAACACAACATCGATAGCGATGTATAACTGCCTTTTTAATATCTCATATTATAAATAAATATAAACGCGCGCAAGTCGCGTATTATAAAACGGACATATAAATTGGTGTTTGTGTCTCTGCGCGCATAAACGGCGACGTCCGAGATACGATTTGGCGGACCGACGAGACGCCGAAAGTTTTCGTCGTTTTTATTGCCGTCCATACATACTACTATACATACACGGTTCTCCTCCTTATTTCCTGCCGTCGTCGTCCTCCTCGTAAACTGCCCTTTTTATCCTTTTGGTCTCCCCCGGAACGGCGCGTTTCGTATTGTAGATTTTATAATAATATATTATACTCGGACGATGGTGGGGTCGAACGCGCGATTTATCGTCGTAACGTTATTAAACGTATAGAAATCGTCCGCTTTTTTTTTATACGCCGCCGTCGTAGATTGAATCGAAAACATGTTTTTAATTGAAAAAAATGTTTATAATAATATCGCGCGTTGAACATTTCTCAAAAAAAAAAAAGATTGAAATTTTCGTCAAATTCGAACTAGGAGGTGACTTTCTAACACTCCCCCCCCCTTGTTCCGTCCAAGCAGCAAACGAATTGCGTCCGACTTATATAGATTATTATTTCCCTTGCCGACTTGGGACTAGCGACATTAAAATATATATTAAACGTTTTATTTTTTTCACCGATTTCACAATCAAACTCGTATTTTAACTTTTAAGAATTAAATAGAAACAGAACGGCGCGCGCGAACCAAAGGCAATCCAAAGGCTCCATACTCTAACCGTATACATATTTTATCTCACAAGTACTCACATAGTCATATCCTGGGGCGTACTTACGGGGGGGGGATGCAAGGGGTTCCCCCCCCAGATATAGATTTTTTTCTAATGATATTTATATTATAGTAAAATTTTCATTATAAATATAAAATATAAATCAATATCTTGTATATACAATTTTACAATGTTATAGTTACCATAACGGTTTGACCGATTTTCATGAAATTTTATATGCATATTAAGTAGGTCTGAGAATGGGACATAAACACAAATATTTTTAAAAATTTAACGTTACATATAATGTATAACTGTTGTAAGTTGTAACCATAGTAACCACTATCATTGTTTAAACGTTTTTTTTTTTTTTGCGGATCATTTTCAATTGAAAAATATATTAAATACGTGCTTCATATAGTTGTGAAATGTGTGTAAAATAATAAAAGAATATTATTAGTATCCTGTTTTTCATTATCAAGTACTTTAATTTGTTATATTGAAAGTGATTTAAGTGTAAAATTTTTTTATAATACAAAATTATATATGGCAAAACAACGTTTGCGGGGGGACAGCTAGTATTATGTATAAAAATTAAAATCGATAAAATAACTTGTTTAAATTAACCCGCGAATACTCTCAACGCCCCCCGGAAAATTCCGTCTACGCCGCCTGTCGTATAGTCGATTATTGATCGAGATCGTCGTGGGTTTATTGAATAAACTTTATTCTGATATAAGATAATCGGGACGCAATTAGTACGTCACCGACGGCAATTTTTATTTCGTGGACGCGATGTTTTTATCCGGAACAATATTGAAAAATCGAGGGAAGCCGATTAGACGACGTACGTCGTAATAGGGTCCGAGTAGGTTTGTCGTAGCGAGTTAGACGGACAAACCGGAAGCGATTCTGCGGAGCACGCGACGACGCGCGACGGTTTAATCGAATAATATTTTATTTTACGAGTCGCAAACTTTTGAATACGATGAAATCGATTTATTTTCTAAACCAGAAATTGGAGATGGTTTGTTTTTTTTTTTTAAACAAAACTGATTTTGAGAAGCGAGAGGCTCGAGGACGGCGGGCAGGGGCAACAGAGGTGGACACGAGTGGTCGGTTACTATTTATATATCTGATATAATATTATTGATTCGAGTGTTGAAATATAAATCGCAAGTCATAAACGCTCGAATTGCCATTGTGACGTATTACACAGATTGCGCGCGCGCGCGCGCGATGATTCGTCGACGATTTGGAAAATTTAAAGAAATCCATTTCGCCGACACGAAAACGCGATAACCGACGACGAGCCGGTCGTGTCCGACGCCCGGGGCAGCCTACACATATTATATACGGACAGACGAATTTTCACAGACGAGTGGAAAAAGCGGTCCGAATAAAGTGACAATTATTTCGAACGCGTAAAAAGTTGGGCGTTTCGTCTCCGACGAACACACAACATTCCATACCTTTGAAAACGAAATAAAGTTTTTTTTTTCGACTTACATTTTTCTTTTGAAATAGACTCGTCTATGGCGCGAAACACGCCGCCCCCCCCCCCCCCCCCCCGAGAGTCGAGTTTCGCCGGGTGAAACGAATACCGAAAAAAAAGAAAAGAAAATCGGCGATTCGGTTCGTTTGAAAAAAAATCATTTCGAGCGCGACGAACCGTTATATCACATACGGGAGGCGGGCACGGTATAAAAAGACGCGAGACGCGCGAATAACGACAATCGACATAATATTACGATCCGACGAATCTGCGCTCGATCCGCTAGGATTTTTTTAACGATCTTTCGCGTCGCGATCGAATAACTCAGCGGTTCCCAAACGGTGCACCACAACAAATTTAAAAATCGTTCGTTTTAAATAACGGATATAATATAAAGACTTGAGAGCCACAATTATCGATAATTATAGTTAAATACACTGAGAAATCCTTCGGACGATATTTTGTGGACTATCTAGGTCCAACGTATTTCAAACAAAATGTGTTTATTAGATAAAAAAAAAAAAGAAGAATTCACGGGCGAGTGGTAAATGGGAAAAGTTTAGTTTATAAATATTTGATGATTTAAAGACTGATATACATCAGATCTCGTGAGATAATTATAATTATATTGTTTATAAATATTTTGTTTATAATTATATTGTTTATAATTATATTGTTTATTTCATTTTTCGTTTTTGATAACTTAGTAATGTTTATTTTATTTTAGGTCATATATATTGTATTTTAACTCTCTACTTTTAGCTTAGGCTTAATGGAGTAGATATACTCGTATATTTTAATCATATTGTGTGTAATTGTAAGAAATAAAGAAAAAACTATAAATCTAAAAGAAAAGAAATTCGATTTTAGAAATTTCAGATAGTACGAACAACTTCTACTCGGAAAAAAAGGCTCAGAAAGAGGAGTTTGGGAACCGCTGCAGTATAACAATAATCAAACACTACACGATGATAATCATGACGACGCGCAGTGTCTCCGAGACGTCTCGTCAAAACACATCGATATTGTCATATTATATCGTCTCCGCGGAGACTCGGGCTTCCGACTCGCGCGCGCGCGCGCGTATACGTTTCATATTGTTGTTATATTATTATGTTTCGCCGGTATTCGTCGTCGTGACATTGTGTACCGAGGGGTTCAACAATGGCTCGTAGTTACAGTGTACAACACGCCGCGAACGTTAACAGATTTAATATTTCGAACAAAGGCGAAATGTTAATGAGGATCAGTGGCAGTGGCGCGGACCGCGATTCTCCATCACGACGCGAGTTTTAACTCCGACCCGCCGCCCGCATTTATATGCGCGCGTCTCGCGTTTAGACATATATATATACATTAGATATTATCATATTGGACCGAGACGTTCTATACGCCCAGTTTATCCCTTTACCGCGCGCGCGCAGCTCGAAAAACCAAAATAATTAATTTTTTTTTTCCTTTAAATTTTGTTACGAGACAGAGATAGAGAGAGATAGAGAGAGAGACAGAGAGAGAGAGAGAGAGAGAAACAGAGACAAGAACAGAGAGAGAGCGAGGCAGAGCACAGAATGAAGAAGGAAAAAACTATGTTTTTTTTTTTATTAGTCTTCCGTCCTTTTGTCGTCCGGGGACTTCAAAGTCCCGTCGGACATTATTGGTCTAGACTCGTAAGGAAGGATCGTTTTTCGTGTTCGTAAAACGTCGACTAGAATATAATATACGCACGCGTCATAACTGTACGAAATACAAAAAAGATCGAACTGAAAAACCGTAAACGGGGGGGGGGGGGGAGGGGTGAGATTTTTGAAAATCTAAACGGGGCGTCGAGTAAAAAAAAAAAGGTTGGGGTACAATCACTGACGTTCGTCGATATATATGCCAATTAACTATACGGAAGATTTGATTAAATTTTTTCTCGACCGAAAATAGACAAAGTTAGATAGACGAGTCGCCGCGCGCGGTCGAAACAAACACTAGCTAATTTATACGACAACAGAGGGAAAAAAATTTCAACAAAACACTTACACGGCGCGGCGGCGAATTTTAATCGATTTCCGGCGGGTCGGTCGTCGCGCGTTTAATAACAATAATATCGTAACCGCGCGCGTTATTCCGGCGAACCAACGTAATCTAGTAATCGTTCGACTACAAAATTACCGTGTTCAATACGATCCCGTAATGACGGTTAATATCTGTGCGCTAATCGCAAACCAATAATAATTGTATTAATTACGTTTGTATCGTTTGGTTTTACTGCTCGCGACGCGGGGTCCTGCCGACGAAAAACGACCGCCGCGCAGAATATTACAATAATTACGGACGTAATAGGTCGGTAGTCGTAAAGACAAATACTAGGACGCGCACGTCCGTCGCCGAACGTTGTGTGATTTCTATCGTGACATATATAATTGGCATCGATAGTTGATAATATTCGCGACAAAAAGTGATTATTAGTTTGGGACGCGAATCATTGTTACGCCGCGCGATTCGTGGGCGTGCGAACGATTCCGCCTACTTGACAATTTTTGTTTTCGTCGTAAATCCAAACGTTTTTTTAATTCAAAACGATATTTTAAACCGGTGGTGACAGAGTACGGCCAGAGTATAAAAAATAATATGAAAATCGGAAAAAAAAAAATCACTAAAAATGTAACGTTCGTAAAACTAAATATAAACGATTTATATTAATAACGAGAAAATACAAAACGAATAATTTAACTTTTCAGTTGTGTAACTATTTTGAGACGGGCTTGGAATAAAATATAATATTCGATTAAAAGAAAAAGTCAATAATGATGATGACTTAACAATAGTGATAACTTAAACCGATAACAGTGATAACTTTCGGGCATCGCCCACATTGACACTACGACATCGGTTACCATAAAAAACAATTCGAATCAGACATAGACATTTGGGAAAAACTACCGGAGTAGCGAATCGTTCCGGAAAAAAACGAATCGTTAGTACTACGTTTTCGATCGAACGAGAGAGATTAAAAGTGTACCTATTTGAAAAAACTGGTAATTATTAATAATAGTTGCTATAGTTATAGACAAAATTTAAAAAAAAAAAACTAATAAAAATTAACCAGTACGTATTTTCGATTTGATTTAATCGATCGACGGATATTTTTGAAAATAAAAACGAGCTCGATTGGCGACGTGTTTACGACGACGGCAAAAATAAATAAATATAAGCTATATCGTTATAATAAAGTAGGTAAAACTATTGATAACTCGTGAGTTTCCGGTGGCAAAAATCGCGATTTCTTTTATGCGACGGCAAAAACACGCTACCTCGTGAACAAATACGGCGTAAAACGAAAACGGACGGTATAGACTAAATAAATAAAATCGGTACAACTAACCTCGGTGGGGGTCGGCTGTTGAGATTCGGTGTTCGTATTGTGTTGGCTTGTGAAATGAATTAAGAATTAACACACACGCGATAAAAAGTCTAAGTTGTCACTGACGAGATGGAAAAAAAAAAAAAAAATTAAAACTATAAATTTGCAAAGCCGAGAAGACCTTAACGGAAGCACTGTCGACTCTAGACTGACGACACTGCGCCGGTGCTGCACTTCCGCTCGTCGCTCGATCGGCACCGGAAGGAACGCGCGCGCAGCCCTGCCGTCATTGGTCCCCCAGGGCGTGGCTTTCGTAGGGCGTGACTCGCCCGCGCGCGCCCACGCGAACTTTTTCACGCACGCGCACTCGTAACAATTGTTACATAATTATAATATATTCCGACTGTCTTACGTCATTACTATATAATTAGATACGTACTAATTACCGTACGATTTATTCGCGTTTTCGGTGCGAAAATCACGAAATGATAAAAATACGATCGTTCTACCTCGCGAAAAAAACGTGGGGCAACGGTCGACACTCTTCGCTACCACCCCGTGGGCGACTAAAATTTATGTGTCAATTTTAAGCATTGCCCCCTTGTCCTAATAGGACACATATTAATAGTACACGAAAAAAAGTTAAGGGTGGCAATAAAACGTGCTCAATTTAATAAGTTTGATCGGAAGTAAGGGTTTCTCCCTTCCTTCCCCTCCACTTTACCCGCTGCTCCCTGTAAAAAAATCTCGACACCCGTTTGATTTCGTTCGACTAAATGCGGGTATGAATTAATATTCACGGCGGTATAAAGAAACCGAACGAAATGTATGCAAATAATCGAAATAAATAAATCAACAATTTTTATCAGATTCGTATATTATTCGTGAATACTAAAAGTAGTCATTAAAAAAAAAAAAAAAAACATATAATAACGGTGACTTTTAAGATTTGTCTTGAATAATTATTTTTATCAACCGCCACGATATCGTTTCATTATTATTGTTATTATTATTTTTTATACGAATAAGGCCGCCGCGCCGCCGAGTTTTAATTAGTCACGAATTCGCAATTTAAATTCTACGAGTTTGTTTTTCGAGACTACGACAAACACGGTGTCGCGAGAAATATTATTATTATTTATCGACGGAAATTTCGGAGCTTTTTTTTTTTTTTTTTGCCTTTCTTTTAATTAGCACACTATAATGTGCAAAGAAAATTCGACTGCGATACCCACACCCCGAGGGACAGTCGTTTTCTCGACTAAAAATAATCATTACGACAAATAAATAAACAAAACATTATTTTTCGATACGAGTTTTTTCTATAGAGTTGTTTTTATGGAAATCACGGCCGATCACGGCCGACAACTGTACATCGTTCCGAAATACGTGTCGAATTTTCGTGGAAAATTAAAATACAATAAAAACATTATGTCGACATACCGTTTTTAAAATAATTATTTCCGAACGAAATGTGTTTCGTCGTAGTCGTGTAGTCGCACGTAAAAAAAAAAAAAAAAAAAAACGGACGCGAATCAATTGCGCTTAAAATTTTTGCACAGTAGCGCGCGAGTGCGTTTTCGATAAAACGTTTACACTACATCGTAAAATCGAAAATCGTTTACAAATTATAATCCGCGTGAAAAATCAATGTTAAAAATAAGAAAAATAAATAATGGAAAGTTTGTCGCGATTTCCCCGAGAAGCTCTGAAAATCTTTGTTTACGTTTTAGCGCCCCGTGATTCCCAGTGAAATCTATTGTCTTTTTTTTCTTTTTTTTTGAAATTCTATTCGAAAAAAACGCTAGTTTCATAAAGCGGCCTATAGACGTGCAATATGGATTGTACAATATATTATAGGCTGCCCATAGATGTACAATATTATTGTACAACCATCGAGTTTGTGCAATTAAATTGAGTCGTGTAGAGCTAATATTGATGGTTGTACAATCTATAACTGACGACTACGTTACTGAATACTGCACAATATTACCAATATACGGCACAATATTTTTCGAATTGCACAATATATTTCAAACTTTTTTGATTTCGTACAATATATTGCACAACTCTTCAATATTAACTACACACGATCAATTATATTGTACAAACCCCGATATTGCGCAATAATATTGCACGTCTATAGGCCGCTTAACTGAGATTAGATAATAATATAGTCGCGTTTAGGAAATGTAAACACGCCGCGTTGAAACCGAAAACTCGCCGCGATAGAATTACTCGACGTTCGTTCGATGAAACACTATCGCTCGTACGTGGGCCGATATTTACATAGTGGTCATACTCGACGTTTGGCAAACGGTTATTTACTTTTAAACATTATCTCGAGAGTGCCCCCCAGACGATGGAGATTTGAGTAATTATCTCGTCTTTTGCCGGTCGTATACACGGTTATTTTCTACTCGGCCTTTGGGACGACGCGCGACGACGACGGTCTTCTCTTAAAATTGTTTGCCACGCGATTTGGGTCAACCCCGGTAGAGTGTGTTTTTATATTATGCGTGAGATTTGATTGATTTTACGATTTTCAAAGAAAAGTAGGAAATTAATGGAAAGCAGCAATCGTACAGCGCGGGAGCGCCCATAAGTTTGAATATGTATAAAACATTTTTAGAGCCTCCATAAAACTATGGACGACGACGGCGTAGACCCCCTTTTTCCTAGACGGTCGTCCTTTGAGTTTTACGACTTACAATATCTTTTGAAATTAAACCAACTATAAATTAGATCGGAACTATATTATATAATATAATATAGGTTTAACCGTTGTCCGCGACTTTATCGTTTCGACCGGAAAATTTCTCGTTTTAAAATAAAAATAACAACAGTACTCCTACTCTTGTTGTACGCCTAATTAAAATATTATGATTGATATGTATATATATAGCAAAACGCATTGTTTATCTATACGCGCGCGCGCACACACACATTTTTGAATAAAATTTTATCCGATATTTTACGTTCGACCGAAAATCACAATAACGCTCGGAACGACGCGCGACGACGTGTAATTGCATAAACCAGAGGTTCTCAAAGTGTGGGGCGCGACCCTCCAAGGGGGGGGGGGGGGGGCGCGAGACAATTTTAAAAATCAACATTGCATCGGTAGGACAGAAAAAATTGGCCTATTAATTAAAATATATTTTATAAAAAATACATTTTATTTTAAAATAAATTAGTAATATTAATATCAATATCAATATTTGTTGTTTGTTTTTAACTTTTTTTTACTCTAAACATGACTGTTAAAATTATTTTTATGAGGTTTATTAACCTCTGGCATAAACGATCAACTAACTGCAGAATCCGCGAATTCGTGCCCGACGACGGATTGAAAAATTCCAGTTCGTTCCGTATAAATAATGAAATCATGACAAACGATATTTCCAAAAAAAAAAAACGCCACTACATATGTATTATTTTTAAACGCGCGATTGGAGAGTAAAAACACAAAAATACGATTTCTAGTTTAAGAAAAAAAAACCCCTAATCGAAGAGAACAAATTTAAACAATACCGACACCGTCGTAGTCGGTTCAACGGGTTCTTTTTCCCCCGACGACGTTTCCTTATACGCTCAGAGAAACTACAGACTAATCGAAAAATTACTTCTTCTCTCGAGCACTCTTTACGTACGAGTGTGTCGGCGGCGGCGGTTTGACTCAAGACGACTGGCGGCTGCCGGCACAAAGATTTTCAACGAGTCCGTCTCTCCGGCTGATCCGCGGACCAATTTAAAAACGTGACATTTACAGAGTTAAAAAGACCGGCGGATTTCCAACATTTCGAGCAAATTAAAAACAACAGCAAAGAAAAAGAAAAACCGTTTATCGTAGTAGATAAATTCGACAAACTCAAAAACCAACTGACATTGTCGAAAATCATTTTCAATAGAATAATATAACAAAAACCAGAGGGGTGCTGTACACCTCTTGCATATCCTGCCGCTAGTTTGCATAATAAACCTACGCAGCTTCACTAACGCATCATTATGCGCACGCGTCGTATACGAATTGCTCATTAGACTTCCGAAAAACTTGATTTAAATTTTCCACCATTTTGGATTGCTTGAAATACGAAGGTGGTAATTAAATTAATTTAAAACAACGTGCGGTGGGGTTTAAAGCGACGGCGTTTTTTTTTTTCCATAATAATAATTAGCGAAAAGATTCGGAATTAATATAGGTACGTATGTATAATAACTATAGGGATGAGAAGTTATAGGATTTGCATATTTTTTTCTGTATCTTCTATTTATAGCTAGGCGAGCTAAAAATCTGTTCTATAACCTAATGAATTGAAATTTGGTATTTAAATTTTGCATATTTTTTACATATATAGTAGGTAGTTTTCTTAAAAGTTGCATATTCGTGTTTTTTTTTTTTCGTGCATAAAAATGCATGTTTAGTAAAATTATGTGGATTTTAATACAATTGACGTGAAAAATTTGTTATTTTATGGAATTTTAAATGTTTGTAGTCAATAATCAATAAAATAAAAATGCAGGTGGCAAATATTTTGACAATTATTATAGAATTGTCAATGTAAAAAAAATATAATATGTGAAATAATTATTAAATACATTACAAAACTTATAAATTTTTATTTTTATTTTCTTAGATTAAATCACCTGACTATCAATATACGTATTATAATCAATACACCTAGTATTAATTTTTTATCACTCAGTTAAAAATCATTTATATTTTAATAGAATCAAATTTAACGAAATATTATTTATATTAATTTATTGTAAACGTGTTTTTTATTTATAGAAAAAATTGCATATCATAATGTATTTTTTTCATATTTTCAAATTTTTGATGCATATAATATCATAATTTTTCCTTGCATATTTTGTCTATTTTAGCTCCTATAACTTCTCATCCCTAATAATAACGTACTCGATTTTTTCGTTTATCGGCGGCGATACTGTTGTATTAGTATTGTGGTTGTTGCGTCAAAGCAATATTAGTCATATTGTTGCGGCAGTTTGATTGTTTGATTGTTTGACGCGGCAGTTATGGTATTAATACGTATAATTTTTATAGCAAACAATTTTAGTTTTAAGCCTGGGAAGCAAAATATGCTGAGGCAACATATTGTAAATATTATTTAAGCTCCGTGAGGAGGGCGGACTAGGTCACTCTTTCAATTTTTATCGCACGGTTAAGTGCGGTAACTAGAGAGAGGACATTGTTTCGTTTCTTTTCTATTTTTCTTGTATGTTAGTTTAAGATTATTAAAAATATAACTGTTTTAATTTGAACTACTTTATAAATCTTTTAAAGTAACCAAGAGGCTCGCTGCTTAAAATTTATATCATAA
This sequence comes from Drepanosiphum platanoidis, assembly GCA_948098885.1. Classification (NCBI taxonomy): domain Eukaryota; kingdom Metazoa; phylum Arthropoda; class Insecta; order Hemiptera; family Aphididae; genus Drepanosiphum; species Drepanosiphum platanoidis. Next base: position 6,556,625 of record OX402539.1, read on the forward strand.
AACGGTATTGTGTTTAAAGCCACATCCAGTGCTCGATTATTCGTGGTCAGTTGTTCGAGTTGTAAAGTAACCTTAGAGTTGTAAGGGAAATAAACCCTGGAGAGTCCTATTCGACTTTTCTATTAAGCAGTGCTCGTTAACGTGGTCACTTAAGGAAATAGTCGTGTAGGCCTGTTATCGGGTCTTCCGTTACATACTTGTTTGACGGTTAGAGTATCTGACACCGTCAAAGATATATTTGTGTGCGTCGACCTGAGTTGGCGTATACAACAATACAAACACGATTTACAACGATGATTATTATCGGCGCGATTGTTGTTTTTTTCTCCGACTCTCGCTCGCTCTCTCTCTCTCTCTCTGCGCGCAATACTCTCCGGTAAACATCGAGACGCCGCCGACGCCGGCGGACGATATCTTTCGACCTTTCTTTCCCTCTCGCCAACACCACGACAAAGTCGTACGCAAATATACTACGCGCGTAATTCAATAAATAATAATATACACCCTCGTCGGGACTTTGTCGCCGCGGAAATACGTGTTCTAAATACCGAAACGCCGCCGCCGCCGCCGCGGACGTTTCGATTCTTTCCAATGCGAAATTCGTGTTTCTGTTTGTTTATTAATTTTTTTTTTTTTTCGCCCCTCAGTGTTTGCGTTATATTATATTATATTATATTATCGGGCGACGCCTACGTGTGCGACACCCCGTTTGAACTATTGAACTCGAACGTCGTGTTCAAATCAACGGAGGCGAAAACGTGTCGTCGCCGCCGCCGTAACATTCAATTTCAGACCGAGACCGATATTCGGCCGTGCGTTAAACCGGAATATGCGATATCGTTGGCGCGGCGCAAAATCGATATCGCGCGCGGTCGCCGCGGCACAGACAAGAAAACAGACGAAAAACAATATGACGGCGGACCCGACGGAAACGACATGCCGGCGGCCGCGGGATTTCTCAAAAGCATAGAGCCGATCGAGTCCAATCCGTTCGTTTTTATTGTTTTAGTTATTTAGAGAATTAAATAGCAAACGAGTTGTCGTTTATAATACTCTACGGCAGTGTTTCCCAAAGTGGGGGGCGCTAGAGCTATCCAGGGGGCAATGAAAGTTACAAGCTTAATTGTGGGGGCATTTCATTACAAAAAGGGGGTAGTGACAGTTTCATCTATCGTTATCGCAATAACAGAAACACCGTATGTGATCTAAATTTGTTGAAAAACGTAATTTGTTGTGTATTATTTTATTTAAATTTTAAACGTTTTTCACATCATGGCTGAATCGAAGACACCAACCACATCCATCTCATTAAGATATTTATTTTCATTTGTACCTATTCGTTATATAAATATTTATAAACAATACATTTCATTTTTCATTGCATACTTTTGTAACAATAATTTTTTTAAGGGGGCGTTTGTCGGATTTTTTTTTTTGGAAGTGGGCGGTAAAGATAAAAAGTTTGGGAAACATTGCTTTACAGGATTTACAGTGGATCGGAGAAAGAGAATTAGAATCGCGACGATTTCAAACTCGTCTCGAAAAACATCTGCCTATCGATTTCTTATGCGACGATTTGTTTATATACTTAAATGTGAAACAAACAATCGATATAAATATATAAAAAAAAGAGTCTAAAATCATGTTGTTTTTAGCGGTAATGATTAGGACCAGGATTAGGTTGGTGATTTTTTTAAACGTTTCGGAAGATATAATTTTAAGCTTCTCCCTGCAGGCCAACACGCTTCGTTCACGTTCGAATTCTAATTTTCGGTCGACAGTGTGACGTCACAAACACGATTGAAAACATGTCGGTTCGGAACAGACTCGGGATCGGATTTTAAATAGGTTTCTCGTTTCGCTCGGAGTCTAAAACATCGTACGAACTGCAGAGACGTAAACGATAAAACCGTGTTTCACAGAGCTACCCGCCGCCGGGAAAACTGCCGAATTCGGCAGACTCGGCCCCCGCGGCCGAACACAATACCGAAAAAACGGTACACTCTCTCGCGGTCTAGAGAACGATACCGCGAGACGCGTAACAAATGACGACCAGAGGTTGTCGGACCGTCGTCGTCGTCGACGGGGCTCGGCGCGGTAATTATACCGTTTACTACACCGCGCGCGGGTATTATGAAATATTATTATTCGCGCCGCCGCCGTCGCGAACCGCTCTCAAACGACCTGTCCGGACGCGTAAAATACGGACAAACGAGAACGGCGCGGCGGCGGCCGCGGAAAAGAGTATTATTTCAAATCGCCGAGAGAATAAACCGATATCAGTTTGGGCGCCGAAAGAAAGCGCCCGAGTAAAATTATGATGTTAATTCGAACAAAACCGGAATTACGTTTTAAATTTTCTATTATGCCCGGTGAAAATCGTGTACGCGTTTCGAGTTGAAAATTCGACTCTCGGACGACTTTATTGAGAGTAAAATAACATATTTTACAACTGAAACTTAAACTTTCAAATCACACCTTTATCTATACGTGTCACTGGGATCGCGTACAACAATACCGTCGGGTCGGGTCGATGGATACAGTGGCGCGATTGCAAGTCAAAACTCGCGGGTCGATGACGAGACGGCCACTTCCGCCGCGCGGTGCGGCAGGTGTTTCGCGCTCGTATACAAAGGACACTCTCCACTCCTGACCGGCACCCCCGCCCCGTATTCTCTACGGCGGCGGTACATAATTGATAACACGCGCGCGCGCGGTCACGTGAAGGTTTCGCCGATCGAGTCCTGATTGTCTAGTCATAATAAAACGCTAAAAACAAAAATTACAATTCCGAAAACGTATGATTTTCGTGCGAAAAGTGTCCATTTTCGGTCGAGTGTCCTACAAATCAACCGACGGATTTAATTAGAAGGACGTTGTTGTGACAAAGGATCGGTAAATATAATAATATAAAGGACGAGGATGGAGGATCGGTGAGAAAAACGAAAACGCGTATTATAAGAACCGCGGGCCGGTCGATGTATATAATATGAAACGGCTGCACCGAGTCCCCTCGGATTCGGCGGCGGTCAGGTTTCTCCAGGCCGAGTCGATATCAGATTTGCCCCCCGAATGCTCGGCGGCGCCGCCCGCGGGCGACGTTTCGTCACGTTTTTGCCCGCCGCGTCCGTTATTACCTGCGCGGCGCGCACAATACGCCACTCCGGTCACGATGTCACCGCGTGACGACGTGTATAAAAATACGTAATACGGCGCTTTTACAACAAACCGCGGGGAGGATGGGGTGGATTTGCGTACGAGTGCGAGTAGTAGTAGTAGGGGCGACGACAAGCCACTCACTTTTGCGCCGAGGAAACTTTTATTCGTTTATTTTTACCACCGGAACCAATTATTATTATTAGAGTACAAAGTTGGCACGATACGTGAACAACCCGACGACGGGTTAAGTCTAACCGAAGTAGTCGTCGAGTCTGATAAATATAATATAATATGTAACTACGTCGAACGCGAAAAAAAAAAACCGATTCTCGTCGCGCGTCGACTACGTTTGTAATTAGTAGGTTTTCTATTGATAGAGAAAGGAATTAAATCGGTCTGTGTGCGAATAAAATGTTTGGTTTTGACTTTACTAGGTACCTAATATTGTGTTGAAATCGTTTCGATCGCTCATAGAAATTTATCATGCTGTACTATATGAAAATAAACTTATTAGCCTGTCGTAAAATAATATTACTAGAAATTATTTTCATATGAATATATACGAGTATGCGCGCGAATACAAAATTATTTACCAAAAGGTTACAACGGTTACGTCGTCGGGACATTTTCTTTTTTTTTACTTTTTATTTTCACACTTTGGACGCTTTACTTTGGTTTTGATGTGGTCATAAAATCGCAGCGAAAAATACTTTCATCATTTCAAAAAAAAAAAAACACTTGTATCATCTAATCCGATATGTTTTCGGTTAATGCGCGAATTAATGTGCTTACTGCGATATAAATTAAATATGAGAAAAACCGAGTTTTTAGATTTCAATGCGCTCGTGTATGCTATAATATCTAATAGACAAAGCGAGTAGAGGAATAACCTGAGCTTTCGAAAAGTATTCGCAAATAACCGGCAACGACAAAATTGAAAATTAAAACGATAAACACCGATCGGTTTATAATAGTGTCGTAAACGGTATGTAATCGCGATTGAATAAAAAAAAAACAACTACGAAAAATACGTATCAACGATTTTCTCAACGCCGCGGGCGAGGACACGATAATCCGTATTGTCGACACGTGCCGGTGATCGTGCGCGCGTGCAGGGTGTTTAATTTTTTCCCGCGAATCTGTTGATGGGAACAGCAGCGCAAAGTCACGCGATTGAAACGCCACTGGGGTCACTAAAAGGACTAAAAGGATCGACGCAGTCCGCAGTCACGTGCGGCGAGAACTGCACGGCTCGCGCGGTTTCCGTTTCGCGCGCGCACGACGGCGATAGCAATAATAATATGAGACGACGATAACGACGAAGCGCCGCCGAAAAACTTTTCGGTCGCATTGTGTCGCGGAGTTTCCGAAATTTTCTTGGCACCTATTGCGCGATCGACTTGGCACGCGGCTAGTGCGGTACAAGAGGCCGGACAAGAGCGGGGGAAAAAAGGAGAAACGACAGAGATGATGATGAAAAAAAACCGCGCGGAATCGCGGAAGACCGGCCGACGCGACCGCGGGGAGAGGAGAAAACACGACGGTCCGGAGAAACGATAAAAAATACGAGAAAGAACGTTATTATAGATCCGAGCCCGCCACAATAGACGCACGCTGCTTTTGTGGACAAAACAACGGCCGCCGGTGACGATGGTTTCGCGGCGAACGCGAGGGCGTCGAAGGATTATTATTACTGCGACGAAGAACGAGAATCCTCTGTTTTTGTCGGCGCGCGTAATAATAATATCGCCCGGGCGATGATGGATTGCCCCCCTCGTTCCGGGACGCGTCGTCGTCGTCGTCGTCGCGCGAACGTATACACGACGACGACGTGCGGGCGGCGGCGCCGCTGCAAAAACAATGGTATTATGCACGCGCGCATTATTGTTATACGAACGTCGTCGTCGGGCCGCGGCAGGTATTGTGAGGTGTGAGAGCGCGGGTGCCAAAGAAATACTAGAAAGAATAATATTCCATTTTTACAACGATTCGTAAAAAGCTCGCTCGTCGCGTAGGCGGCGTTCGCAGCATTCGATCGGATCGACAATTCTAAAACGGCCGTTTTGAAAATCTAGAAAAATAACGTACGTTTTAGCGTCGTTTTGTACGACATTGTCCGCGCACAGGCCGGCGCGGGCGGAATATAATATCACGGTAACATAATAAACTGCGGAGCGTCACCTGCACGCAAACGCCCGGGCGGTCGTCGGCGACGGACTGCTGCTCGTCGTCGCACGGCGACGACACGAGAAGAGGGACAAAAAAAAACCATTAACCGCGTCGTACATTACGCGTATAGCCCCCTTTTGTTATTGTAGCGCCTTCGTCGGTAATTGTTTTGCGCGCGCGTGTGCCACGAACGTGTTATATTATACTGATATCGGTCGATGAAAACGAGAAACCTAGACGAGAGAACGACTGCCGTTTTTCCGTTTGTACTCGTATTATTGAAATAATATTGTTATTTATTTTAAGCGGAAGAGGCGAGATGATTCGCAACGCCATTTCGAAATCAATAACGCGAGACCCCGCCGCCGCCGCCGTCGATAAATTCAATTTCAATCGTTAATTATTACTAGGGCTAGGATTTATATGCATTGGTATGTTTTTTTTTTTGCAACTTTTGTAAGTAATGTCCACGAATTAGCTCTAGCCGAGGTAAATGGTGGTATTTTTATTTGTCATATTTTTGCATACTTCGAACAAAATGAATATTTTTATACATTTCGCCTACAAAAACACAAAAAGTGCATGTTTTATAGTATATTTCATTACAATTCATTTTATCGCAGTACGAAAATACCCAAATGTAATTTTATCTTATTATTTATAAAATACCGGGCTAAAAGCTATGTCTACGATACGTAATATTTTAAATGGCAACAATGTAGATGAATATTTTCCAAATCTAACTCCTGGGGAAGTTACAAAATTTAGATATGCAAAAATTACGCGTCATGTGATGTCCAACGGAGTTTTAGCAAATATAAAAACATACTGAGGTCAACACAGAAGATGGTTCATTTTTGAAAATTTAAAACATCATGTAATTGTTTCATGTAATTCATTCGAGTAGCTTTATCAATTTTATATCAATTAATATTTTAGAGATTTTAAGATTTCAGAATTTTTTTAATGTTTTAATATATATTTAAGTGTTTAACATATTTATTTTTATTAATCGGTATTTAAAAAAAATTTATAGAAAATGTGTTTTTTAAATAATATTTATTTGGTTTATTTAAGCATATTTTTAATAAACCAAATGCATATTTAATCATTTTTTATTGCATATAAATCCTAGTCCTAATTATTACCGTCGAAGCATAATGTTTTATCATATCGAACGTTTTATACGCGCGGCAGTCTGCACTTACGATAGAAATATCATTGCAAATACTATCCGAACCGTTCGAGGGCTATTTTTTCCAAAACGCCTGATCGATATATCATTTGGCCCATCTATTGCGATAATATCATTAGTTTTGCCGTTATATTTATAAATCCGAGCGTAGTAATAACAGTGTGCGCCTGGTAGCTTTATGATTGTTATTAGAGAAAAGCCGATATGAGGGTGAAATTTCGGGTGTGCGGTCGATTTACCGTTATTCGTTGTTTTCGAAATAAACATTTATTAAAATACAAAATACGCGTAGTTTTACCGTTAGATGTGCAAATTTTGAATCTAGATGGAAACGAAACTATCGACGTGTTTATAAAAATTAATTAAGATCGCCTCAATCATTGGCGAAAAAACACTATTCGATAAAACGATAGAATGATATCGGTACAATTTTAGAACAAACTCATAGAACTGCAGATTTTCAAAACAAACAAAAAATCAACTATTATCCGACAAAAATAAGACTTAATTGCGTATGTAGAATACGCAAACGAATAAAAAGGGAATTTTTATATCCCGCGATGCAGGAAAGGGAATCTATAAGGAATCTATATATCCTGCGCGCACGAGAATCAAATCATTCGGTATTCGGTGAAAAGAGAAGAGCGCTAGTCTGAAAAGGCCGAATAATTGCGCGAGGAATGCGTTCCTACTTTCAATAATTCGTTGGATGGTTTTCTTTTCCTTCACCCAAACGCGTTTGTACTCGATGAGTTTCTCCGATATATTATAATATCATTACACTCGCAGGACGCGCCGACGATAAGACGGTATATAAACAAGGTTATACACACCTCTGTCTGATTACCGTTCTCTTTTTTTCGCCCGATTTATACTTGACGACGACGTCGGAGAACTACCACCTCCACTACTACTACTACTACGCATTATAAAACGCGTAAGAAAAACGTAACCGTCGAGGGCACTTTTTCGTGATAAAATTAATTTTGTATATTGCGATGTGCGCGTAAGATAATAAATTTGTCGTCTATATGCGCGCGCGTATCAATAAACGGGGCGACGACGGCAGTAATAATAATAATAATTGTATTATTGTCGTTGTAAATATTTAAAACGAAACACAACAGTCGCGCGCTACTAAACCAACGTGAAAAATCATTATTACGGTATTTTTTGCAGGTTTCGCGCGAGACACGCCGCCGGTCGGACGGGCCTCCGCCGGAGCGAGTGTATATTTTATATCGTTACGTTTTCATCAGTGTCGTTTAATAGAAATTATTTTTTTCGATGGAAATTCCAAAATCTTACGAGTTAGTTATATATTTTAGATAGAAAGTCGTTTTCTAAAATAATGATGAGCTCGTCGTGGCGAGTCGAATTTTCGAGAATCTCCCGCGACCCGAAATGTGATGCCCGCGCGTACAATGTTCCCGAGAAAAGTTCACATAAATTCCAAAGACCGAAATCATAGAATACGGCGAATCTCGTTTTTTGAATTTTGAAATCATTATTATTCTACGAACGAATAATACGTATGATTTGAATGTGTCGTATTCTAGGATTCGAAAAAATAATAGTCATAAACAGGGCTCGGGACTTGAAGCACTTAAAATCATTAAAATAAGCGCTTAAAAACATCATTATAAGCACTCAAATAAGCATTTGAAATGCTTAAATTTAAGCAAAACTATTTATTAAAAAAAAAAAAAACAATAAAATAAAAAATAAATCTTTATCTTTATATTATAAAAAAATTAAACTTCATTTTCAACACTGAAGATTTGACGGACTACGCGACAACGTGGATAAGATAAGAATTATTTTTAATTTTAATTCAATCAAAAACAACTTTGCGGGAGAAAATCATAAAAAAGTATAAAAACCGGTCAAAAAAGCAATAATTATCAGAAAAACTGGAAATAAGCATTTTTTTTTAAAAAATCACTAAAAAAAGCAAAAAAAAAGCACTCTCAAATTTCAAAATTGAACGTGTTGTAACATGACATACACTTCTATAGCACTCTGCTACATTTTAAGTCAATCCATAAAAATAAGCAAATGCTTTAAGTCCCGTAACAATAATAATTACACGAGGTGCACGTGCCACTCTGGGACACAGACGTTGCAGGGTTTAAAACAATCGGGGTTTAAAAGTCGCGTGCGCCGAGGGAGAGTCGTTTCGAAAAAAAAAAAATGCACGAACCTAACAATACCTAACCGTTTTATCGATTGAAAATCGAACACATACGTCCGACGACAATATCGACGTATCGAACAGAGTTTTATTTTTTACGCGATCTGAAAAAAAATAAAAAAAAAAAATAACAATCCTGGCGATTTAAAATTTCATTTTTTATTTTTTCCATTTTACGAACGTGATCGTATTTTCAAAAAGACCTGACGACCGTACTTACGACGACTTGACGCGCGGGCACTTGAAAACGCGCGTTCTTTTTCGGGTCTTTTCTCTTATTAAATTTACAATTTACCTGCGTTGAAACTCGAACAGAGTGGAAAAAAATAAAAAAAGTTTATTTCGTTCCGATAAAATTAAACAAAACAAAAACCTACTTTTATTTACCTACTATGAGAGCGAGTAAATACCGAACCGTGTACGACGTACATATAAACAATTACTTTATACAATTCGAATAAAAATCGATACACATTATGCGTTTTAGATTTACAAATGATTTTATAGTTTTCCGAGAAGACTAGGCTCACCGTTTATTATGGGGAAATCGTATATTTTTTCGTTTATTGTATTACTTGGTTAGAAACGGACCGCCGCGCCGTGGGAACATTTACCGTGTACGATTGTTGAACGTGATTTTTAACTTTCGAAATCATTGTAGTTGTTTTCGAATTTAAATTGGCTTCTAAATTAAGTCGCAACAACGTCGTTCACGTTTACACGACAATTAGAAGCTGCTGTTTGCTCGAACTTACTTTTACGGCTGACGACCTCCTTTCCGGTTTGTACCCCGTAAATTTTAATAAATACAGTCAATATAGCTACTGGGTCTCACTAACTACTCGTTTTGATTACACGCCGGGTCTACAAAAATGACGACCAATCACATGCCAGTTTCCTTTTTAGGTAGGACGGTTTTTTTTTTTTCCCCGATGCTGCGAAAATCGCGTTCGCATGGGAAACAAGAATTACATTTTCTCAACGCACACAAAGGAAAGATACACGCCTTTTTTTTAAAAGCAATCGATCGGAAAAACGGATGGACATGTCGTACAAAACGAAGAGGAAAAAAATTATCGAAATCGTGAAATGAAAATTCTTGCTCCGAATAATATTACAATAACGAGCGCTAATAATAATAACGCGACAACGTCGTCGCGTCGTCGGAGTAGGATTGCTTCGATCGATACGATAATAGAAATCAGACGCGTTTCGTGTCGAGGAATCGACGTGGTTGATAAAATCAATATTCAATTGCGATACCATTGTAAGCCTCCGTGTCCGTAGGAATCGGATTTCGGCGCATTTAAATCCCGTTACATTATCCGCGAACGACGACGGCACGTGTTTCCAAGGAGACAGATCGAACGAACCAAGATTATATTTTTATTGTGACGTGTGCGATTGAAATCGAGTGAAATCGTATCGGAATAGGATATTTTCTCGCAATAATAGAATGAATTTTACTCGCGACAAATTTTCACATTCGGGGGGGGGGGCCTCTAGAATGGCGTCGCGTAAGCCAACTAATGTGTGTAATCAGCCGACGTAAGAACGGCATTGTATACCGCGAGCGAATGTATATTTTTATGTAAATAAAAATCAAACGTAACTGCGATATCTCGCCGCCGCCGATGGCTAATAATAAATTGACGCGTACAGTAGACAACGTTAAATACAAAGGTATGCTGCTGCGTTGGACTATGCAGTCGAACGCAAAGTAACATAAAATTCATTTTATTTTAAACAAAAAGTTTTCCCATTTAAACGTTTTTACTCGGGATAATATACTTTGAGAAGCTATTGTTCTACTTAAATTGTTTCAAACAACAACAACAACAACTATACAGTGCTCTTGCTACATATTCTCGTACGCAATAACTAATAATATTAATATACTTTTTTTCCTATACACTTTGATCTTCGTTATATCGTACAATTAGTCATAATTTGTTTTCATTCTCAAACGTATCGTTTATTTTATTGTTAGTGTCTTTAGTATAAATTTTTAATACTCCCTAACCTAACGTGACTTGACTTATTGATTATGTAAAAAAGTTTCAAAAAAAAAAACACGAATAACTTATGAATATCGGTATAAAGCCTGTTTTAATTTAAAAATAAATAATTTACGAGTTTTTAGAAATTATTAAAATCACTTATTTTTAAGACATGTTTATGGTGTACTTTAAAACATGACTATTTTTGATGTGAAGATAATATTCTCATGACATTGTAAAAAAGCGACGTAAACGTTTGATCTCAAATACTGGTTTCGAAACTATTTTATTCGGAAAAAAAAATTGATCGAATTCGAATTGAATTTACGATTTGCATTTTAACGGTGCATTTTCTCGATGAAACAAAGTCGCTAAAAATATGAACAACATTTACTAAAAACTACTAATTTATGCAAATGACAGTTTCTGAAATTTCGAACAAGTCCCGTATATCATATCCTATATATTATACTGCAGTGTGTGACCATTAGGTCATATTATTATAAGAATGTATGTTAATTAATTAATCATATCGCAGTGGCCAAGCGGCCAATATGAATACATATTACGACGATAAACAATCGTTTCGGAGTAAAATTAACGGTAAAACCAGATTCGTGTTTTGAAATAATGACGCCCGGGACACCTGACCTTCTCTCTCTCTCTCTCTCTCTCTCGCTTTTAGAAGTAAAGGTGTTTAATATTAGAAATTACATATTTTATTATCACGCGATGATGGCACGTCGTTTGCAACGATTCGAATTTCAAGAATAATAAAAATATTTGAGTACTATACTTTTTATTATAAAAAAAAAAAAAAAAAGAAAAAAACTATATCTTCGCGAGCAATTTTATAGCGATTGGACTTTTTATAATCAGTAATAATTACACAATATAAAACAATGAATTTTCAACATACTCTGGCGTAACAATATAATCGCTTAAAAGTTTGTAATTAAAACGTTGAAAGACTATTGTTCGGTAATCTCTTCAGACCTTTCGACGCTATTTATATATATATACAACCTATATTATAATGTTACAAGACATTTTTTTTGTTTTTTAGTTTAGATTTTTACCCCTCGACGAATTACTAGACCAACGTGGCATTATACCTTATTATTATTATTATACCATCTCATAATGCCTTACGAGAGGGAGCGACCGACGTTTTCCGAATCAATAATATGATTTTGGGACGAGACAAAAGAGATATCTTTTCACGTTATGTTTATAATACGGCGAAAAACAATGCTTGGGTCGAAACATATTATAATTAACTAGTTTTATCGCGCAAATCTAAAATGAAAATTCTAACGTCGTACTATACGCGGGCTCATGTGAAATTACGCGGATTTTACCGACACAAATAACGACAATATGTTATTATTTATTTTTTTAAACAATTCGCTTATTGTTGCAATGACTAAGCTGTTACCTACTGATAAGGGATTTGAAAGGCGGGCGGGGGGGGGGGGGGGGGCGATCGAAACCCGGGTTCGTTTCGTATTCGAGCCGCATTGTGTGTTGAAAAGAAACCTATAACGATGTCGCCGATGAAAAGACATTGTTTTGAATTGATGATTTCACATGACGTCACGCCGCGCCGCGCCGCCACGATCATCAATTCGAAACAATGTGTTGTGTGTGTTGTTATAATATTATGTTTTTTCCGTGGTGACGCGAAAAGTAGCTCGTGGGAAAACGCCCAACTTGAATAATTGAACAAAACAAACGCACGATTTAATTCGAATAACGTACGCGAGTGTGGTAGATGATAGTATTGACGAAAAAGTGTCGTAGTTAACACGTGTTGGTTGAATAGTCAGCGCGAGAACGTTGGATTGTAAAAAGGTAGAGAATAAGACAGAAGTTGGATAGTAGGTTTTGTGTGTGTCCGATTTTAGACTTCGATACGTGGCCTTATGCGAAATCGGTCAGAAAAATAGTGTACCTAATTGTTTTAATTCTAATTAATTCTAAAAAAAAAAAAATGATAAATTAAACTAGTTGGGTTTTTCAGTCGATCGGTAAACTAACCGGTTGAATTCGAAATTCGTTATCGAGTAATTATATTTTTAACTTAAATTTAACTAGTTAGTGTCCGCGTTTGAGCACATATATCTGGTGCACACGTGTGTATGTGTGTGCCTAGCGAATTACGATTATTCCCCGCCAACGGCTATATTGTTATTTATTACAACTACCACGTTTTCCCTCGTTTGATTTTAATTTCGACCCATATATTTAACGGTTATCGCGTCACCCGGCGGCGGCGCATTGTATCGTAATAATTATTGTATTGTTTTATCATTAAAAAAAAAAACCTAAATTTTCGTAACGATATTAAATATTACTAGGTGAAAATATCGGGAAATAAATACGTAAAACTAAAGTTCATAGTTATTATATTATAAAACATGACGAGGAGATAAGATACCGAATGAGATACGGTCGATATTGATTGAATTGTTCTTTTGAATTCCAATCGAATGTATCGTTGCTTTCGAAAAAAACAATTCTAGTTTTAAAGGCGGATAAATTAACTATGAAATTTCACTCCCAAAGATAGGACTATAATGTTGTATTTTCGTTACTAACGAAATGTTTATTTAAAACTATCACTCGGGCGGGCTGCGAACGCATAAAGTTCTGAAAACATTTATCCGTCACGAATCGGTTAACCTCGGTTGCTCCTGGTAACCGGTACATATTATAATTACGTGACCGCGGCTATCGCATTGCCTCTGGCGACCGATTTTTCAGTTATCGCGGCGGGCGACCTCTTTATTTCACCTAATCAAAGCGAAAATTTCAGAAATAGTCTTTTTCGTCAATAATTAAGAAAACTAGTGAGATTTCCCGTTTAATAACTTCTAAAAAGTACCAAGTTGATAAACGATACTACTACGTACAATATCGAAATGGGCACCGCCGCCGTACCGATTTGAACACGTTTTCTGGTCGAAAAGTAAAGAAAAAAAATATTAATTAATAAAAATAATTATAAAACAACTTGCGTTTTTTTTTTTTTACTTTGCTCGGAATCTGAAATATTATATAGCTTTTAATTACGAATAAAAAAAAAGAAAGAAAATTACAAAATATCGTTCAAGACCCCGATGCGCCTCCGCGTACGCCGTTTACCGCAGGCCGCAGCCTTGTAGGTTTTAAAAGTTATAGGTTTTGTTTTTTACGTCTCGTGAAACGTCACCGCTGGGTATACTTTTTTTCGAAAATTCCAACAGGGTATATGTTTTTTCGGTTGATATTTATTTTTACAACTTAACTCGTGTAAATGAAACGCTCCCGTACATATTTATTTTTAATTTTTGTATTTACATATCGCGCGCAGGCACTAAGGTAACCGATACTACAAACTATGGTTTTTCGTCGTTTGAATTATTCATATTATATTTTCGACCGAGATAAACGAGGAAAATTTCACATTCATTATTGTTTCTCATCGACTGGAATCTTTTAATTTGTTATAAATGTAAAATAAAATTCAAGCCGGTTTTACATAATACTATATAAATTTATTATGTAAAATTATTGTAATGATAATAATTCATTAGACATTTACATATTTGCGCGTAACGATGTAAAACTATTTATTTTCGTCGGGTTTCGATAAAATTATACGGTATATTAGATGAAAAAAAAAAAATTTAATTTGTTTCGCGTTTTTGTGACCGGCGCGCCGCGAGTAGTGCAGTATAATTCACTGTGGAAATCGCGATAAACTGATTGCATTTCGCGTTTCGGTTATTTTTATTGAAATACAGCGCGCATTGTGTACATGTGTACGATTCTTTACGGAAAATCCAATAATACAAAAAGTATGAATCGAATACGTAGTTTTTTACTCGCAGAAATGTGCATAATATGAGCACCAATTGAACATTAATTAATCACTGTTTATAAAATAATGCTTATCGAAACCAATAAGTGTTGTCGACATTGACGAGAGAGGCGGGCGTTTCGATTTTATAAAAAAAAAAAAAACAATATCAATAAAATCGATAGTAACCTATTTTCGCGACGAACGACGCGAAGTCGCACCGGTTGAATAATTAAAGATCAAACTTCTCGACGGAAAACCAGCGCGATTTTAATTGTTTGAGAAACGTTAATTTCTCGACACTCCCGAGTGTTAATACAATAATTATAATATATAAAAAACCCCGAATTTACAGGGGAGCGATGTTTCGCCGCATCGAAAATTATTGTTATTTTAATATATTATTATATCCTCGCGCCGCCGGTATATTATGGAAATTTCTATCGTTAGTGCCACGATATATTATATAACGCGCGACGAACAATCGCGCGCAGAAACGCGTTTTCATAAAATTGTATCACCTTTGTTCGCGCGGCCAAAGACAAAACGCACGCACATAATCTTAGAATTAATTACACGCGTTAATGAACGTATCCATTAACATAATGCTATAGAATACGTTTTGCGCGTACGCGGCGCGGTCGTGTTGTTATTATTAATATTTGACAATGATGATTTATTAAATCGAAAGTATATATGATGATAATAACGCGCGATCGTCAGAAAAACACAATTTTTTTTTTTTTTACGAAAACAAACGGTTTTTCAACTATCAATACTCCACTACCCGACTATATAGAGTTTTCGAGAACGCCACTTGGCACGCGTACGCGTAACGTTGACGTCGGATACGAGTGCGGCCGAATTCTGTGTAATTGCCGCCGGGGCATCGAAGAATATCGAGCGCGAATATTAATTTCTATCGGTACGCGTAACGGGCGTTTGTGGGGTCGGCGAACCGGAACGGATTGATAAAACGCACGGGGCGAAAAAATATTTCTAATTTTCACCGAGTCCTTTGAACTCTGATCACGCGCGGTACCTATATAGTTGGTGAACTATGTGTTTGACATCGGGTATTGGTAAACGTACGGTAACGTACGGCGCTATTGTGAAAATATATTCTACGAACAAAATTATTATTGGGTCGAAAATCGAAAACCTACGGAGAAACGGGTCGGCGGCGCACGACAAATCTCAAACCTAACCTAACCTAGGAAAATATTATGACGCGTTTTGTTCGTGTTGACTCGATCGTTTTTGGGGAAAGTTCGATGTTTATACGGAAAACCGAAATAATTATTATCGAAATAAAAAACTCATAACGACCGTATCAGATGACTATAATACCGCGTAACTTTTATACGCGTCGTCGGTTACAAACTCCTTCTCGACATTCGTTATTTGTTTTGAACGCGAACCGCGCGCGATATGTATTCAAGCGTCGACTTATTTATTATTTTCATTTACTAAACTCCGAAATTTAAAAGTTGATAATCATCGTCGTCGGCGCTCGTTTATAGCATTACACGGAAATCGATTTCACTCTCGGTCGTCAATAATAATTATTGGGTCACGAAAGACGAATATTAACAAAATATGTAATTTAAGGCACGAGACGGTCTAACGATTGCGAATTAATAGTTCAAACTGTTTTTCGGAGATCTTTCTAATGTTGTATATGAAGCGAAAACGATAAAAGAAAAACAGAGAACATCGATATCGGAATATCGGAATTTATACACACGTTTATTATTCCGGAGAACTGAATTGGACGATTTTTTTTTTCCGCGAAAACGTTAAGGAATTTAAATCTACGAATCTAATCAGAATTTAAATAAGTTCTACTGCACCTTGTAGTGTGCAGTAAATTTATCAAATTATATACCCGTTGTAAAATTACGAACAAACGAACCGCCGACGTGAAGGTCGAAAAGACAAAGAAATGCTATACACTCCATGAGATTACCGTTCGTAAAGTTTTCCGTCGAGATTCAAAAAAAAAAAAAAAGAATTAACTAAAAAATATTGTATTATTTACATATTTGACTATCGGTTTTTACGAATTACTTTCGAGTCACCGACAATTTTGACCGCCTTTGTGCTCGACGAAAAACTTTTCGGAAATCTACAAAAAAAAAAAAAATAATAAAGTCGGTCGATATCTTTATGTACGCGCGTTGAGAAACTTTCGAAACGTCTTTTAAACGCTACCCGGAACCCAAGCTACACTCGGAATCATTTTTCAAACGTGATGATTTATTATTTCTCTCGAATTTTAAAATAATAATATAGTAAAACACTGGCACGCTCCGGGGGGGGGGGGGAGGGGGAGAGGGAGAGGGAGGAGAGGGGAGAAGGAGCGACGCGGACGACGAGTACACTCGACTCAACACCCAGTCGTAAATTTAAAAATAATTTATACTTTTAAGTGTATGTTTTTTGTTGCGCGAGATTATACGAGTGAAGCGTGACGTTGGATTATTATTATTATTATTATTCATTAATAATTGTGCTTTTAATCTCTATATTTTTTAATTTGTAAATATCGTGTAACGGGGCGAACGCGGAGCGCGTCGTTAAATATTACAAACATTAATATTCTGATAATCTAAAACGCGGCGCACAGTATGATGGCAACTACTAATGGGACAGAACGAAAATACGTTCGCGATGTTTTCGACGACCGGGCGGGCGGGCGTGCGAGACTCGCGCGGAATCGATACGTTCCCGTTTTTTTTTATATATATATATATTATTTAATTAGAATTTTTCACATGGAATTCACATTGTCGAGCACATGCGTGATCCGCGGGCACTCGTCGCGCGGCCCAGATACTTATCGCCGGAAACGACTGAATTCGGCGCGCGTTGTGTAACGTATCATTACATAATATTATGACGTTATTATTATTTTCAAATTACACATCGAAATGTAATATTTTTCATCGGTATTATTATTTATTTTTTTTTTTTTTTTCGTCGGATCGAAACGAAATGGATTAATTATTATTATTTCGAATTCGATAACAATATCGTACGTACATAATATATATAATATGACGCGGTACGCGATAATAATATTATACATGGGCAACTACGAAACATCGTGATTGCTCGACGATTCGGAATATTATTTTGAAAATCGACACGAGTGTAGTGAAATTGCATAACCGATGTGCCGGTTTTGTTTCGTTTTTCATTCCCGTAATCAGATTTCGTACGCGACGCGCGCAATTTTAGATTCCGAACGGAACGCGACGACGACGGATGTATCGGCGGCGATTTGCAAAACGACGATGTGTTTATCTGTACGAACGCGACGGTTTTTTTCGCGGCCGAGGAAAGTCACATATCGCAATCGTTTTATCTCCGGTAGTACAGGCGCGGCGAAGTTATTTTTCATTTTTTTTTGAATAATATTCAAAACGAAAAATATTTTATAGCCCTGAGAATTATTTTCACGAATTGCGATGATATTCCAATCAAAGTTATAATTCCCTTTTCTTTTTTACTTTTTAGGTCAACGACAGCGAAAAATTCAGAATTTAAGACTCGAAGTTTTAATTAAAGATTAACGATGACATCGTATAAAAACGCTGCAATAATAAGAGGAACGTTTCGATAAAATATCGACAGTGATAATTAATAATAATAATAATAATAATAATTTGGGTTTTTTTTTTCGACTTGTCCGTTTACAAAATCCGCAAAAGATTACAGCCGACTGTCGAGATCCGCTTGAAAACGTTTCTAGAACACGGCGATTCGTTATTGCTTTTGAATTTATAGTATTAGCGAGACCCCGGCTTGCGCCTGATCGAGTAAAGCGAGATAAACACTCGACATTCAGTCGAGTTCTGTTGTTTCTTTATCCGTTATGAAATAAAATAAGAATATTCAATTTTAAGCTCATTTCAAATAGCGACGAAAGATAAATTAAACGTCGTCGGGTGTACGACTACGAATTTCGGAATACCTTCTATAAAAGATTAATAATACCTCGCGTTGTGTTTGTGTTTGAGTTTCCATATTATATTATAACAATAATAAAGGTCTTTGGGCGATAGTCACTCGGAACTCCAAGAATCGTTCCAATTATTATTATCGCGCGATTATTAAAAAAACGTTTAAACGACGAATGTCATTTCCTATTTGTTTACGACGATTGTATTATTGATATCTATACTCCGATAAAATAATGGTCGATGACGCAATAACACGATTTCAATTGCCTAATGGGGGGAAAATGTCGACGAAAATATTTCGAAACACTTTTTATTATTATTATTATTATTATAACATCGATCCAACGTTTTTGATTATAAAATAAAATAAAACCCTAACGTCTAACGTCATAACTCAATTTGTTCGGTTCGTTTGGTTTTTGTTTTATTTAGAAAATGCCAATATTATTTAAGTAATATTTTAATTCATAAACATTTTTTGGCATCGGTACAAGAACAAAAAAAAAAAAAACAAAAAACAAAAAACCGTAAAACGCGTAAGGTGAAAAAAATAAAATAATAATACCAATTCGCCAAACGTTATCGCTTCTCTCTTATAGTAATGACTGTTGACCGAGTGCCAATTGTGAAAGGACCAAGGACACGGAAACGCTATGGTGTATGGAATAGATACGCGGGTAGTTTTCAAGCTATATCCTCCTATCGTTATCTTTCTATAAAATTAATTTGGATTATACTACACACACACGTCCGTGTGAAAACTATTCTCTTCGCAGTATACGTCATATTATTGTAAAAGTAGTCTTACAACAATGATAGTAATAATAATAACGTTAATATTTATAAATAAATCGGCCGCGTAAGAAATCGATTAAAACGGTGAAAAATGTGTAAAGTAAAAATAAAAAATCATGTTTCTAATGGGATAAAATATCCAAGTAAACATTAATGTTTTTATACTACCAAAACGTGCAAGTGTTAAAACGTTGACTTTGAGTAGTTTGAACCACAATAATTTAATTTATTTAAAATTTAACGTTCTCAAAACATACGAAATCGATTGGTTTAGCTCGAAAAACACGCACGCGACAACGAATATGTTAACGAAATATTTCATATTATGACGACTCGAACAAGACCGAAGCGATACAGAGATTGATTAAAGACGACTAATGATTTTCCGCATAATCAACACGGTAATCAAATTAGAATGTGAAATAATATCAACGACAATACGAACTATAGCGGTTTAGACTTCATATATTTAATTTATTCGATATTAAGACATTAGGACGTAAGTAAATAATTATTGTAATCGATTTTAAATTAACGCGCGTCAGCACACAATGGAGTAATTAATAGAAACGGCATGATAAATTATACCTCCGGATTCCGTCTACTGTGCTAATGTACGAAACATTTAAATATATTTTTACTTTCCCAGCGATGAATGTGGAATAATGAAAATCGCCTTAGGATTTTTGTATACCGTCCGGGCAATTAAAGACATTTTTTTAACAAACGGTAAATCGACTAATTTCGTAGGGCGTTTTGTGCACGGGCGTTTATTATTATGATTACCGATTTTCCTATTTGACCCGTAACATATATACGTTGTTAATATTCCGAACAGCTGACACAATATCAATGTGTGTGACTGACACGTTTAATATTATGATTATGTGCATTCTATATCTCTCTCTCTCTCTCTCTCTCTTTATATATATATATATATATATAGAGCTGACCTGTGCAAACACTTTTTGCACAATAGTTTGCTATGAGTTTATATTAAAATGTATCTATGTATCATTAATGTTTATGAGAACGAAGAAATAGAATACAAAATAGTGAATATAATTTTCATTTTGGTATATTTGAAAAGTTTCAATGAAACTGTCTTATAATAAATGTATAATAATAATTATAATGTAAGGGAGAGAGAAAGAGAGATAGACACACACACGCCGAGAGATACGGACAGCACTAAATATAAAATAATAATTATAATGTTCGTTCGTTTATTGTTTCAGATAAAAAAACAATAACGATAACCAGACCGGTCACTGGTGTCGGCGACGAATGTCTCGCGACCCACTACGGTAAAAATAATAATAATTGTTTATCTATGATGGGGACGACAACGCGTCCGACGGTCTTATCGGCGGCGGCGGCGGCGCGTCGCCCCTATCCCCATACTAATAATAATTATAATTAGCCTACAATAATAATAATGCATATGGCTCACGATATTTAATTATAATAATCATTTAATCATCGCTATAGATTTTCCAAAGGGAAAAAGGGTATTATTCCGAAAATAATAAAAGCGACCGATAAGTAAGTATTCGTTATAGTTTTCCCGTTGTATACGGTGTTTATACGGGTGTTATACGGGCAGCGCAGTACGTACCGATGGGGGGCCTGTGCGGAACACCCCCGTCAAACCGAAAATCATAAAAACGTACCGTTTAAACAAATTTGTATTACACAATACGCAACGGCGCGCATATATAGCTGTATGCGCGATTTTTGCTAAAACGTCGACGAAAAAAAAGAAGAAAAGAACGTCGCGTCATCAATGGCGCGCCGACGACGACGGCGACGTAAGATACGAAATTACAAACGGGTACTAACCGGTGAGCGATGTCGGCCATTTTGTTTTCTCCGTTCGAATTTTCACTGCAGTCTGCGTGCGCCGTAACACCCGCGAACGGTTTTCTTTCCGCCGCCGGTACTCTCTTCGGTCGCACGATCGACGGATCGAAAACACTCGCACTCGCGATTGAACTCAAACCGCCGCGGTTCGATGAAAAAAATCGGAAAACGCGACGACGACGGCGACGGCGACGCGCGACGGGATACTGCCGCGACGCTGTCCGTTACGGACGCGGTCGAAGAGAACGATCGCGGTCGTTCGAGGTAACGCGGTCGCCCGTATACCACGGTAACGTTGGTCGAGTCGATTGCGAGCGGATTCGCGCGCCAACGCGCGTCGTTTTCTGATTGGCCGAATCGCGAAAACTACCAAACGGTCGAACAATAATAACATTCGCGCGTTCACCCGGTCATCTGTTCGATCGCGGCCATTTTAAAATCTGTAGCAAAATCATATGTCGAATGAACATGGGCGAGCGCGGGGGGGGGGGGGGGGGGGGGCACAGGTATATATATATATATGTATACACACACGGTGCACGTTTAATAAATATATAATATATTTTTATTCGAATATCCAAGTTAAACAACACGAAAAAGATGGGAATAAAAAAAAAAAACTATAATATAAATATGTATACGCGTACACGAGTATGTGTATTTTAACGCCCGCGGTTAAGTCCACACCCGGATGCTGTTTTGTCCGCCGATTCAGTTTCACGGGGGCGAAATTTATTACGGCCATCGTTCTAGTCGCGCATTGTTCCCCCCCGTATTATTATACTCTATACAACGGTCGTTTAACGATGTCCAGGCCATTAATTTTTTGTGTTACCGTCACACGCCCGCCGGGGGGGGGGGGGGGGGAGGGAGGGCGGCTCGATCCGCTTCTTTTTTTTCGCCTCTCTCCGTGCGCGCGCGCGCGTGCACAAACGACCGCGCGCATATGTATACGTTGTATCCGCCGTTTCGTCTCGTGTCGCGTACGGCAGAGTGAAATAAAAATAAAAACCCAAACGCGATCGTCGATTTCCACATACGTAGGTTTAGTTTTCTTAAATTTCCCGATCAAACGACGTTCCGAACCGTTCTCCGTGTCAAACGTACTCAATAATTGTATATTTTATACTGTTGTCCGGCCACCGAGAGAACGCTACTGCTTCTAACTGAACGAGCTACGCGTTCTACGACGTTTTATACTGTTTTTCAAACGGGCGGCGGACGAAAACCGGTCGAAGCTCGCGCACGTACTCCCCACTCCCG
This sequence comes from Drepanosiphum platanoidis, assembly GCA_948098885.1. NCBI lineage: Eukaryota > Metazoa > Arthropoda > Insecta > Hemiptera > Aphididae > Drepanosiphum > Drepanosiphum platanoidis. The sequence continues at coordinate 6,579,075 of OX402539.1, forward strand.
GCGGTATCGGCCGCCCGTCGTCGGTGGTGCCACCTTGTATACGTAGTGATTTGTATTAGCACAACATTTAACGTGTACAAATACGTTAACCTATCCGTTGATACAAACTATTGAATATATTTAAAACATAAAGGACTTGAGTATTATAATTAATTGTGCAAAAAAAGTCACGACCGGTTTCGATTAAAACCAGTATAATAAAATAAAATAACGAAGTAGGTGTACATTTATAAGAAATACACCGAAATAAATATTAATAATAATAATCCGTAAGTGTTTACGTATTTGAGTATAACAAAAATAATATTCCGTAGCGAACCTGTATAGAAACTAATAATATATTTCACAAGTCCTCGGAGTCTCTAATTTAAAGACTTTACGGGAATTTTTTCGGATCGTGATGAGCCGAGTGAATAACATGACGAACAAATGTCCTTACGAATACGATTTAAAATAGTTTAACGAATACAACAATTTGAATAGTTAAATGACGTTAAATTTACTTTTAATTCCATATAAATCTACCGTTTCACTCCGTGGATGGTAAACAACGGGTGTAATTATACTAAAATAATTTTATAAACTAAGGGTCACAAATGTATATACAAATATATACACACACACGCGCGCGCGCGTAGAGATTTTTTAAGGTCAAAGGAAAACGGTGCGTAATAAATTTCACGAGATGAAAACCCTACGCCTAATCACGCCACCGCTTAATATAGCGTGCCGTTTATTAGACGTTAAATTCGTCCATTGTTCGATATGATGAGAATAATTATCGCGAGGTTTAATACGTTGACGCGGCGGCGTCGCAAATTTGCAAACGGAACGTGTCAAATGACCGTTGTAAAAAAGTAATAAATTTCAAATCGCACACGAGGATATCGGGATACAAGAGGAGATAAAGGATTTTGATGACGTTCCGATTTTTATTATTATACTACGATTCAGAATGATGTAATTTTTACCAAAGATATAATTATTGCATCATATACGACTTTTATACTCGAATTCATTTTCGTTCGTTTCAAACCAGTTGGTACGATTTAAGATTTCAAAAAATCGGTCTATACAAAACGTATGTTTCTATAATTATTATTGATTTGGCCGACAAACTTAATATTTTATATCGATCAAAATAGTTTTTTCTTAAATTGAAATGCAAAAAAAAAAGAAATTGGACATTAAATATTTTGAAATTTCATTTTCTCGATCGATTCACTTACTGGGTCTGTAGTTTATCTAAGTTTTCAGAGGTTTTCACACCGGTTTTTTCGAGAGCAATCGATATCTAATAATATTTTATATAACGATCTGGCCGATACGACGACGCGCGACGACGACGGTACGAACGGTACGAGAATACGCGCGTATCCCAAAACTATAAAACAACCGTACCAACCCGTCTATAAAATAGGCTATACTGGAACGTGTTCGTCAGGATCGTTAGTCACAAATAGATCCCACTCCTATAAAGCGCATAAATTGTCACAGACCATTGTTTTGCACTGTGTTTAGTCTGCCGTTTTATTGTTCGCGTTTTGCATACGACCGAATGCGGTTGCGAATATTTTACGATCGACCCAATTTGGAGAGCGCACAGAAAACGCCTTAAAAACGATCCCGAATAATAATTATGCCATGTACCATATAATATCGTATATTATTATTTACATTACAATATTCGAACGCGGCCGAGGAAATTACTCGATAAACATCTCGCACGTCGCTCGGAACGCTGTGTGTGTGTGGAATTATTTTTCATAATATATCTTACGATTTTGCCGATTTTTCGTTTTTAACAATTTCACTAGACGCGTCGGATGATGCGAATCGTATTAATTCGGAAACTAAAGAAACTTATATTGTACCTAGGTTTGAATTTAATGTTTTAGAATGCGCAAACGATTTGTAGAAAATATATAAAGAATCTGATGAGTCCAAACGATATTTATTTTCAGAGTAGATAAACGTGCTCAGAGTTCCATCACTAGCTCCTCGTTATAACTTTAAATTACGCTCGAAAAACGTCATCACCGTCGCTTATTAAAAAGGCGTATTAATTGCGATATGTCTTTTCACGACGACTCCGGACGATTTCGTTTTCTCCGGGGTTGTCTGTAGAAATCTATATGACTAACGATCGATAATATCACTACAAAATGCGAGTTTTTTTTCGTGTTTGCGCGCGTCGTCGTCCGGTCGATATTTTGTCGAAATGTCGTCGGTAAAAATGAATTTTCAAAATTTTTAGCGATATCGTACACAAATCGTTACAAACAAATTATAATATTTATACGAGCTTTGTGCTACGATTTAATCGTAAAATATTATAACACTCGTGATTATTAATAACTACGGTATTTACATAATAATGCGAGTATAAATTTACTTTCATTGTTCGCATCGATCCGGTCGATTTGAATACGTAACTAAAACACAATTTACTATATCATACTGCCCTACGAAAGAAAAAAAGAGCTCATAATATTATATGACGACACTTATAGAGTTGAGAAAAATTACATTTCCTGTTATTTCTACTACGTTAATTGATTACAAATTGATTATCGTTTTCAGTAGAATTCAATACGACGACGCGCGAATAATAAAAACATTTTGGTACAAAAAAAAAAAGTGTGTTTCTTACTTTGTCACTTTTTGTCTTACGAGGGCCAGTATAGTCGCGTGCGTTTTTTTTCCCCCCTTCACGTGTGATTTAACGATTTTTAACAAGACGGCGAGACGTTACTAAACCATCGTTATTTTAAAGCGGCGAGATATTAAACCGACCCGACGACGACGGTGATTTTAGATTCTCCCGGATCCCGCGCGATACATGTACCACGACCCGTAAATAACCATAACGGTAACAATTTTAAACCGCGCTCGTGTTAGGGGTTAGACGTGCCACTGCGTAAATTTTGTACGTTTTAAAATTAAAAACTTGTGCACAAACTTTGGAAATAACCTCTGTTTTGATATCTCGAGACCACTCGACCTGAATGTGCACAATTCTCGATGTATATACACATTTTTATCCTTTGACGCATATTATCCTGACGGGACGACGTGGTACCGCCGTACGCGCAGGGTTATATTACGCCAAAGAACACGTCATAAAATGTCTCTTTTGTAAACAGATTTCCCCGCCAAATAAGTCAAACAAACTAGAGAAAGGTATATTAAGAGGTTATTATCGTATACGTATATGCTCGAACCGTGGTTCTATGCGCGAGAATTCATCAGAGGACATAATATAATCGAGACGACAAACGAAAATCCAATGGAAATTATTATACAACTCAAACGTATTTAGATAATTTATAAAATGTCCCGTCGATAAAATCAAAATAATCCGTGTCTAGAGAGGAGAGAACCGATTCGCTCCAGACCCCGCCACTTCGGGGAGCCCACGATTGTGTTATTTTTAAATCTTTACAATGTATAAACTACTCTTAGGTACATTGTTAATAATTGAAATGGTATTATGAGACACAAATTATTCGGTGTTTAATAATTATTTTCAAATACACTTAAAACGAGTTTAATCGACATCGTATGATAATATAAGAGCGTATAGATAGATAATCTAATACTAAATACTTCAGAGTAGAAAAAAAAAGCCAAACAAATAAACAATTGATAAAAATCCGTGTTTTATTCGATTCTTTCCGAATATAACCTCAGGACGGCACTAATTTCGTCGAGTATAAAGTGCTTTGATTACAATATTATTGAAAATATGACAAACGCGACGCGTATTGATTTGTGTTGGTTCGCGCGCATTGGCATTTTACATGAAGATACGAAGAAAAAAAAAATCGGCGTTGTAAACGCGCGCACACGCGGTATGGCGAAAGTTTAAAATTCTTAAACGTTTGTTTTATTATTGTAAATTATAGTCGATCGAACGTTCGGGTACGAGAATAACGTTTGTTTTAGTCATATTATAATAAAAAGGGGGGAAAAAAGAAAAAGAAATATACCGTTTTTATTCGGTTTTTACACGCACGACTCGGGAAAAAAACAATATTCGGTATATTGAGTTTTCCGCGTCACACTTGAACGTCGGAGAACACACGCCGCATTTGACTATATACGTACTAAACGGGCGAGCGAAAGAAAACTACTTATTGTCGAACGGTTATCATAAACCTACTAAATATGTATGTATGTGCGTACATTATGCGAGCGTACGTATAAATGACGTTCCGCGGAAACACAGTCTCTCGCGAAATAATTCCCACCGTTCTTTTACTCATACAATATTCAAATACGTGACCGGTCGGTCGCGTCTGTTTATCATACTTTTTTCGAGAAAACGTAACCATTTATTATCATTACCGCGTATAGGGTAGGTAGGAGCGCGAGTATATAATATAAACGTTCGTTGTCCGCGTAACGTTCGGCCGATTCGCCTATGGGAAACCTGGTAGTATCTTTTCCATTGCTCTAAGGACCCCCGTCAGACATTATTAATGTGTAATTTTTCGTCCTGTCCGTTCTGAATATCACGAGTGTCTCTAGTTTCACATGCGCGATATTTCTCTTTCCGTGCGGCGGCGGTGGCGGCCGGCGCAGACGATGATGCTGTTATTTATCATACGCGCATCTCTCTCTCCCTCCCTCGTTGAGACAAAGACAGAATGAGAAAAACCGAACAATTATTATGGTCGCAATAAAAGCCATTCCGAACATTATCTCGCAGTACCGTTACGATTTCAATATTAAATTATAGTTTCCGACGGATTTAATTTCTATCGCTCGACGTATTATTATAGTCCATTTCTTTGTTTTTACGCACACTACGTCACGATTTCGTCGGACGCGGGGGCGATAAATTACGTCCGAGAAACCGTAACGTTTAAAGCGATTTAAACGACATTTCGACATAATATTTTTGTATACGCGTGTAAATTATTACGAACGAAGTAAATCGAATTCGCATCGGGTGATTTTTTATAATGGAAAAAAATTTCAAATCGCGATTCGACTCCGTCCTATAAATATATTCGGACAACACTGTTCGATTACCGTGAAATTATATTTGTAATTATTATGTGACATTTTTGTGTGTTTTCAATCCGTGATGTTAAACTTTGATTTGAATATTTTCCATAATTATGTTTACTACCTTAAAATGAATCGTCGAGGAGACATATAATAATTGTCGACAAGATCTTAAATCGCGATCGGCGAGTTCTTTATACTTTGTAAGATGAAAAAATTCAGAAATGAAATGAATTATGAATACGTGTTTGACAAAAAAATAAAAATAAAAATATGCAGCGAAATACGTATGCTTTAATTATCGAAAGAATACAAGACGAGAAAACAATATTATATTTACGTCGGAACCTGAAAAATATACAAACTGATTTTCTTTTATAGTGATAAATGCATTCGCATTGGGATCCAATTAAAAAGAAAGCCAGATAGTATATTATGTACACTGGTTGTAAGGCAACCGTCACGCTTCGTCCACCTCGACGAAAGTCAGTGTCATATTTTTACTATACATTTAAAAGCAATGATAAATCATTATTTTTAGAGAACAATAGTTTAAGTTGAACCGAATCTTTTCTCTCTCTCTCTCTCTCTCTCTCTCTCTCTGCAAAACTTCGGTTTCTGACATTCTTCGAGAAAGCTAATAGAATCCCAAAAATTAACTGCCCATATAGAATTGTCCACGACCAATTGTCCGTCTATACACTACGAGTTTCGGATGTTTAAATCAAAGTCATTTCGTTCTCTATTGCGTTGGAAATAAAAAACATAAAACGGTTTCCTGATAAAAATTAATTACTTTCGATAAACTCCGGTACGTTTACAAAGATGTATCCATCTAGTTTCTACGTTTTACTCGTTATTATTCTTTAATAATTCAGTTTATTATGAAATAATTAAAATCCCACCCTCTGTTTGTAAAAACAATTTCGAATTTTGAATTCAGAACAGCGATAGATCGCATTAATTTCAAATTATTACAATTATATTACGTTTGTACGAATAAATTGATTCGATAAATCTAATCGATATACCAAACTCGATAGTTTATAGCACACATGCTTAAAATGGAGAATATTTTGCATTTTCAAACCGTTTTTTTGAAATTTGGAATCAAATTAAATAATCATAATTAAATTAGATCCTCGTAAAATGATGTACGCAACGACCGTGCGTTTTAATATAACATACAATAAATAAGTAAAGGTACACCTCTATATCATTACCACACATATTAATTTCATAAATTATTTATAAAAAGTGAATATATACTTTTGGAATGACTTATTATTTAAAATTAAACTGTTTATTTATATTTACGTATTCAAACCGTTTCGTAAAAGCAAACTTTTGGAAACTAATTAGAGTTGGAATGAAGTAGAATGAATATTATTACCAAATTAATCACGAAATAAAAAATATCGGTAAATATTGATTGACTACTTTTACCAAACAATTCATAAAATTTTAGGAATAAACGTGTAATTCAGAAATAAAAAATTAGTCATATTTTATAAATAAAAAAAAAAAAAAAAATCAAAGAAATCTCTGTACAGAAATATATATAAACAGACGGTGTAAGTCAAAACGAAAGTACAATATGATAAATGAAAAAAAGTTTTCTCCGACCACAGGTATAGGTTTTTTATTATTATTTCAAACACTTTAAAATTATCTCGTGGAATTGGATGAGAAAACGCGAACGAACTTAACGAAAAGAATTTTTTTTTCCTAACAAGATAAAGAAATGAGAGAAGAAAAATTCTCAATCGTAATAATTTCAATACAATAAAAACGAAACATTTATTTAAATGGTAAATCATATAGTACTTCCGTCGTCAAGAGTCGGAATAAATGAATAAATGCGTTTCCAGGATAACATTAAAAACTACAGAAAACCAATTTTTTTCGTTTGTATAATAAGTAACATAATATATCATACAAACGAAAAAGATAGACACGAGAAAAGTCACACAGACGTCGAAAGGTCGCAAAAAACATTATTAAATCAAAATATGTATAAATCCACGTGTTAAAAAAATTTACTCGAAGATAAATAACAACAAGGCGATGTGTGTTCACACGAATATTATTCGTATTGTATATATATCGATTAGAAAACTATTTTTTCTAGAATTACAGTAGTGTAATTTGAGATAAAAGCCTATGGATAGAGCTGCGCTAATAGAAATAACGGAAATGGGCGTGACACGACCTTTGTAGTGACTTTTCAATCTATTAATTGTACATATATACGTATATACACGTATATTTATTGTCTGTTTTTAAGAATGAAATAAAACCAGCAAGACGGAAAAAAAAAATACCCCGTGATAAAATAACGGAATCGTTGTTATTACGTACAGAAAAAAAAAAAAAAAAAAACATTACTTTTTCTCTCGAGCCTCGAGATTGCAAAATTAGCTTTTGGCTGATGGTCCGGGAACGAATACGTCATGATCAAGAGTGTGACAAGTAAATCCTCGGTGATTTTAAGCCAGTCGTTCAGAAAATTGTATAATCAAATCGTCATCGAGGAATGCTTGATTATAATAAATTCGATAAGACGCACGGGGGGACGTCGAGCGTTTGTCATCTCGTTTCATTATTATTTGTACGTATTATGAAAATTAACGACTAGCCATGAACAACACATCGCACACGAAACCGAAAATTAATATTTGTAATTTAAACGTGTCGCGTAATAAAATAATAGGACACTACCTAGTCGAAAACATTGAACGATCAATTCGTTTCATATAAAATAAACAGAAATTACAAAAATACTATTCGCACGCGATTGAATTACTAGCACACGAATGATATGTTACGTTTGAAATTCTAAACGACGAGACGAAATTTTCAATTTCGCAACGCCAAAAACCTACTGGTCTTTCGATATCGATATACAATACGACGCGTGTTCAAGTCACACGAGACGTGAATATTAATAAGTAAGCGTTTTAACGACGTTAACAGACTTTAGGACAGACAAGACTTTGGTTTTCGCCGACTTTGAATGCCGAGAAAAAGAATGAAAAAAACAACAACAACAACGACGACGACGACGAGTCGGTCTCGTTCGCTCCGCGATCTGACGAGATGGGGCTGAACGCGAGAAAATCGTTTGATGCGGATTACCGTCAGAAAGTACGAGTGCGGGAAAAGACGAAGAGAAATCACGGCTCGTCGTACGTGCGGCGGTGATCAATACATTCCGTCTAGCTTCCGTCGGAATCCAAAATAGTCCGCGTTAAAAAAAAAAGGAAAAACAAAACAACAACAAAAAAAATTTAATTAATATCAGTCCGACGCCGCGCCGCCGCCGGATAACGTTTGGGTTCGCGCGCGTGCGGTATTCTCTCGCGAGACGCATAAATTCCAACACGTAGCAGTCACGTGTATAATTTTATCTCGTCCGGAAAATCGCGTCAAGGTAGTAACTACAACAGTGTGTGCGTTTCGTGATAATTTTGAATAATATTATATTATATATCGTTGCGTCGCGTCGCGTACCGACGAAACCGTGAACGGGAAAGAGTACGTCCGCCTCTGCCCCCCCGCCGCCGCGCCGGCAGCGTGTCGTCGTCGATCGTGGCGCTCGCCGTTTGTTTGCCTACCAATAAACGATACATTGTTGTGCGTCGGTAAACTCGAGGAGAATAACATTATATGGCCGCTGGCAGATAAAATAGAGTCTTTTCCAGCGGCGGCGGCGGACAGAACGCGAAATTAAATTATTATTTAATTTAAATTTATCACGCGACGACGTTTACGACGTGATACGCTACGACGACGACGACGACGACGACGACGACGTGTACAGTGTGTCCTATAAAATATATATCTGATAAATGTAATGACTTTAGTTTTATATTATATTTTTTAAGTTTTTTTTTTTTTTTTTTCTATTATCAGGTGGTGACGGCAGTTACGTTTTTCGTTCTCGAGATAAAATTGAAAAATTATAATTCTATTTTATTTTATTTTTTTCAAAACACAAAATAACCGTTTTATAATAATTTTAGAAAAAAAAAATCGGTGTCACAAAGGTTTATCGATGAAAATATTCGAAAAAAATATAACGTTATTAATATTTTATTATTTATTATAATTCGTTATTATATTATTAAATTATTATCATTGATATTATAATTAATATTAATATTTATCATGAAATGTTTTTACAGTTGACGACGTAACCAGCCCTTATTAAAACTTTCGAATAAATTAAACACCAAGATTTTTCTAAAAACCGTATTAAAAAATTACTATTTTGATTTATTTTTGAAATTAAAATACAATTTTACATAGCTATTTTTATTTCAAGCTTCTCATAGTTGAAATTAATTTTAAAAAAATGATAATTTATTTACGCTTATACCTAGACATTTCAAAAGTATATCAATAGTAAAGTATAACGATCGTTAAAAAGAAAACTTTTTAAATGTAAAACACTATCGAAATGATTAAATTTGTCATCTATATCCTTCGAGGACACCCTGTATATATATATATATAATAATAATGATTACTATCGTTCATTAATAAATATTGTTTATACTTGTACGTTTAACAGCACTACGGCCTGTCACAGAGCTAAACACACTGCGTACGTCATCGTTTACTTTTCCAAAGACACATCGTCGAATAACTTTCGATACGCGCGTTCGTCGAGGAAACGGTTTTTTATCTGATCGCAGATTGTTTCGATATAATATAACGAATTGTATTACTCGTGTACTCGTGTCTGTATTTCTGGGTAAAATCATTCCTACCCCCCCCCCCCCCCCGCGAACACCGTGTTTGTATTTATAAATGTATTATATGTTATGTAATAATATTGTACGCGCGTGGGGTACTTTACGTGTAGGAAAAATAACATTTACGCGATAAAAATAACGTCGTCGTCGTCGTCGTCGGATATACGTATATTACGTTCTAATAAATATCGACATTGCGCAGAGGTTAAAATAGTTTATAAATTCGATGAAATCTCTCTCGTTTGGCTGAAATTATTTTCCGTCGTCGCGATCGTTATTATAATATTATATTGCTGTTGCTCCGCGTGCGCCTATTATTTTTACGTACCGCCTCTTTGTTCGGGTGTTGAGTCGTGAAATCTTGTTCGAAAAAATATGAAAAAATCTTTATGATTTGTAAACATTAATTTACATTAAGCCGCGCGCGCAGCGAAATACTTAAAAATACAAAAATAAATCAAAAGAACGTGAGAGAAATTATACTCGAAAGCACGAAAGTCTCAGAAATGATTTTACAAGAGTTTTGAGTTTAAGTAGTACCGCTATAAATACACACACACACACACACACATTATACACATACATTATACAGAGTTCACCTTTTTTTTTCTTTTTTTTTTTTTCTGTCCGCTTAATATTTATATTATGGTATCGTGTGGTGACAACCTATCTCTGAAAAGGATTCATTTAACGCGCTAAAAAATGTATGACGTCTAGTGCTGCGTTCGCGATAAATCGCGAACACTCGCTCGTCCGGTCTTCGCGCAGCTCCGAGGAATATTTTATACGACAAGTTTAAATTAGTTTTATATTTTATAAAATTTATTTTTATTTCAAAACTCCGAGCGGGCACGAAAATAAAACCTACACCGAAATCATCTCCCTAACGGCTAGTAGTCGAAAATCAAAACAAGCAAACGCGCCACGCTCGTACACGCGCACGCACACGCTCTCGTTTACATACAAATATTTGGCTCCGTTTTGAAACGTTTACCCGTGAATCAAATCCTCTTTCTTTCTCACCGCCCACATATTACTGTATACAACGCAAGGGTTGGTAAAGTTTTCGTTGCCAATATAATTTATTCCTCGGCGTCCGGCTTTAAATCACGACGACTAAGAGTTTTCCTCCGAGTTATGTAAACGGGGAATATTGTACACACCGGTTTTTTTCTTTTTTTTTTTTACATTAATAAAATAAACTTTATAATTCAATCGGTTGGAAATGAAGATATCCGAGAAATGGCTTCTCTGTCGATTTGACATTTTGGTAGTAGGAAGAGGGATGGATTTATATATACGTATTATACTCGAAAACTCTTCTTCTTTTTTTTTTGACCGCGGAAAGTTACATAAAAATATGGCGGAAAAGCTGCATTGTTCGAGACGCATTTATCAATGCGTGTTTTATTATCGTTATTATTATCATCATCAGCGTCGTCTCTTAAACATCGAGAATCGCCGACAAATTGAAAATCCAACGCTATTAAATCACTTACGGTGCGCAATGTCATTGCCGCATTATGATGTTGTTGTCTCGAATTTTCGAAAATAAGTGGAACGCAGAATTGACATGCGCTGACTGAAACGTCGTGCGACGTTATACCCGTTGCGCGTTTAAACTCAGCAATTTCGCCGTCGTTAAAGTTTTATACGTCTAAAACGTTTCCCGTATTTATAATACGTACGATACCTTACGTGTTTATAGAATCGCACGGTGAATCAAAGGAAATCTTTTACTTCTTTGCAACACTAAATCTACAACGCTGCTCGTGCGTTTTAAAAGTCTCCCGAAAAGCGCCTATTAACTGTAAACTCGTACACGTTTTATGACTTTGCGAAGTGTTAAAACGTGGTTTTTGTTTTTACCTTTTTTATATACTTCGATGAAATCGCGTGCGCCAGAACGAAAACAAAAATTAACACTCCGAGAAAAAACCCCGACACTAACCCCAGGATTCAAATTGATCGGCCGAGAGTTTTCAAAAATGTCGTCTTGACAATACTCGGGATAAAATCGTTTCGACGACAGAATATCACACGTGCATTATTATAATACTGTCACATAGTCTGTGTATTTTCGGAAAATATAAAAACTTCAACGCGGTGTTGAATGAATTAAATTTCGGAATAATGGCATACATATATTATAATACGTATATATATATAGTTAATGACCCAACCATTTTCACCATATTATTATAATGTATTGTGTGACGCGCGACGTCGGCAGTACGAACAAAAGTGCTTAATATATATACACATACACGTCGTCGTCACCATTTACCCGGAACGGTGGCCACGATTGTATAACACTTTAGGTGTGTCAAGTCGTTAAATAATTTCCAAACGTCGAGAGACTCGCGACTATTGCGAGCCCCTTCTTGCTCTAATCAACTTAAAAATATGTATTTATAGTACAGTTCCGAAAGAATTGCTCGGCAAAGACCTGACAATAATATTATGAAATGATAATCGGAATCGTTCAATTGTCTATTAATAGACAGCTGTACGATTGCCGATTTTAAACCGATATCCAGCGGTGAGACGAATACGAGAATCGAAGAAACGATCTCTCGCTGGGACGCAATGTTTATACTCGAAACCGATTCGAAACGCGCGTATTCCGGTATGTTTTTTAAGAAGAAATAAAAACCCTTTTTCTCCACGACGGACGACTTGATTTCCATAGAGATTCATCGCTCGACATAAATCAAGAGGAAAAATTGTTTGTTTATTTACTTTTATCATCCTCGAGCAGTCGAGCGTGAGAGCTGTATGCTAATCTCCTGGCTGTATCGTAACAATTTTAGCTTACACTCGTATATTAAATGTACCACAGCTGTATTGTATAAGCGACCATCTCTACAGCGCTATGGCGCTTTAAATTTTAAATGTGTTTTCGACCAAAACGTTGGTTTAGATTCTATATTTTATTCGACATTTCTCGCGTACGCATTTAAAAAAAAAACTTGTTGTTTTTTTTTTCAATGTTTTACGACAGAAAGAAATATTATTTGAAAATTAAAAGGTGATCATTTACATTTATTTTTAAAATACGATATGCAAAGTAAATAATAATCGATAAAAAAGAATAAAATACAAATCATTAAAAATATTCTGTATCGTTTATGTCAATATATTATATTGCGTTATAAGAATATTATAATTTTACCGTTACACGCAGGTGTAATATTCAAGGTTTTTTTTAAATTTATTTTATAATTATGTCTTTGGTGGCAAAAAGAAAATACTATTTTAACTTTATAGGTGAATTCATATAAGTAAACGTATTTAAAAGTAAAATGCGTGTACTATTTTAATTATATAAAAGAGAACGCGAAATTTTAAAGGATTACATCACATGCCCGTATGTGATTATTTTCTCGTGAATTTTAAATTACTTTCCTTACATTAAATACGTTTTCTCAGAATAACGAATGGTATTTTAACAACTTTGTAAATTAACTGAAGCATTTATAAGTACTTATTGATTTTCGCTAAAATTTGATTTACAGTGGGTATTGCAATTATAAAATGTAATACCTCGGTAAATCAAAATTATTTTCACTAAATGTAGGTGTATGTGTGTCAATAAAATACAAATATGGTTTAAAAATATAACACTTTTTAGTGGTATACGGTCGAATACGTAAATTTAATATAATATGTAGGATCGCAAAACTAGATTATTCGATGGACGGATTGCAGAGTAATAATTTCCGTATAATAATATAAACTTTACATATTATGTGAAAAAATACGGATTTTTTTTTTTTAATATAAAAACAGACGATCCCGGGTTAAAAATTTGTTCAACGAACGCATTAGAAAAAGGCTAATAATTAGAGTTTTAAAATTCTTTCATCTGAAGTTCTGAAAATAATATGGTCTGATTAAAAGTTTAAATGGAAAATTTTCCAAAACGCACCGAAATGGTGAAACATGATGTACCTTCGTACGCCGAGAGCTATTATACGAGTGCGATGGAAACAAAAACCGGTCGTGCCGATTGTAGCATAATATAACAATGGACGAAAACGGTAACGGAAAAACATCATCTAATCGTTGGCAATATGATCTAATAATGACTATGATATCAAAATGATTTCCCATGACATAACGATAGAAACTAATTGAAATGAAACATAATTTCAAGATTTTAGGAATAACATTCGTGTGCTCGAATTCTCTTAGCAAACCATCGACAGAGAAGCAATGTAATAAACGCAAACAAAGCATACATGCTTCGGTCCTATTGACGAAATAATATTACAAAGAAATATTTAAAGAGTATAGGTTGAATTCTTATTGAAACCATTAATTGTCGTTGGATTTATTCCGATTGATTTGAGACGTTTCGATGAAAAAAAATTAAAAAACTAGCTTTAAAATATCGAGTGAAATCTGTAAACGCCGATTTTCATTTTACTTCGTCGAACACAGTGATTTTATCATTTTTAATTATTAATTATTTAATGTAAATAAATTTCTGTTTGAGTAATAATCAGTTCAAGTCTATACAATATGTATATTATACAGTACACGCGCTGCGTAACGTTCTATACTTAATTATTTTCGTAAAAATACAGGTAAATTCATCGGCGAAACAGTGTTTCTGATTAAGACTTAAGGTTAGGTGAAATTAAATTAACATATAAATTAGCTTATTTTCGAAGTCTTGAGCGGTGTTCAAAACCAAAAGCACCCCACTAATTTCACCAATGAGTATATGCAAACACACGTTTGACGAAATTTTCTTAAAAAAAAACCGAAGAAAGCTTTAGAGTCAAGGACTCTGTATGACCTTAGTGAAAGATAATCGTATGACATTATTAATTATACATTGCGGCGCTAAACCTAACCAAATTATGTACTCAGGCTTAATTATATCATAATGTGATACACATATTATGTGTATATAATGTAAAGAAATTATAATTAAGAGTGCCGTTATTAACGTTGCTGTGAATTTTCTACAATTTCTAATCTAACAATCAACATGTTCAATGTTTTGGTTAACTCTTATTTCACTGAAATCGTTTTATTCATAACTATTTACAAAAGCTAAAATGACGTGACGAAAACAAAACCCATGAATCATGAGTACGCCATAAGTGAAAAATACTTAAACGTCTTAACTCACTTCTTTAATCATTCTTATGACATATTTAAAATCTAAAAACTGTATCGACTCAAATATATAAAAATAGAACATATTTATGAAATTATGTAATAAGATATTATATTAGTTAAGCTCTTTATGAGATATTTCAAGTTTTCGTTTAGATTTTTAGAACATTAGAATTCTAAATCGAATATGGTTTTTTTATCTTAATAATATAATTATTTACAGATTAACCCGAAATATAAAAAATACGTTTTTTGCTCTATACTGTCAATTATTAATTCTGAAGGACACAATAAACTCTATAAAATTTCACTCAAAAATACATTATGACGCACATTAGTCATTTAAACGTTGTTTATAATTATAATGATATGAATATTGATTAATGGGTCATAATGAAAAAAGTGGATTTCGTACATTACTATAGAATTGTACGTTTTTCATTCGGAATATTTTAACAAAAGTTTTAATAAAGACGAAACATTAAATAAAAGTGTACGATATTTAAATGATAACATTTTCTTGTCCTGACTTACATTTTCTATTAGCCTTTTGATATTATTCCCGTTTTATAATTTCTACACTTAAGGGGATATATATGCAAATTATGAACGCCTAAAACAATAATTTCCAATTGATTACCGACTATGTGTATAAAAACGATTATTTTCGCTCTCCAAAGTCATAAATTACATTAAACATTATAATATTATATAATATTTTGACGTGTTGTAAAATCATAAACGTTATGGATATATTTTGGGAAACGCTGACACACTGAAAAGTGTTGTAGTCGTTGACCTACAAATAGAGCTTGCACTGTTCATGAAATTCAATAATTCATCCGTCACCAGCAGAGATTGAAATGTTAGACATGCGTCTGATCTATTTGAGTTTGTGTGCAAATTTCCCGGGCACAACGTTGAAAAGTATACCATCGATTCGTTGAATTAATTTTTAACAATAAGGCAAAAGAGTTGATAAAGTGATCAATTATAAATATGATTGTTTAATATTCCCCAAATAACACAGAACTAACAAATGAAACCACGGTCGAAAATTAATCAAGTATCAAATCTATAAGAATAATACGAGCACAATAATACGTGTGTTAGTAATTGAAATAGATTGAATAACGCGCAATGTTACAATATGGACAACACGTCAAATTCAGTTATCATGACATACGAGAATTATAAATGTAGAATTATAATTAGATTATGTATAGTTGAACAGGTTTTTAATACTTTATCATTGTTTTGGATTTTCATCATGAGCTACTTATTTTATTGAAAATATTTGTGTGTTACAACTTAAAGCTATACACTGAAAAATATTTTATACAAAAGTTTATCTTAAATTGATATTTTCTACGAAAATAGTTGATCAATTCCAAGTTTTATAATGTTTACGATGATAGATGGACAAATATTCACCAAAATTCGTGATAGTAGGCATATGAAGTAGGTTTTCCTTTAATACTGCTTTATACATACATATATATATTTAAAAGTATGAAGTTTGGTCACCACTGGTTTAAAGTATAGTCAAATGAGTCCCCGTAGGTAACCACCATCAGTCGGTCGTTAGATTTATCAGTTCGAACTTTAAATAAAACGCATTCAGGCGTGTATTTATACTCGTATAGGTGATATATTGATTACAAATACTAGGGTATTTAGGGTCATAAAGGTTCTTACTATTCTACATTAGTTGGATATGTAGTTTTTCACCATTTCTAAATGAACTTGATCGCACAAAGTGCAGTACGTAATTCGATTCTAATTCTAGGTGAACGTTTAAATAATAAATTTCGAAACACAAATCGTAAGTATTAATGATACCACCACATTAGTACGAAATAGGGTTAGAATATATAACGGTGATAATAATAGTGATAATTTTAGTAATCTAATTTTTTTCTAATTTTCAAAAACAAAAACTGAAAATCGCAAATCATATTTTAAACTATAATCAATTATTACGAATAACAAATTACTTGATAATTAAATTACAGTGATTCAATTATTGCTCGTCCCTGGCCGTGCTAATACTATTAATTACTGTAAGCATAACGTAATTGTGTGTTGTCAAATTAAGATTTATTTTATGGATTGTCTCGATTATCCGTTGATCAATTGCCATAATCAAAACGCACCGATACGGGTGAAGTGATACAATCAGGTGGAAGACAAAATAGGTTCATTACGTTTATCATTGTAATTTTACGCCGTTTATCGGGGGGGGGGGGGAGGAGGGAAGACGAAAATAAACTAATTTGTGCAAAATATTCAAAAACATTATCGATATTAGTATGTGTATGAAATATTAATACTAAAATTCAGCCAAATTGTTCACAAAAACGTTTAGATAAATTATGGTTCATTTCAATCTTTATGCGTGGTTTCGTTAGTCAATATACGTATCAATATTGAACAATAATAGTGTGTATAGTTTTCGTATCAATTCTTATAATTTTAATTAAGACACGAGCAATCTCTCAATTCCGTAAAATTCCCTTATTATGAAAAGCTCAAATCGTCCGATTTTATAAAATAATATCGTATATTAATAATCTAATAAATAAAGATAAATAATAGATGAAGTATATCTATAAAATAAAAGATAAAATATTTCTCAACCACAGTTTGGTTTATTTTAAAGGAGAGTCTGGAATTTCGCATCTTTGTGCCACTGAATTTAAAATGAAAATAATGCACTTTAGAAAACACCATCGAACATAACATAAATAATTAAGATTATACTTATCACATACAATGTAATACTATGTGAAACAAACATATGACGAAATAAACTGGTATTAAAACTAATCTCTCACGGAAGAATAAATTTACCGAGAGTTTATATTCTCAGATACACATCGTCACTGTATTTTTTGACTCGTGAAAATAATACTACGACATTAATATTACAATGTCATTGTTTTATTAATAATACGTACATAATTTATAGGTACCGAATATGATTTAGTAAAGCTAGGGCGTCGTTGTGTGTCCACGTTCTCCCCCCTCCCCCCCCAACGATTTATTGTCGTGTTAACCGCAACATTTGTTACGTACGAGGATGAACTCGAATTATAAAAAAAAAAAAAAAAAATGGTCGGCCATTCATTACATTTTTGGTATTTTTTTATTTTTTTTTTAACCACCAGCTTTTAAAAACGATTTCACGTACATTATAACGAAATTTTATCAAATTTTAAAAAATAAACTCGCCATCTGCTACAGTTTTATTTTTTTAACGTCGCATTCGATGGGCGGCGATATCATTGCAATAATTTCCATAATATCTATGTAATACTGAATTTGCGGATAAAAGTAAAAAATTGAAATATGATTGTTAGTGCTATTAAATGTCTAAATCCTCTGCTAACCATCGTTAATAATAAGAAAATTATGTGTATATGTTTTTTTTTTTTTTTCATCAAATTTAATTAACAATAGTATATCATCATGCGCGTAACCGCCAACGATAGTTAAGATTATCCGTACAATCATAATAATAATTTATAGTCTGTTGGCATGTGTGTAAATTACCTGCGGACAAATAATTATACGCACTGCTGATAAATTATGTTCGTTCACTCGACAACGACTGCTGTGATATATAATACATACGAACTATAATAATATTAACACTAGTATTGTCACGGTTTTCACATAATTCTTAATAAGGTATAAAGCAAGTGCTTACACACTTCCTATACAGTCGTGCAGTAGTTAATGTGTCATTATTGAGTTATTAATAAATTTAAGTTGTTGTGACTGTACAGATGGATTAAAAATAGTTATCGGTTACTAGCATTAATATATTGCAATAGGACAGTTTAAAATATTAATTTCTATACAAACGATTGTTTAAAAAAGATTGATTCGTTACGTAATTGGGACTCAAAAACGACTGATTAGGCTTTTCGGATACATTTATTTTCGTTATATATATATTTTAACTGAAAAACTTAATACGTTTTCCGATTGACGTCACTCTAGACTCTAGAGTATAGCTGTTTATAAAATACATTATAATTAGCTGGAAATTAAGATACAAAGTATAAAGTACATACATACATATAAACCTATTTCTCATAATTTTTCATACTTGTACTAAATTATACTACGCTCAATACATCGTTATAACGACATGACGAATTTTTGGAAACCTTCGTTTTCGCGCGGTCGAGTTTTTAAAACCATATTTTTATTAGTGGTAACGGTATAGAGTGACTTGGGAATTTGTAAAGGTTTTTAAGGTTCGATCAAAGTTTATCCACGGGCCGCGTTCTCGAGGCGCATATCCATTCATAAAATTGTCAGCGTTGTTTACGCCAGAGTAAGTATCATGATTGATACCGCATCGTTGTCGGTATTGAAAACGTCTCAAGGTAATACGCGCGTGTGGTGTGGTGTGCGCGCGCGTGTGTGTGTAATTCATTAGTGTCTCGGTATCTTTTTAGTGAAAACCGGGACAGACGGGGCTTATAGTCTTATACGGCACGCCCGGTTTTCCCGCTGGTTCCAAAAGCTAATGAGAAGGCCACTGAGTTTAACAAAACGGATTACCTCTAATGACTTTCGCGCCCGGCGCGATTATACGCGCTGTTTACACACGGCGGAACGTCTATTGCGAGGCGCGACGACGGTGTCAAAGTTTTCGCGTTTTATTCTAGCCGACTTTGCGACGCGCCCGAAGAGGCTACGACCACCACACGTGCCTCGCATATAATTACATCATTGGGTGTGCTTAAAAAATCATCGCTTTACGGCCGATACGAGCGATCGCTATTTATACGGGTGACAACGCGGCGGTCAACACGAACCCTCACGGGCTGTATCAGCCGATCGTCGCCGACGCGATGGCGGCACGAACGGACGGCCGACGCCGACGGAAATTACGTATACGGAGGTGATATATAATATATACTGCGCCCACAACCCCCCGATGGTACACGTATCGGGTTCGACGTTTAAACTCGGAGTTTTACCAGATCGGTAATGTCGTTTTCAATGGTTATTTGTACGAGTACTTTTTTTATTTACGATTTTACACCTATTACGGGTCACCCTCGACGACTGATCTTAGTTAGATTAACTTTCTATTTCTAATTCTACAGACTCGCGGACAATATTTTAATTCTACAGCATACTAATGCCGATTACTCTAAGTCTAAGAAATATAAATATATTTATTTATTTACCCTGGACGGATCTTGACAACTAGTCCAAGCCAATATACCGGCAGACGATCTCCTGCCAATCATTAACGACCGACAGCCAATTGAGCTGCTCCTCCGGCTTGTCCGCGATATCCGCCGACTCGCTTGGCATCCCGGTGGATTTCTGTTAACTCCCGAATGTTTTGCCCTCTCTTCCACTGAAACATTGAAAAAAAAATTGTTTATCGTTTCAACTCGTATAGAAAAAACCGAACACGTTAATCAAACATAAAACACAAAACATGTAAAAATGTCGTCACTATTATAACACCCTACCTATTATATAAGGGATTTTAAAATATAAAGTGAGTTGTGATGACACCAAAAATTCTTATTTCGACCTTTGATTTTAGCATGTCGTTAATAATATTAAACCACATCGTTATACACTTTACACAACGTTTGTACAATGTATTTTATGAACAATAATTACTGAACATGTAATATTCAAAGTATATTTGCTTACTTTTTATTAAAATCTTTAATACACGATTACATAAATTATTTGATCATAACCGGATAATATTACGCCCTAAGTGTATATAATTATTTCGTACATATTTATTATCGACCCATTAACCGTTTTATATTTGCATGTACAAACATCATGTTTGACAACTTGTACCTTTTACCCACGTTGTCGTGTGCCGAAATCCTAGTTTTATTTAATATATTAAATGTATACTTCATCAATCAAAATTCATGTTTTTATATCAATGATATACCTGCCCTCGTGACAGTAGACACTTGTTGACAGCTTTTAACGTATACTCCAAGGCGGCTTCGCCGTTATCGCATCCAAATACTTAAAATAGATCGTTGTTATTATTATTATTATTATTATTAATATAATGCGAACAAATTATATCTCTTAATAATAATATTGACACGGATAAATAAATAAAAATTGACCTCGTGCGTATTCTGTGATGGACTAATGGAATTTATGTTTCTCCGTCACAAATTGTTAGCATGCTAAATGAATCGCATTGTACAATATATTGTTCGCATATACATACGCAGTTAGACAATGTATATACTCATATACATGTGCAGTGCACATTATGCACAGTGTGTACGCAATAAATGTCAAATATTTCAATTTAATGTCTTCTACGCAATGTACTGGCGAAAAAAATGTACATCGACGTGCAATTTGTCTTTATATAAATACAAGGAATAATATTGTAGTTATATACGATAACTGTGAATGCTTATTATTTAATAACACACAAATTAATAATTATACTGATATCAATCATACTATTATACTAAAATACTTCAAACCGTACAAATATAACCAACCCGATTTGTTTTTATCGTATAACGTTTTATCATTTGCGGATACAGTTCCGCATAACAACAAGCTACAGAAAGATGTGTTTAAACACAATAATAGGTAATGATAGTTAGAGAAAAACAGACATCGAATAAATCAATCCCAAAAAGGAAAAATCAAATGTGCGCGTACTCATCCGAAAGGAATTAAAGCAGTTTTTCTCGCAAGTCGACTTTGTACTTCTTTGCTATCCGACGATTACAACGGCACGAGGCACGACGCATTAATTAGAACGAAATTCTCCAGAGTTCGGTTTAAACGACTAGATTACAAATATCACACATTCCACCCCAGCGCGAGGACATCATGATATTAAAAAATAAATATTGATTCCTGGGATCTCCGTTGCAACGAACTCTCGGTACTTCCGATATCTCAGCTCGACTTGGGCCATTCGGTTGGACGCATCATCAGATGTTTTCCTTCGTTCAGTCTATATAATTTATTTTGAATATCGAGGTATTGTATCTATTCGAATGTCGATCGATATCAATTATAATTGAAATACTAATTGTGCAGATTGTAAATTAAAAAATTAATTTAACCGATTGAATAGCACGATTTGAAATTGAACAAAACAACACATGTTATATAAAAGTATATAATATACATATGTATTTATAATCATATGGAAAAACTAATTTTTTTACAAATGCCGGATTACCAAGAAAATATTTATTTTAAAAACCCATTTATTTTCTTATCGAAAATTATCTACGAAAAATAAACAAAATGCTTTTCATGAGCTACATCAAAAATATTACCATAATAACTTTTAATGCGGTATAGAAATATTCTTATTTTTTTTATTTTTAACATGAAATGTGTTTTTATTATTAAAGCTTTTCTGTAAAAAAAAAAGAAAAAGCGTGATTAAAATGTAATTATAATATATATTTTATAGTTCTTGAGGTCAACTGCAGTGTAAAACCAACGTATTACAAAGGGAAATGTCTAAAATTTTCATTCGATTCGCCCGAAAAACAAATAATGCTTAAAGTGAAAATATTTATAAAAACGTTCTATTATCTCAGCCATTAGGTGTAATTATTTCTTTTCTCGTATATTTTTATTAAATTGAAATTAGTTTTCCTTGTATTTAATATCACCTCATTCACTATAGCAAAATTAAACTAAAAAATAAAATACATAATGAAACTAAAAGAGTGTATAGAGTGTTATTTTATAACTCCTTATTACCTAGCTCAAAAACGTTTTTTTTCTAATCGTTTCCGTTTAAAATGTGTCCGAATATTATTATTTAAATTTTATACCTAGTAAAAAATTCATACCTAATTATAATTTTCGAAATAAAATAAATCTCATAAAAATTAAAAAATTAATACATTTTGTTATTTCTAATATTGAAATGAAAATGATTTTAAAGTTGTTTACTTTTTATTACAACGTTATTATATACTTTCCGTGGAGATAGGTTAAATCCTTAAATCCATAGCTTACGGATATGTATATTACTTTTTATTTCCTAGCTACACGCGAGTTCTCGAGCGATAATATAGACGATAGAGTTATAAATGGTTGACGGTTCACATTTTTTTTTTTTTAAATTGTTTATTTTACATAAACTTAAATCGAGGACTAAAAACTAAACAGTTTAAATTCAATTTTATTAAATAATTTGAGAAAATACAATTTTCATGTTAATTATTTCATAATATTTCCTTGCTCTTTTATCTTTAACAGATAGTAAGATGTATAAAATCAAAAAGTTTTATAATAATTGTTTGATTTAATTTTTTGGATTCTAAGCGTTCGGAAATCAATTTTAAGTAAGACTATTTGTTTATACAAAACGATTTTTCATTATAAATTATTTTACTTTTTCTTTTTTTTTTTTAGCAAAAGTTTGTTCGACCAATCGAATTAAGAAGCACTAATAATATTATTAATTATCTTTAGAAATAGAGACTGATCCACCCACCCGCCCACCTTCTCTATAAGAATTGTTTTTTCTAAAATAACGGTACTTTGATTTTAAATTTATTAGAACACTGTCGATCAACCGTCTCTTAAATATCGTTCTTTTTTTTATTTTACTCAAGTTTCAAGCATGTATTCATAATAATGTTATAATTCTTTTTAAATTTTACAAGATAATAAAAGTATAGTTGAAATATTAAATAATGATTTATAAAGTATACATATTTTCGAGTGGTTTTAATTTGGAACTAATATCTTCGAATGTATGATATTTAATTTCTATAGAAAATAATAAATGTAACTAAACTATAAATTATATCTCTCTCTCTCTCTCTCTCTCTGAATTCTTCGTTTTCAGTTCAATCGTGGTTTTGTGCCACACATTTTGGGAATAAAATTAGTCCAGTCTGGCGGCCTCATATTATGTAAATGCATTCAGATAACTTTTCCCTCGCAAAACGTGATTCTGAAATTTATCTTTACCCCGTCACATAATGGTAAGAATTTCTATACAGCAACTATCCTATAATCTTCTACCTACACATTTAAATTATGCTGTAATAATTTTTCGATATGTTCCGCGACATTGATGAATTTTGATATTTAATTCCGGCACATAAACATAAACTATTTCTTTACTGTCATTCGAACATAAACTTCGAATATAATTTTTGCAATTTATAAGTTGATTAAATTTATACATTTATAAGGTAATAGCCGTCAAGTACGTTCTATGTCTAATCTTTAATAAAGATTTCTTAAATGGCATTGATTGTTAGGTTATATCATTATAATTATTAGATATTTCTACTAATAACCGATTGTTATACATTTCTGGAGAAAAATCACGATTTTTTTTACGGGATACCAAAAATATGCTGTCTCGTGAAAAAAGACAGGGTAGCGATCGCTACCCTTCGCTATCCCCTATCGGCACCTCTGAGTCTTGTAATATTTTACAATTTTGATAATTCATACTTAACAGTCGAGTCAAATAGTCGTCAGGGTATAAAGCAATATGCTAGAATGTTCAATTTTCAATCTCATTGTCAATTATTAAAGCCTGACCAATTAAAATTAAATTAAATATGAATAAAAAAAAATAAAAATAATCTAACTGTACTCTAGTGGCGAAAATGTAGCTCGAAAACACCCCTATAATTAAAAACACCTATTTAGTGTGAAATTATCAAAAGACACGCTGCGCGCTGCTACTAACGAATTATTTCGTATTAAATATACAAAAAAAATTACTTTTATTTGCCATTCAGCTTAATTTAACTTTGTTGAAGACCCCTTCGCGTTCGTGTTTTGATGAAGAATTGACTGAACATTAATTTACTAATTATTACGAGCAAAATATATAACATTCATTTGAGTAAATCGTAATTAATCTTTTAAATATTTTTCATATGAATAAACATAATTCATTGTAAATACGATGCGGCTGTAATACGATATTGTATACATAAAATATTAAAAAATTACATGCTAGGTACTATAAAAAAGTGTAATATTTTATTTGATTTAATTCTATTTGTGTATCACCATAATTTTGCTTTAATTTAGTTTAATAATATCAATGGAGATACATTATAAAACTGTGCAATGCGACAATTAATATTCTCTTCTCGAAATCGGTTCAAGATTACCTACTTTTTTTAAAGAAAAAATTTAATTTCGAGAAATATTTTTGATATGACAATATTATTTAAATTAGATTTTATGACTTCTCTGCTTCTCAAAGACATAATTAAAGTTTGCTCGTTAGAAATAATACAAAAGTCGTTGATTGGATTTTTTTTTTAAATGTAAATCTTGTTTCAAATCGAAATTATTATTGTATTAAGAATAAAAGTAATAAAACTTTAATAGTTTTCAAATTAATTAAAAAATACTCAAATTTTACAAAAGGCACGACTTAAGAAATGTATAATCAACATTTATACTGCCTATTTCTAACTAATATTGTTAGTTATTTATTTAAAAAAATAACATATAATATATTTATTTTTATCTATAGATACCTATCGTGTGTTTTAAGTATTATAAGTATAAAGATATGTCTATTTAAAATTGTTAAATTCTAGTAAAAAAAATTAAGTTCTTTCAACTTGTTATAATAATCATAAAAGAGCAGGATAAATTCGAATACGATCAAGTGTCAACAGAAACAAACAAAAATGTATTTATAATAATGAAAATTGTAGATGATCCTTTCTTCAGAAATCCGTTCAATGTTATGAATCATGTGTATTTGATAAATCTTAATTGTACACAAAGCTGCTGATAAATTATAAAATCTTTTTGTCAACTTCATATTTTTAAACCAGATAATTTGTTGTTTACATTACATGTTTTATTTTTAACATTATTAATACGTTGTTTTTTTTTTATAAGACTAAATTCTGATATATTCTAATTCAAATATCCACGCAATGAATCACATGATCATTTTATTAGCATCGATAAACATGTTTCTTTTCAATGATTTATGCCTTGTTTGTAACGAGTATAGTTTGCTGTCATAAATAACCAACGGTTTTGTATTTTTACGGTGTTCTATATTATTTTATTAAATTCAAAAAGTTTTTGAAATACTTTAGACCAAGGAATTATTATTGTAGAATGACTTCATTAGATTCGATGACAAAAGTATTTTCTTCGTTCGATTTCCTTATTATTTCCTTTTGTTTCATTGTCTGGCTGCTACTGAATAAATGACAGATACAAATGAAAGAAGAAGTCTCATAAAAAAAAAAAATATATAACAATAAATTATTGCTTGCAAATGTTGTTAAATGAATATCAACTTTCTATAAATATACATTTTATCATTAGAAATGTTTTGCATTTTTGATGAAAATATAATTACATAATTACCGTTAGTCGACATATAAATAATGAATATATATTACATAACTCGTTATAATATGAAAATAATTATATGTTTTCGTTGCAATTATTAAATTATAATTTTATAAAAGTATTCTAAAATAAGTGACTATAGCTCATATTAAGTGACTGCACAAGATTTTCAACTCTGCGTGATAATAAAATCACAAAAATTATCTAATTGACATTCATGCACAAACTCGCGTGTCTAAATACGATTAATCGTTTTTGCAATGGAATATGTTCAAAAAAAATGTCAGTTCAATTCAGTGATAAGACAAGTGTTGTTTCTTTATGTTGATCTTTATTGTACTTGGATAATTGCATGTCAATCAGTTAACTCGATGCCAATGTATTTTTTCTTACATTCGACTTTTCGCTAGTATTTTTTAATGTTTAAAACTATGATAAAGAACTAATGGAATATATTTGTTTGATTATACAATTTCTAAAGCCACATTTTTACAGTTCAAAATAAATTAGTCGAAAGGCAAAATAACAATAATACGTTTTATTATTATAATTAAATGGGTCATTAAGTTACCAGTGAATAGACCATTAAAAATGTTTAATCGTGGACATTTCACACTATGCCTTACATATAATAAACAATTTAAAACTTGTCCGAATCGTGAGAACATTTATGCAATGGACATTTTTTTTCTGACATATTTTTGGGTTTGTTCTGACCCCGGCACCGATCAATAAAATAAGACAGTCAAGACGGTTTAAATCGCAAAGCCTTTTTTATTCCTCGTCAGTATTTAAATATTTTTAAACAGATAGAATAATTTAACTGAAATAATTGTGCACAACAAGTACCACAAAAATAGAAGTTTTAAATATTAACGAATATTTAACAATTACATTAAGTGCAGTTACATTATTATAAATTGAAATAATAATAGTATCAGATTATTATACTTATTTCGATCAAATATACGGATAAATACTTTTTTGTACTCACGAAAGAAAATGTTCATAAAAATCAATCGGATTTCAATTACAAATTCATGCTTTGTTATAAAATAATTACAAAAATATCAATTACCATTTAATGTTTTTCAATGGATTTTTACAAGAATATCCATAAAACTAATCAAATTTCGATTACAAATTAATCTATTTTTATTTTGTAATACAAAAGGAAATAATTTAAAGGATTAATAATCCAAAATTATTTTATGAAATAATTATGAAAACGCAAAAATTAAAGGGAGAATATATTTTGAATATTTATCACAAGTTGCAGAATACTATAGTATCATCTATTGCGATTTATTTTTAATAGATAGAAGTAAAAAAGGTCTGATATAGGTACAGGCTCACAAGAAGCGATTTTTTCCACGACATTATTTAGCGATCGTTATTTATACTTAATGCTCCGAAACATAAACTTACAGTTTTTCAATAAGCCCCAGAGATCAAATTTAACCTTGAATAATTGTCGACCGACGTTGAATTATTTTGTATTTTTTTTTTTCAATATACAAACATATAAATACATAGTAAGGTAAACCCATAGTTTTTGTCACTGCACACTAGAATGGGTCGCGTAATAGCACGAAGTGTCAACAAAACGCTATAATCCTAAATATTAATTTATTGATATTATTATTAAAACATTCAGTTATGTGTTCGATTAGACTATAATAGGACGATGCTGATACATATATTGTTATAGTTAAAAAAACAAACCGGCAACTAAATCAAATGATATATTATACGCTAGAGTAAACCATACGTTTAAAACGTCCTATTTTTCTCCCTTTTTTTTTACTCGAATAAATAAAAAATAATTTTGCAGATCAATTATTACTAAATAATATATATATATTCGAAACATGTCGAGAACAAATGTATCCATAGAAAGGATATTTTTAATAACTAAAGTTCGATGGAAAAATAAAACCTTTCAATGATGAAACTAATAGATCGATTATTATTGCAAAACACTACAGTAAAAGTTTTATGTTAGCATAACATTTTTAACACTAAAATTATTTAATGCAATTAACTCTTCAGAAAAATACCGAGAGCGGAAAATATTAGAGGATAATCGTCAAAACCATGAACTATGAAAATAAACAAATATTCATAATATTTTTAAAACAAATTTATCAGTTTTTTTTTCGTAAAATGCTCGTTTTGTGCAATATAAAAAGTACTTTTCCCTAAACACTTTTAAATTTTTTATCTCATGTTAAATAGGTTTTTAATCGAAAAGATAAAAGTAAATACTCTCTTGTGATACGGTATAGTTTCAGGGTATCAATTTTCCCGTTTTTCCATTTTCTTGATATGGTCAGTTACCCTATACTACGCTAGAACTTGACCTGTTAAACGTAGGTTGATGATGAATAATTTAAGGAACTCCATAAAATATCAGATCATACAATTTTGGCGTTTTTATACTAAAATCCATTAGCTACCAACAAAAAACCATTTCAAATCGCATAAGAACTTGGAAAAAACTTTTTTTTAATTATCAGAAACAATAAATTATGTGCCGAAAAAATCTATAGTAAATCGTGATGTGCTTAATCTGTTCAACGCTTTAAAATTTTAATTCAAACAAATATTTCCAAAAAACCTAGTATGGAAATTCTAAAAGAAAATAATATAACTTCTGTGGTAAGTAATAAAATTACACATTTTAAAAAGAAATGAATCTATAAAAAATAGTGATTTTACAAAAGCTTTTCTTTAGTATGAAAATCAATAATTCACTTATATTTGAACCAAAAAGTTGAATAAAAAATATAATAAATGAGCTTTTGTTAGCAGTTTATCGAAGTTTTAAGAATCATTTTCCATCACTTTCGACGACTGGTATAAAGTGGGTGGTTTCTCTATGAGTATTTGATTCACATATTATACAAAGGAATACATTGAAAATTGAAAAGTTATAACATCTATGAAAATAAAATATATTCTATTTAAATCATTCAATTATATACGAGTATAATAATATTATTCAATTGACTTAAGTGGTAAAATGTATAAAAATATTATGAAATTTTTGATCATTATTTGGTGCCAGGTGAGCATTCAGTAAGCTGTATCGACGGATAAAATGATGTCATACCTAGCATACGTATTATTGCCAGATGCAATACTAATATGAAAATTCTTAGACTAACAAATCGATTCGTTCTGGATTACAGTGGAGTCATTTATTTCAATTTCCATTTAAACGTCATAGCGAAACGAAAAATAGATTGAAAACCATAAGTCTACTTAGCGTTAATAATTTTGAGATTTATAAACAACAAAAATCTAACTAAAAATCCGAAAACAAATTGATTTCGAGTAAAAATATGTACATGATTATTAATTATCATCCAAGAGATGCGATAAAATTCAACTTTTATTTGAATGTATTTTTCAAGCACCGAACAAAATACTGAGACGTTCATTGAAAATAATGATCGTATAATTATTGTTTATTAGATGGTCGAGAAAAAGTCGCAACCACAAGCACGTAATATTTACCTATCTCTGTTCGTGTCGTCCATTAAACAATTTGGGTCTGAGAAACGAAAATATAAGTTTAGTACCGAAAAAATATCTAATCGCAACACGCTCGCTTACTTTATACTTTTTGAATAAAAATATGATTTTTACATATTACAGCGAAAATTATGAAACAACACTTTTAGTTTTGACGAAATCGTATTGGTAAAGTTTTACGTTTTCGTTTTTTTTTTTTGGGGGGGGGGGGGGAGGAGTCTAAACTTTACTTTTGTATTACACATTTCTACGCATTCACAGAGGAATACGAACGCAAGGGGCGTACAGTTTCACCGAGCCGTTTTCCCGTGTTAGTTATTTATATTGGATAACGAGAACATCGTATAGTTGACGCCATATATCGTCGCATATAATAACATACATCAATTAATAAATCCTCACGGGACGTAATGCATAATATATAATATTTATATATAATAATGTTATTATATCTATACGATATAGTAATATGTTTTTGTATTCGAAAATTCCAATCATAAAAATAATCAAAATAAGCTCGTTTCTGAGGAAACACACAAGTAAATAAATTTACATTTCGAACATTAGTTTAGTGTACACATGATATTATTTTATCAGGGCATTCGTAATACAAGGACATATTTAAACTTTTTTCGGGAGGGGGTACTGTGTCGGTGATTAAAAGAGTAGTAAAATGTGTGTTTAATTTTACACATGCAGTTTCATGGCGTGTATAATTTACAATAGGTACATAAAATAATATGTTTAATAAATGAGAACATGAGAATACCCGCATATTAATATTAATACAACAGTTTTAATTGACTTCAATTCTATTTTCGGTAAGATTTCCGCACTGTACATAATTCGTTGAACTTCGAGTTTGTAAATACTCAAACAATAAAATTACGTTAATAAATGTTGATTTAATAGTATCAATAATATAGTCGTTCGAATTTAATAGTGCATTATTTAACGCTGCACTATTTTTACGTTCGTAAAAAATAAAATCAAAATGACCCCGTAAAGTAATGTGAACTATGTTTCTCGATGTTGCGCATTTTATATACCTACGTCATCGTTATAACTTTTAATATTTAATATGTTTACAATAACGTATAAAATATGTTTAAATATTAGTAGTTTAAATGTTTAAGCCATTTGACTAATATAATAATACTTGATCGACATTTTACCAATAAAACCGAGAAAACTATGGGAAAATTTAAAAAACGACCTCCCAACGAACGCACCAAATCATCCCTCAAATTGTTGTTTAAAACACCAAGTCTTCTGGGACTCGAAAAACACACACACACGCACGCACAAACATCACGGTAGAACACCAACGACTTATTCGTTTCACTAAGAATCCAAAAAATAAAAATCAAAATCAAAATTCTAAAATTATACCCCAGACGATAATTTTACACAGAAATTTTATATATATATAAATATATCATAATATTATGTTGTGTTTTATTACTTTTGCCGAGTTATTGTTGATTTTTCGACATGGCCGGACACGAAACCGCACGCGAACAGAACGCGACGGAAACCGAAACACTGCAAAAACGACGATGCGCGCGTGTGTATGTGTATGTGCGTGTGTGTGTGTGTGCGTGCGTGTGTTTGTGTGTGTGCGTGTGCGTGTGTGAACGCGAACACCGATAGCTCTCGGAAAAACGAGCGGAGAGACACGACGACGGATCGAGAGAGGTCGAAAGATCTATAGGGATAATTTTAGGGATCTCGAAAAAAGTATGCGGAAAAAGAAAGAGAGACGTTACGCGACAGATAATGGAAACGCGGAGCGAACGAAAAACGAGAACGCGAGACCGAGCACAAGTCGAACGGGGAAACACCGAATACTGCCGAACACGCCACTCGACTGACGTGGAAAACCACGAGGAAATCTCTCGCGCGAACGTACACGTCGGTGAGTGGCGGAAGCGTCGGCGGCGGCGGCGGCGGCGGTAGCGCGAATAATAAAATAATATAGTGTAGCCGAGAATAATAACGTCGCCCGTCCTACAAATAAGCGCTGATCACGGACTCGACTAGACCTAAGTTATTGTCAGGGGAGGGTGTTAAAATCGCTGATAATTAAATATTATATTATGTAATATTTAACCATCGTCGATTGCAAAATTTAAATTGGTATTTCTCTCTCTCTCTATGGTACAAATTACCACGTTTCTATTATTACCACATGTTTATAATATGACAAAAACTTAAAATAAAATAATAGATCGATTATTACGTAGACATAGGGAACACACGATGTCATTCTAAAAACGATGTTTCGACGGTTTTATCTTATATATTCGCAGCAGCAATAATTTAAATTTACGATTAAATTTTAAATTAAAAGAAAAAAAAATAGAGATTTGCGATGCGGGCCTGTGTCCGAACGACGGCGGCGTACGTAGGTGTTTCGCGACGATAATATTTTTTAATTACTCCTCGAAATAACCGCTTCGTTCGTCTAGACTCTAGACCGTATACGTTATAACGACGAGAACGCGATGTCATAACACACGCGATATTTTTAAAGTCGAATTTCTAAAATACTAAAAACAATCGACTTTCCTCCTTTCAATAAATCGTTGTTATTAACTTTCGCAGCGAACTATTACAAACGGTTTAATTATGTAATACGATTATAACAGAATAGTGAATGGTAAATATTAATTATTTGATGCAGAAATCACGTCGACCGTAAAAAAAGCTCGTATATAACACAACCCCAAACGTTTTTTTAATGGTTTTTTTTTTTAGAATATAAATAATAATAGGATATTATCCTAAACGCATTTTTATCACACTAAATTAGGTACACTCGATACAACCCATTCGTAAATACTTAAAAGCTATAGCGGAAACCGTTCATAATACTTTTGCCAATTGAATAATCTGTTTATTTTCATAATACGTGTTAGTAAAATATTAAAAATTATAATAAGACGTAGAAAAAGAAGAAATTTATGAAATTTACGTGTACACACATTTTTTTTTTATAATACATTAGTCTTAATCTATACTTAAGATGAATTGCTATCACTGCACTGTTTAGTTGTTGTAATTTGTCGACTGCGCTATAACTATATAACTATTAATACCAATTTTAATTAAGTATAGTACATTAATTGTTCAAAACGTCACCGCGGTCGTACGGCTACAAACAATATTGATGAACGTATAGTTATTTATGTATTCAATATTCATTATAATTACATACATTAGTATGTGTGCCTAAAGCCACAGTGTGTAATTATTATTGAAATTAATTTTGAAGTAAATAAAACCATGATAAATAATTCATAATTTTATGCAAAATATGGCCTAAGCTTATTAATATTTTTAAACGAATATGAAATTTAAAAATTAAAAAAAAAACAATGCTTAGGTAGTATTATTTTTAGTAATCATCGTAAACAATACGCGTGTATTATTAGTGCTGAATATAAATTCTGCTCGCTTACACTCGACGAAATTAGATCGACATTGTTGTGATACAATATACATATAAATTAATTTTATTCAAATTAACAAAAAACAACTACGACGATATTATTAGACACGTTTATAGTTTTAATCCGTGGCGTATAAACTTTTCGTCTGATAAATAAAAACAATAACGTTTTATGAACGAAATAGTGAAACCGAGTTTCGTCCGTAAATATCATATTGAAAATGGTATAGTCATCGTAATAATAATATGATTATTGAGAGTGCCCATGTGAGTAAAATGCAACGTCGTCGTTACTTTAAAGTCACTTATTTTAAATATAAAGGATCCTTATTCCTTAACCACGTCCTGTGCGTTACGACGGTTAATCAATAACTTTTAACTTTTTTCTACATAAGGATGCTTGTGAATTTCATAATCGAATACAAAATCAAACGTAAATTATAGAAAAAATAATATTATTTTAAGAAAATCAATATAAAACAGAACGATGCACGTGATTTGTTGACGCAAGAAATGTTCTGTATGATTTATCTTCATTAATGCAATTTTTTTTAACGTGATCATAAATTTAATACATCCATTTTATTCGAATACTAATGGCCATTTAACTGTTTAAAATATCTCCGATATCTCTAAGGCATATGGATAAGACAACCCTCCCGGAAAAAAATTACATGGGTGCAACAAAAACGTTTTATTTACATAATGATGTATAATCAATGGATGAAAGAATGTATTTTATACTTTAGAACAATTTATATTACTCTTTACTACTTATTTATTAAAATATATATATCTATTTACAAAAAAAACCATTCAATACAATTCTTTCGCCAAAAATATTACAAGCCACTAATAGGAGATCCGCTTAAATAAAACCGATTAATGTTTTTTTAGAGCTCACGAACTTTTATTCTCTAACACGAAATTAAATATTTTTCGGGTAATTATTATTGCGATATTTTAGAGAGCAAGCAAACAACAGCTGTGGTTTGAAACATAATATATGACCTAAGATTTTTTTTAAACTTTTCCCAGTAAAGTTTAAACTTTATAACATCGCTAATGACATAGACTAGAGAAAATTCAAAACATCGCAGATTCTTGCCGTAGTAGGTAGAAAAGTAGGAATACTCATATTCAGTAGCGGTTAGATGTAACCATTACATTTTTGGGGAGGCAACAACTTGGAATCGTTCAAGTTCTTGACATATAGGCACAATTTCCCTTCACCCTCATAATTCTCCTTCATATTGTTTAAAAACCACCATTTTATCTTTTAAAATCAAAAGCAGCAAAGGACTTTTTTACTATTTTTCATAGTTAACACTTTAACGGTAACTAGCAAGGATTTTGCATGACTATTATATATTTTAATTTATAGAGAACTGAAATCGATAAACCTTTAAAAAATATTTCTGGCAACAAACATTAAATACTTTCAAATTCACATGATGTAAAATTATAATA
Source organism: Drepanosiphum platanoidis (assembly GCA_948098885.1). Taxonomy (NCBI): domain Eukaryota; kingdom Metazoa; phylum Arthropoda; class Insecta; order Hemiptera; family Aphididae; genus Drepanosiphum; species Drepanosiphum platanoidis. Next base: position 6,613,827 of record OX402539.1, read on the forward strand.
ATAACAATTAATTCAAATTTCAAATGAATAAATTAAAGGAAAATTTTTAAAGTAAACTATTGGATTCCTTCTATTACTAATAGACTGTAAACTATTACTGTAAAAAACATAAATTATATATAATTAATTAAATAATTTTCCTTCAAAATGATACTGGGGCCCAATTCAGCCTAGTTGTACCATTGAGTATACGCGCGTTTTATAGTTAGAAAATAAAATAAAACCGTTACTATTTGTTTCGTTTACGATATATACGTTACACACGGATAATACAATACGGTAAATACCATGATAATAATGTTTCAATAATGGGAGAATAGAATAGTAATTATTCAGTGTAATATACTAATAATTTCGATAATCATGTACTTAAAGAATAATAATAATAATATATTGCCTCGTTGGCACGACCGAAACATAAACAAATCGGCCGTTTAAATAAGATATATAATAATGAATCATATTAGGTATTATTATAATAATAAACCTTACCTCGACCATAGGTTTGTTTGTGGCGGCATCACAATGCAATAACGAATGAATGCGATATATGCACCTATTCTGGCCGGCCCGTTATGAGCGATCGCGAATTCTTTACACGCACAAATCGAAACGAAACGAAAAAAAAAGTGTTATATCTTTACCATCCTAGCCGTGTTTTCACGCATCTCGTAACACGGAAAAATGGCGGCGATCGCACAGGCCATGGCGGACACGATACGAAACGACGACGACGTCAAAAAACGCACACTCGAAGCCTTTACCGGCTTGGGTTAGACGTCGTCCGAGCCTCGACGGATCGTTGAAATCCGAAGGCGGCGGCCATTACACTCGCGTAATGGATCGCGCGCCGGACGCGATGGCGGCGACACGAAACGACGACGACGTCAAAAAACGCACACTCGAAGCCTTTACCGGCTTGGATAAGACGTCGTCGTCCGAGCCTCGACGGAATCGTTGAAAATCCGAAGGCGACGGCCATTACACTCGCGTAATGGATCGCGCGCCGGACGCGACGGCGGCGATACGATAGGAAAATCACGCTAAACATCGGATATCGACGGTACGGTAGTAAATTAAGCGACAAATAATTTGGTCCCACGCGACCGCCGTGAGACGTGCGATTATTCGTCGTTACTTACTATTACCATCGCCGCGAAACGAAATTTTGAAACCGAGAAACGAGACAACGGCGGTCGGCATAAAATCTCGAAACACGGACACGTTCGGAGAAGCCCTGGACATTAGCGCGAACCGACGAAGACTGAAGCGGAAGGGAAAACCAGTAGCCCCGCGTCGGCCGGAACGGTTGGAAAAACGAACAGCCAATGATAATTATTCACGAATCATGGAAAGTGATTTGTTTTTTTAACGGTCGTTTTTTTAAACGACCTCCGCGGACGGACGACCGCGACCGCGGTATCCAGAGTTCTGTCGGCAGCGCGCGACCACGTCGTCGTCGTCGTCCCGTCGCGGCGGCCACGTCGTCGTCGTCCCATCACGGCGGCCACGCGGCCACGCTAATATAGACCTAGCGTCGCATTCCTCATTCGCTCGACCTAGTGGCCGTCGAATTCACTACTACTATACTCGCAATTTATCAGTTTCAACGCGCGTTGTGAACGGGGGTTAAATAATAATATATAATAATAATAAGTTTCGCATAACGCGTCGGTGGGTCGTACTTATATTTTACATCGATATAATATTATAATATATTATCTATCACTAACCTCGGGCCGTCGTCGACTCCATTGACGACTGTTTTTATTCAGTGGGTCCCAAACATTTCACAACGTATTTCGTGCTGGTACACTCGAATAAAAACACCACGACGCGGGCAAACACACCACGGAACGATTATTCACTAATCGCGCGAACCACGAAATTACCATAATTCGTTTGTTTTTGGCGGACGGTAAAATTCACAAGCCGTTTTGGCGAACGGCGGCGGCGGTGGCATCGCGACCGAGACGGTAAATATACTAAACACCGAATATCGATAGTACAAACATCGGCGATCGCACCGACCACGGCGGATACGATACGAAACGACGACGACGTCAAAAAACGCACACTCGAAGCCTTTACCGGCTTGGATAAGACGTCGTCGTCCGAGCCTAGACGGATCGTTGAAAATCCGAAGGCGACGGCCATTACTCTCGCGTAATGGGTCGCGCACCGGACGCGACGGCGGCGAGACGATAGGAAAAATACGAAAAACACCGAATGTCGATGGTACGGTAGTAAATTAAGCGACGAAATAATTTGGTTGCGCCCACGCGACCGCCGTGAGACGTGCGATTATTCGTCGATAAATACTATTACCATCGCCGCGAAAGGAATTGTAGAAACCGTGAAACGAGACTATGGCGGTCGGCATAAAAATCTCGAAACACTGACCCGTTCGGAGGAGCCCACCACATAAACGCGAACCGACGAAGACTGAAGCAACGGCGAAAGGGTAATCCCAGCGTCTCCCGAAACCGTTAAAAAAACGAACGGCCAATGAGAATAATTCATGAAACATGGAAAGTGATTTTTTTTGTAACGGTTTTTTGTTTACCGAGAACCGTTACCGCGGTATCCGGAGTTCCATCCGCGGCCACGCGACCGCGTCGTCGTCATCGTCCCGTCACGGCGGCCACGCGGCCACACGGCCATGGTAATATATAGACCTAGCGTCGAATTCACTACTACTATACGCGCAATTTATCAGTTCCAACGCGCGTTGTTTAATATAATAATATATAATAATAAGTTTTGCATAACGCGTCGGTGGGTCGTACTTGTTTATTACATGGATATAATATTATAATATATTATCTATCACTAACCTCGGGCCGTCGTCGACTCCATTGACGACCGTTTTCATTCGGTGGGTCCCAAACATTTCACAACGTATTTCGTGCTGGTACACTCGAATAAAAACACCACGACACGGGCAAACACACCACGGAACGATTATTCACTACTCGCGCGAACCACGATATTACCATAATTCGTTTGTTTTTGGCGGACGGTAAAATTCACAAGCCGTTTTGGCGAACGGCGGCGGCGGCGGCGCGGTACCGCGGCACCGCGACCGAGACGGAAAATAATATACTAAACACCGAATATCGATAGTACAAACAGCGGCGATCGCACCGACCACGGCGGATACGATACGAAACGACGACGACGTCAAAAAACGCACACTCGAAGCCTTTACCGGCTTGGATAAGACGTCGTCGTCCGAGCCTCGACGGATCGTTGAAAATCCGAAGGCGACGGCCATTACTCTCGCGTAATGGATCGCGCGCCGGACGCGATGGCGGCGACACGAAACGACGACGACGTCAAAAAACGCACACTCGAAGCCTTTACCGGCTTGGGTTAGACGTCGTCCGAGCCTCGACGGATCGTTGAAAATCCGAAGGCGACGGCCATTACACTCGCGTAATGGGTCGCGCACCGGACGCGACGGCGGCGAGACGATAGGAAAAATACGAAAAACACCGAATGTCGATGGTACGGTAGTAAATTAAGCGACGAAATAATTTGGTTGCGCCCACGCGACCGCCGTGAGACGTGCGATTATTCGTCGATAAATACTATTACCATCGCCGCGAAAGGAATTGTAGAAACCGTGAAACGAGACTATGGCGGTCGGCATAAAAATCTCGAAACACGGACCCGTTCGGAGAAGCCCACCACATAAACGCGAACCGACGAAGACTGAAGCAACGGCCAAAGGGTAATCCCAGCGTCCCCAGCGCGTCGGCCGCAACGGTTAAAAAAACGATCGGCCAATGAGAATTATTCACGTATCATGGAAAGGGATTTTTTTCGTAACGGTTTTTTGTTTACCGAGTTTAAAAACGAACAGCCAATGACGATCCACGAATCATGGTAAGTGATTTTTTTTTAACGGCCATTTTACGAAAATCTGTCGCGACCGCGGTATGTAGTACCGTTTATGTACCAAAGTTCTGTCCGCGGCGCAGTAAAGGTCAATGACCTCGGCGTCATTACGTCACTGCGGCCACGCGAAAAAAAAAAACAAAATTTTGAAAATCGAGTGACGTGGTGACTCTCATAAGTCATAAGTAATATTATAATATGAAGCGCAGTAACATTTTTCAATATTTAAAAACCAAACTATAAAAAAACTAGGAAAAATGTATTTGATAGGGGGGGGGGGGGCGAATCTAAGTTTGGAAAAGTTGAACCACTTATTGTAAACGAATTGGGCACCACTTCATGACGTGCATCTACAAGCATTTACATTAGTATAGATGTAATGGATGGTAATCGCGTAAAAAATATTAACGATAATCGTACTTTCTTATAATATTTCCCCTAATACGATTTCGTATTATGTAAATATGGTTTCAGACTTTAGTGTACCACTTTAGTAGTCGTGACGAACGATCATCATTAATTAAAAATGCGTAATACAATTTATAATTTCCCGTGTCGATTGATTCTGATGAACAACTACTGCCCTACGTGTCATTAAAACAAATCGTATGAGTATCGGTGGCAGTAGGGTAACGGTATTGATTCAATAGCTGCAGGCAGGTACATTCAATATATTTAAAAATAATTCAAAACAAAGTCACTTATAAATATTTTTTTGAAAAACGAATCAATGAAACGGTTCAAATAAATTCTATCCGCTATACATTTGCGCACACACGAGTATTTTCCGCAGCAGTATATTTTTACTCCCTATAAAATGTTTTAATTAATATAATTTGTGGTGATTGTCATTACTCATTTAAGTGTGATTCATTTCAACCGGAAAATGCTATTTAATTAAGTATTTACCACAAAACAGGATTGATTAAGGTTAAATTATTATTCTCACATGCATACGCCGCGGCGCGCCGTTAAACCAAAGGCACGACCTCGGGCAAGACTTAGTGACACTATGCAATAATATCTATAATATACATACTACACCCGAGTATTATACAATTAAGTACCTATTTTACAATAATTTTACGTATACAATAATAATTTGTTATAATTATTCGCTAGATTCATATCATATGCGTGTCTTAAAATTATGTAATTACTAATTACCACTCCAGCCCGATGTTCCATACGCAATTTACCAATTATTCTATATAATTATCAACTAAAATGGACAGTGTCAGAAAGAATACTTTTAAATAATATTGTAAATATTAGTCAAATACCTACCTACTTTTTAAAATTATTTAAAAAAAAATGTTCAAACATTTTTTTCAAATAGAAAAGTATCTATTAAAAATTGAATTTTTTTCCTTTTCTCACAAAATATCTATGTATGATAATCATGTAGTGAATAAATTAATGTTACTTATGCAGAAGTGAAAATTAAATACTAAACCTATACTTTATTATTAATACCATTGATTTTATAATAAACTATTACAAAATCAATGTTAATACTAATATTTGTATTAAATATTATATTATTGGGTATTTATAAATTATAAACAAATAAAGTCACATATTTATTAGTTATATATAATTGTTCATTTGGTCTAAAAATAAATTGTTAACTTGTAGATACCTAAACGATTATTGCTTGTTCCCACGTATAATATAATCCTCAAACCTATTAACTATAACTATGGATGTCGTCCAATACCCAATTAATTATAGTACTCGTATAATCTTATCTAGCAGTTCAATTTACTGGAATATTTCAAATGATCGGTTCATGGCCAGACTTCAACATTGGTTTTCACCACTGCGACTCGGTGTAAATTAAAAAAAGAATGACGTTAGAGTAATTTATTGTCCACCGAGAAATCAAGATCAGAAATCAGTTTCCTTTCTTTCGTTTGAAACATCGCCAATACGAATCAATTGATTCAGCACCGATGCGGATTGAATCGAATAAGACGGAAATAAAATCGTAAACATACCAAGTGTAAGTACATTGACGGCGAAGGAAATCAAACAGATTAAGTCGAAAAAAGAAAATGACATAAACATCGTAGGTAGAAATGTATTTGTTTTTTAAATATCTTCAATCGTTCGGAGTGATATTAGCGTGACATTAGAAAAATATTGATTAATATTTAATTTCTAGTAAAACTTAATATTTATAAATCAAACATTTCGGTAAAAGCCGTGGCTCAGATTTCCCTCTCTACTTTATACATTCACCGCCATCTATTATAGACTATAGTAATATTATGTGATAATTTTCTCGAATAATTTACTCTGAATCAATTACAATTTTTATCGCCCACTCCATGAACTTCCTCCGATGACTGCCATTCGGAGCAATCGCATTTTATTGAAATTATTTATAACAAACCGTGGATTAAAATATTGTATGTACGCTCGGCGGCCCGTTCCCGAAATTTAAGTTCCAAGTGGGCACTGTGTTATACGCTTTCAATATAACACGTGCGACAGTTTAGATCGTATAACGATAAAGCCGTAAAGGGTGGTGGCATATTTTGACGAGTTTATAATAATATAAAGTCTATGAATAAAAATCTATACAAAGACGTCATTGAAATCCTTTTTTTATGAACACTTGGAAATTGAAAAACGACATGAACACCATGCCGCGCGCAGCGCCATAGTATACTCGGAGAATCGTTTTTCAAATGGGGTGATTTATCAAATTTTTTATTACCTACTTATATACCTACCTACATTTTTTTTTTTCGTCGCCGAACGTCGATATTTTTCGGACCAAAAGATTATACGATACTGTCTTATGTCAAATCCTGTCGTTCAACTAAGAATAAAGTCCATATAAATTCCTTCGCGCCATTATCTCCGAGAATACCTACCTACACAAAAGCTTATATTCATGAAGGTATTCGATGATCTATGTATATATACTGCAAAGCCACCAGGTTCTGTTATATCCCCTCAAAAGTAACTAAGCCCATAGGTGTATCAAAAGTATCTATGGGGCACCAAAAGGGGACCACTGCCTCCCAGATATTTTATCGTGGGGTATAGTATATCGCCCTCAGTCATAAAGTTTGATTTAATATACATTTTTTGATTTTTTTTTTAACGCGATGTCAATCAATTTAAATATACGATTTTTAAACAGCCACACCCCGACGATATAATAATGTTGATTATTATGTTCATTCTTATAACATAAACAAAATAAATAATAGCAAATACGTTTGTATAAATATTGGGTAGATATTTAATAAATAAATAAATATTTCAATACTATAGGAGCGTGCTCAAAAGGGGATAAGAGTGATATGAATCACATTTTATATTTTGTGTGTGAATTAATCTACCAACACTTACGACCTACTCCGTTATATTATAATGATCCGGTCGTTCAAAAAAAAAAAAAAATTTTAAAATAAAATTACTAACCTCTCAAACGCTATATTATACACGTAATGGCGGCAGATCACGACACCTGTAGCAGGTCGAAGGTGATTTTGAATTTAATGTTTCTCGGTTCGCGATCGGTTTGTGCGTCGGTCAGATGGCGACGATGTCGGAAACGATTGAGAAACGTTCACTTGCGGCGTGATAAAACAAACGGAAATATTTAAAAACTTTTCGCGTGCGTTGCGAACGAGTAGGAAAATAAAAACTGAAAACTAAACGAGCGAAATTCGTCCGACGGCAACGGGAAACGGGTACTGCCATTTTGTTTGTGTAATTTGCACACAAACGTATTTTCTCGGTACCCGACCGCGATTGACACGCGTGGTACTCCGGTACTCCGTGGATTAGAAAATACAATTTATAGCGCGCGCGATTCAAATCGTGATCGCGCACAAGATAATATTATAAACTGTCCGCGACTTTATTTCAATTAATCGACGCCAAAGTCATTAAAAATGTAACACCTTGAGAGTAATTTAGACTTTTTTACCATTTTTTTTTCGAGCGGGGGCAATATATTGGATTATTAAATTCGAAAAAAGTAAATAAAAACATATCGAAAAGAAATAATAATATATCAATAATGCCCAGTCTTTGACGTATAATGTCAACTAGTTTCGGCCGTTATTCGTCGTAAGGTTAGACAAAAGCAGACTGGACGATATTAAAAAAAGGAAAGTGTACAATATTAGCTAAGAAACAGTGAACAAATTCATTCTATATATGGAATAAATTATAATAGGAAACTATAATAATATAGTAACTTAGATTATAGATTACTGATTAATTGAACAGCTGTTGGGAATAACGAATCATTATCAAATGTAAATTCGTAAATATCATTATCTTTAAAATCGGATTGAATGTATAATAAATTATTATAATTATATGTCCAACCTCGTTAAATTCTATTTTAACTCAATATTTTGTAATCGGATTACAGTAAATTCTATTAACTATGTATCTGAGTGTAAAAATCAACCAGTGGGCAGATGGGAAAATCATATTATTCATAACAGATTCTAGGATTGCACGTTTGGGACGTGGCAGGATAAAATCTCCGCATCGGTGGCGTGTAACGTAGGGTCCAAGTGTTGTTCAGGCACACCTCAAAAGTTGGGCGAGTGGACAGGTAATATTAGAAACCCAACGGTTTTTTATGTGAATAGTGTGGTCATTTTGAGGAAAATAATTGTCTGAACTGCACGAGCACAAGATTTTATTGTACCTGAAAGGGCTGAAATGTGAAATGTGTCTTGAAATAAGTGCTTACAATATTTTGAATGAAAAAGTCGTCATATCAAGCAGAAGAAGCTGAACCTATGAATGTTAAATGTTTGTAGAATGAAACAAAGAATAGTTGTGCGATAGTGATAAATCAAAATGACCAAAATCCTAAATATGACAAATAACACGCATGCATTTAATAATAAGAATAATAGGTACACGTTTGTCAATGTTTTAATTATCAGAGCACATCCTGTATAAAAGGGTAGGCAGGTCTCATTTGAATTCAATTTAATTTAATTAAAGTTAATTTTATCAAACATAGTTTGTTTTTATAATTAAATGTGTTCCAATAGGTGTGTCTGCGTTGACATTTTGATACTGTTCTGTAACATCTAGACAGTTTTGCTAAAATGTTTTTAAGCTACGTAAGAAAAATAACTCTACTTAAACTCTACACCAATCAATAGAGCTGTATGAAACTTTTGGTACACTTTTTTCACTACGAAAAATAAAAAAAACCTTGCATGATAGTTGTGTACATAGTACATCTCTTTATTCCCTTTGGGAATATCTATATTATATGTGCACGATACACTTGAAAAAATTACATAAATAAATAAAATATTATACTAATATATACGTATATGTACATATGTTTGTAAGAGATATGAACTTTATAAAACAACAAATTTTCAAACTATTTACAATTATAACATCGATTCACCCAAGATGCTCATAAGTTTATATGAAAATAAAATTTACTTGCCCAAATTGGATCCAATTACCAGAAATAATAAAGAACTTGTAATTAGTCAAAAGTCCGTAGATTAAATACAAAATATGAAACTTTTGAATTACACGAATGCTGGAGAGGAATAAAACTATATCCTTGTAATGAAACCAATGGAATATATTTATGTATTAAACAAAGAGCTATTCTTAGATTAGGTCTAAGCAATGAGAACTCGACGTACACATTGAAAAACCGTTCAAAAGACCTCAACAACTTCAAATTGGTTTAAATTTATTTATGACAGTTGTAGTGCTTCTATTATAATATTCAATTGATTTTTCAAAACTACTAAATATGGAATAAAATGCATATGAAAACATGACGCCCGTCCTGATTGGTCGTAATGATAATTCTTAGCAGGTAAAAGTTCATAAAATACAACATTTAAAAATATTTCATTAGATAATTATTTTATATAAAATATAATCATAGTTTTTCATTTGGAAACTATAATTGCATTTAAATAAATAAAGTAAATAATAATTCCTCTCAAAAGAAAATTGACAAGTTTTAAAAATAATTAACATTTCACCATACCAGTGTTGGTTAGGTTGGCTAAGTTGATTGTACCAAAAACAATAAAACTAAATATTTAAAAAACAATGGTAAAAAAAAAAAAAAAAAAAATTGAATAAAACTAATCAAAATCAGTACTACGAAAAAACCGTAAAATTATGTTGAACATTTAAAAGCATGCAAAATATGACAATTATTAAATAAACAAAAATTTCAAAATGAAAAATTAATTTGAGTTAACAAAATAAAAAACACACTGAAAGCAATTAAAAACTGTAATCAATTCTTTAAAATAATTAATTATCCAAATTAGCCAATAAATACATAAAGACAAGCATAACAAATAAAATATTGATGTTTTTTTATCAAATAAAAAAAAATCAATATTTAATTGAGCTAATTAAAGTAATTGTCAATAATAAATAATAATAATGAGATCATTATTTAAGATCCCCCCACGAAGAACCCTTCCTCAATTTTACAGGCAAAGGTACACATAAATTAACTGCTGACTCCATTGCTTTGATTATTGTTGAACACGCCACATCGACAACTAAATTTGACACCTGAAAATAATATTACAGTTGTTTAATAATCAAAGGATATAATATAATGTAATTACAATGGAATATGCTTCTTCTTTTTTTTTTATAATAATTATTACTAAGTATAAAAATACAAAATGAAAATATAAATTGAATACTTCAAAAATAAGTTCGTCGTGCAAGTGCATAACTAATTGTACATGTGAATTCAGAAAACCTTGGTGAACAATTTTATCGACTTTAATCATTGCTATTTTTGTCACATCGGCAGCACTTCCTTGAATAATCGTGTTTATTGCTTGCCTTTCAGCTTGAGCTGTAAAAAACATATTGCCCAAAAAATTAACAAACTAATTCAATTATCATTAACACAAGACTAACGAAACAATGAAAACACACATCTATTCTTTGGTACATCACTGTTAATATCTGGTAAATGTCTGATTCGTCCACTTAAGGTCTTCACCAAACCCATTGCCCGACATTGCGTCACACATTCGTTAAAATATTTATTGACACAAGGAAATGTGCTTTTGAATTCAGAAATAAGTTTATGCGCTTCATCTTCAGTGATATTCAAAGTTTCACTCAAAGTTACTGCGCCCATGCCATACAACATGCCATAGCAAACTTGTTTGGTTTTTTGCCTAAGTTCATCACACACCTAAAGACATAAATCAGAATACATTAACACACGTATGCTTCAATTTTTTTTTTATTTGTAATTAATTCATTTTTCAAATCGCTTACCTCGGTTTCAGGTATTTTATGCCATTTAGATGAAAGGTTAATAAAGACATCGCCTGATGATTTAAGAGCAGACAACAATATAGGATCTTTAGACAAATGTGCGAGTACACGAAGTTCAATTTGACAAAAATCTATGGATACCAATGTGTGGTCTAAAACATCAACATTATACATTATTATTAGGTAATAAAATCCATTTAATTTTGATATTTTTCGCTTATGATATGAATGTAATAAGTTTGAGACAGTAATTTTTCATTTATTTCTCAGTAAATTTGATGTGAACGTTTAATTAAAACTCCGTAATAAAACTAAAATTAAAAATTAATCAACTAATTAATAAAAAAGTAATTAGAATTCAAACCATTATCACTGTTCATTACAAACACAGCATAAGTATATTATTAAAAATCAAATTAAATTATTTGTTAAATAATGCTATCCAAAGCAAAAACGGCCTTTTTCGGATCTAGAGTATCAATGTGATAGTTAATAATAGTAAATATTTATATGAATTAGGTACAATACGATAAAACTATATATATTTAAAATGAATTACTGTTTAGACCAACAAAACTAACCTGATTTAGATATAAACGCTGATCGAATACTAATTAATTCATTTTCAACAACATAATCCTTAGGAACATTTTGTAAATTGGGTTCATGCATACTTATGCGGCCAGTATTAGAATATGAATTACTATCGCAATAAACACGATCGTTTTTTGTTGCCAAAAAAGTATTGATATGCTAATAAATGGATACAAAATATTATTAAAATCTATAAAGCAGCTGATTATTTCAAATAATTAACATGATTATACTTACATTGTTCCTAAGACAGCTTAATTTTCGCCAACTTTTAACCAATTTAACCAAAGGATGTAATGAACTATCAGTCAAGTTTAATTTTTTTTTCACCTGGTCAAAACAAGAACATGTTAACAATGAAATTAATTATTGATTGAACGATAAATAAATAACTGTTTGCACATACTTTAGTCCATTCTAACGTAGATTGCATATTAAATTTAGTTCCCGATAGTTCACGTCCTTGTTCGGAAATGTTTTCTAATAGCTTATTTACTGTAACATTTAACTCTGCCAAATAATCCTTGTTCAAGCCAAAACCATATAATTCCATTTTCGCCAAAATAATTTGTATGGGCATCTCTATTTCTAATTCCAAAATAATAACGGATTAATGGATAAATAATACAACATTTCATTTGAATGTATAGTTAAATGAAACGCACCTTTAAATGTTTTGTAAATATATATTTGTTTGAGCTGATGTCTTAGTGTAAACATTAGTTTTTGAGTGATAAATGCATTAAATACAGAGTGGTTTGTTTGAATATTTCCTTGATAGCTTAAATGCCATTGAATCTAAAACACGTTAAACTGTTGTTAGGAAGTTTATAAAAAACACAAACTTAATTGAAAATGAATCACATAACATTTCTAGATATTATATATAATTAAATTACCAAGTTTTCCAATGAATTTTTTTGTTGACCATTAATTAGCCAATCGGCTACAAAAGGATCTCTAAATTTGCAAAGGGGTTTAATCCTACAACATTGAGAGATCATTTTGTAATTCAATTTAGCGTCAATTATATTAACAATCAAATTTTTATTGGATAATAACTTTTTCAATAGACTTATAGCAGACGGACCTATAAAAAACATAAAAATAATTATTGATTATAGAGTCTATAGTAATAAATATATTTAATACAAAATTAACATACCGATCTTACTGACGTCTACATAATGTACGACTGCCTGTTTATACCACGTGACAGCAAAACCTTTTAATACTTGGCCATTGAATTTGAATAAATTCGTATTGGCATTATTTTCTAAGCATCTTCTCACAATTCTGGCACCGATTTTCTGTTCTGCGTTCATTTCTTTGCATACATTCAAAGCTAATGTAATTTCTTTTCTGCGTTTGATTTCGGGAAAGTATTCTTGACAAAACAAGTCTGTACTTTCCACTAATTGAGTTTTAAACGCCCATGTATTACATTTTATTGAATTAGCATTTGCATCTGGTTTTAGTGGCGACTCTCTGTAATATAATAGATGCACATTTAAAAATTACAACAGCAAATAAACATAAATAAATACTAATAACATACTTGCGGGGGGATGGACCACTAGACGTGGTATCTTGAGACCCAGCAATCATGTCTTCTGAATCAGATATAACTAAATCTTTACATGTATTATTAATCACGCTACATTTGTTCGGAGATATTATTGTATTTGACATGGAGTTAAAAGTATTTTGAAATGCCAGTTGCATTACGCTGTCACTCATTCCAGCAGATATTGCGTTCAATGTTACATTAGATTTATCATTACTGTTTAAAAGTTGATCGAGTTGTGTATCAATCCTAATCGAATCAGGAAACATTGTACTCTCAAACATATCACAGCTTTTAACTGGTTTACTGTAGGTTGTTGATAATTTGTCAACTTTTATATATTTCGGCTGAGGTTCTAAAAATGTAACGTGGAGATTATCGGTCTTGGTGCAAGAATCTTCTTCCCTTTTTCGTTTATTGGAACCAAAATCTCTTTGGGACATTTCTAAGATACTTTCACCACCGACATTGCAATCCCATTTCTCCTCTGGTTCTTTTGGTGTTTTGATATTGGCCAACTCGCATAAATATGAATCACTAATAATCGACTTATTACTAAGATTATCAGAGTTATTTTGCTGACAAACATTTACAGTAATGCTAAATTTAGATTGTTCGAATGATCCTTCAAAAAGATCTAAACTTTCTCGCTTATAATCTTTTTGAACATCTAATGGTTCAGCAATTTCAAAATCAGAATCAGCAAATAATTCAACACTATCTCTTCTCGATGAATTCGATAAATTTTGAACACTAACATGTACCAAAGATTTCATTGATTTATTACTGTCTTGGCTAGTCTCAACTATGGTAATATCTCTTGATGAAGTTGGACGAATCTTCACTGAACTAACAGTTGTATCTAATCCATCTTCATCAATATTACTACAATCGGCCCAACTTGCAGATTTAAGACCAAGTTCTCTCTGTAAAATATTCAATTAAATATGTATAGTATATTATATAATATATATTATATATATTATATATCTGATGACTTAAAGTGTTGCAGGCATTTTTTAGATCAAATTTAATACCAATAATAATAACAGTTATAATAGACAAACTATTAACACTTAGAACAATAATTTTGAATTTAATACCGTTAAGTTTGATGGTTTTAGGAGTTTATAGAACGACATATTTTAATAATTAATAGTATTTTTACTTGTTTAGTCTTTTAAGTTTCCACTAATAACTATGTAAAAATAACATAAAATCCAGAGCAACAACTTAAAGTACTTCCGAAATATAATAAATTGAATTATTTATTCATACAATGAATCTTACTTTTAAAAAATGTCTTGCTTCGTTTATAATAAATATCGCAGCTTCTTTTTCATTTAGAGCAAATCGTCCAGCCAACCAAATGTTTTTACGTTTTTCTTCATCATTTGTATCGTTGTTATTATTATTATTTACGTTACTGAAAATAAATTTGAAGTTAATTTAAATTTTAACAAAACGTCAAATTCTATTAAATGTGTTTTACTTTTGGTATGGAATTGCTTTGGCAATGGTACGCTGTACTAATCGTAAATCAGCTAGTGCCAGTTCAGGAACACTATGTATTCCTGCATTATACAATGTTCGTGCAGTGATCGAATTCAAGCAGTCTAAACGTAACAATTCAACCAGTTGTCTTTGAACACCAAACTGTAACCGATCAGAAAACTGTGAAATCAACAATTCCAAGGACGACCAACCGAGTCTCTTACAAAATTGTGTCACCATTCCTAAAAGTACAAATATAAAATAAATATAAGAAACAAAATATTGTAAACTAAACTTTACCAGCAAATGTGGACGATGATTGTTGAAGACTTTGTAAGAGACCCTTAGATGTACCATATTTGGTGACCACAGTATTGATTGGAACTTCATTTATTAAATCATGTAACAAGAGTGATGTATAAAATCTTCTATGTACGGCTAATTTGTGTTTCTGAAATACAAAAAAAGCTTTGTTTCAGACATATATACACTAATTCTACACACAGGGTTATATACTTAATCAAACCTAATGAAAAATGTTTAAACAAATATTATTTCAAAGAAAAGTAATGTTTTTCAAGTAGTATTATAAAATAAAGGTAGATGAATGAAGAATAGTGGTAAGAGTTACTTTATAATATACTGTTGCACAACTGTACTCATCAATAATTTTAAATACTTATAAATAAATTTACATCTAATTTGATATTAAATTTAAATTATTTTATTGGAAGACATTTTATAAAATGTTCTATGTTGTTAAATGTCTAATTAATTGATATGTGGTGTTTAAACTTTGATTTATCAATTAAAAAATAGTACAAATTCAAAACAAAAATAGTCTTTTAAAAAACACAATAAATAATTTCTAATCCTGTCTCCTAATTATAAAATCATAAGCAGCCAATTATTAAGTTTATTATTGAATTTATTGAGTAAACGAAATAAATTAATATAATTAAGAAAAACAAATACAAGTTAGTAAAAACGTAATATAACAAAATTAAAGATATAAATAACATAATAAACTCACATCAGAAGATGTACTAAAACTGGTTCCGGTCATAGCTTTGACAATAAATCCCTCTTCAATACCAATCATGTCACCAACTTTGCGCATTGAATGAGGTAGTTTTTCCCATATATGTAATACTCTAAACCAATCTATATGACCAATCTGTTCGCTTACAGAATATGGTGTAATCTAAAATACAATTAATTCATAATTTGTACAAGTGATTTAATAAAAATATTTCAAGTTAATTATTAAGTAATAAATCTTACTAAATAAAGTAAATGAAGTTCAGAGTCAAGGGCAAAATTTTGTCTCGCTTTATCCAATTCTTTAATCAATTTAAGACCAATGTCTGGTGTAACTGATGCTGCAAGACAAGCTTGACCCAAATTAGTCGGAACTAATTTATTATCATTTTCTCGTACAAATTGATGTTCAACTAACAATTTGAGACACTGATGAATTGGATTTTTATTGACTAGAACAATAAATACAACATATTTAATACTATGTACTTTTAGCAACATTTTTAAGATGAATTTATTTTAGTATAGTGCTCACAATGTTCACCAGTTGATGTATAAAGTAATGTACACTTAATATATTCAAAAGCTTCTTCTGTTGTAGTTACAACACAACCAGCAACTACTTCCAATAATGCTCGCTTTAAACAATTGGAAAAATCTCCAACTCCTAAACAACTTTTTATTAACGGAAGGTTTTGAGTAGCAATTTCCTCGCCCAATTTTCGTTCACTCTCGTTACATAATAAATAACTTTCTCCTGTAACAAGGAAAATCAAAACATAATGAAATAATTATTATTGTTAATTTGAATTAATTAATTGACAAACCCGCAGTATCAACACCCATACGGCCCGCACGTCCAATCATCTGTCGATACTGTAAAATATCAATAGGGAATCCATGGCAATGTGGGGATTTTACAATAACTCTTCGTGCAGGTAAATTAACACCAGAGGATAAAGTTGAAGTAGCCACCAATACTCTTACAATGTTGTGTTTGAATGCACCTTCGATAATATCCCTTTCATCCATTGTGAGACCTAAATAAAAATGTGAAATTTTTAATTTTAATTAGGAACATATTATTATAATTTACAAATACATAAGTATTAAATTTAACTTTTAAAACTATTGTTACATTATATTTAGTATTTCAACAACTTATATTAAAATTATAACTATAGGGATTTTTTTTTAAATAAAATTGATTCATTTTCTAATATATCAAACATTACTAAGACCCTACTTAGAATTACATCCTAGAAATTTGTATCTTTATAATTTAAAAAAAAAAATCACCTGCATGATGAAAAGCAATACCAAATGATATAGTTTTACTTAAATCAGTTTCAAGACCAACAGGACATCTTCGAAGTTGCTCCAATACATCTCCTAAACTCTCACCATTTAATTGATTCCGTAACTCTATTCCAACTTTTGATTTATCATCTCCGCCTAAAATCAATACAAATTGAATATTCATAAGCAAATGCTTCTATAGAAATACATTCAATAATTCAAGTACTCAAAATAACTACAATTATTACCTAATCGTTTGATTTCTGATGCAATTTCAAGAGCTAAAGATTCACACCACTTTTTGGTAAAACAAAATATTAGTATTGAATACCCTTGAAGAATAGTCTCAACACACAAATGTTTGATATCATCTGGATCGTTCTAAACACAAAATAAATTTATTAAACATATAACACAGATCAAAACATTATTTATTACCTTAAATACAGTGCTGGGTTCAATTTTATGGCTCAAAGTAAGATTACTGGCATTATATACGTTTTTTCCAATTTTCAAATATTCTTTTAAAGGCACAGGACGAAAATCTGTCTGATATAGTGAAGCATCTAACCATTTTGCAAGCACTTCTAAATTTGGCAATGTAGCTGACATACCCACAATTTGAATTGATAAATTATTTCTTCTACGGACAAACATTAAAAAAAAAAAACATATGTCAATAAAAGTACATACAAAATATTTATTTTATTTTTTCTTACCATTGATTTTATAATATATTATATTTATTAATTACAGTATATTATAAAATCAATGATTATACCTTTATAGGTCTATTAATTGATAATCAATTAAATTGGTTTTATAATGAACATTAATTTATAATTATACTACAATTACCAATTCTTTTTAAACTATGACTGTAGGTTATTATTTTCAACAAAAATTACACCGTGAACATCCAATGATTTTTTGAATGAAACTTCTATACATTATAGGTTATAATCAACTTCAACTTCATATATTTAGTACAACTACAGCCTTTGTAAAATGTTCTTAATTATTGAATTACAAGCATAAGAACAACTTATTTGTACAGCATATTAAGTCATTAAATTACCAAGTGTAAACTAATTATTACAATACTTACATTTTAGAGAGGTATTTAATTTTTGTAAGTAATAACTCTAGCAGATACCCTCTATTTGAATCGCCTAACATATGCAATTCATCAACAACTACACAACCAATATCTTGTAAACCATCATCTTCCATTAGCCTGAAAAAAATCATCATCATTATTATTATTATTATTATATTCGGGTAAAAAATTACTTTTCGTTTTATATTTTACCGATTAATAATACCATTGGCCTTCTCAATCGTAGCAATAGCAACATTTATAGACCGCAATCCACTATTTGGTGAATAACTGCCCATAAATCCTGCAACCCTTTTATTTGTGCCTTCAAATAATTCCTACGTTAATTCATTATTAGTATTATCTACTTCAAAACAATATACAAAATAATTTAATATAAATGTTTTTAATATTTAATATTTTACCTGAAAATAAAGCATTTTTTCCCGTACAACTGATACAAATGGAAGGATTATTAAAACTTTTTTGTCTCTTTCTAATACTGTTTGCATTGTTAGTATTTCAGCCACCATGGTTTTTCCTTAAAATAAAATAACGGTTATTAATAATTAAAGTATAATTTTTCCTAAGCCATTGACATTTTTACAGCATTGTTTAATAAATGTTCCGAAACACTTGAAAAAAAGGCCATAGGCTTGAAAAGTGAACTAAATGACTAAAACAAAACCGAATCTAACCAGCCGAAGTGGGTGCCGAGTAAACTAAATTGCGTCCATCTAATACACCGTCAGTGGTGAGACATTCCACTTGCCAGGGAAACATGGACACGACTCCTCGGTTTTTATAGTTCTGGAAAACAAGAAAACAGTTACGACAAGCCGGCACTCGAGTTGTGGAACGTGTATCATATTTACGGCTACGATTTGAGGAGGCAAGCCCCACGACTCGATATTGCATAAATCGTCAGCCATCGTCTCGGACGGTGGTTATTTCTAAAATCGCAGCTAGCAGCGGACGACAAGACAGACGGTCGAAAAAACTTTGTTTCCCATTGTTAACAGTCGTGATCAGAGTAAGGTCTGTCTGGACGACGACATCGTATAATCTTAATGATATACGTCGCAAGGCGTGACACGACGACGGCCGTCGCCTAATGATTCATCGTTTTGCGATTTACTTTACTGTTAGCGCGGAGAACCTTTTGTTTTGTTATGGTGGCGACGGTGCTGTATAGTGTATATAATATTGCGCAAATCGTCATGTTTACATTCTTCGAAATGAACACAGAGAGACGGGCCGCCGATAAAGCGATAACGCCGACGGCGCCAACCAACTCGGTGATAAAGGCGACGGTTGGGTTTCGTCGTCATGGAATCGAGAAAATTTCGGATTCGTCGAATTCACGCGGCCGTTTATTCTTCCATGATACGTCTAGAATGTTCTCTCATGTTCGTTTTCTACCCCCCTTCGGCCAAGGGTCGGACGCTACGGCGCGGCGGCGACATCGAATCCGTTACCCCCACCACCCGCCCGCCAGCTAACAAAAGACGACCGCCGTAATGCCGCAGCGTACGCCGTTGACTCGGCCATTTTGTTCCAGACCTCCGTTTTGTAACCAAGTCTGCAACTCCGTGAGTATAATATCATCCTTGTATTTTTTATTTTTTTTTTTTTGTTCTCTTTTTTCACCACACGTTTGCTCGTTGTTTTACACATAGATTTATTTCCACGCCAATCTTGAATTTTCGCATTCAATACGGTAGTTTCAACGTTTACGTTTTCCTCGGCCCGTCCACGTTTATTATTGCTACACGACGCGCCGGGTTCGGGCTCGACCGCGTCGGCCGTTTTCCAGACGTTTTCGGTATGACTCGTTCGCGTTCGTTTTATTAATTGCGCGCACGGTTCTTAACGGACCTTTTTTTTCCCTTTTGTCTTTTCGCCACATCTCCGAAACGGTCTGAAAAACGATTTGTTTGCGATCGCCCCGAATCGTACAATTTCTTTTTCGTTTTCACGCTGGTTCGAATCGGATTTCTCTCCGTTTCGATGCGAATCTTTTCCCGCATTCAGGTGATTGCGTTTCGTCCTAATATCCGTTTGTCGAGGGCAGCGTGTTTTTCACATGCCGTCTGTATACGCGTTCTAGGCGACGAAATAAATGCCGGAAGTGGAATCGCGTGACGTTACTTCTCTTTGTGCGGGAGCCTCCCCCAAGGTCGTCGACAAACCTCATGGTTTTCTCCATCAAAAGAAAATTTATTTCCAACAACGACCGTACTTTATATGAGATTTCTCCAAATGTATTGTTTGTTGTTAACATTACAAGATATTATGTTTTTTTCTCGTTTGAATCAATTACCTTTCGATTGCCTCTTAGGCATGAATCATTGTCTCGACACCCATTAATTATGATGACGGTCGAATTGATTTTACACATTCCTACTTATGACTAACCATTTGACCATTTTCATTGTTTTTAATGAAGTATAAACGTGTAATTCATATGAATCATGACTAATAAAATCCATTGTCCATAACCTCAAAACTCGTAAACCGCATTAAAATATATCAATGAAGTAAATAAAGAGTTAATTGCTCTATTACTATGTTTTAGTATTTGTCCATCAAAAGAATGGTTTTTACTAAGTGAATGCAATTTGTTTCCAGTTAATTTTTTAAATGTGTATTTAATTTAGTTTTTCCCACCATTTTATTGTTGAAAAAAAACCCCATATCTGTTGGTTATTATAACCTTGTATGTATATGATGTAAACAATTAAATCTAGTGTTTTGCCCTTGATTACCAGACTAGATATCATCCATTATTCAGATGTCATTATGTCTTCATAACTACATTACTCACTACAAATACTGGATCAATTTATACTAATATTTATTTATTTTTTTATTTTTAGGACATTCTTAAAACTTCAAGACTTTTTTTTATCCTATTAGCATAAAATAAATCAAAATGACTACAAAAACTCCTGCAGTTGGTATTGATTTGGGAACTACCTACTCTTGCGTGGGTGTTTTCCAACACGGCAAAGTAGAAATCATTGCCAACGATCAAGGTAACCGTACTACTCCTAGTTATGTCGGTTTCACAGATACTGAGCGTCTCATTGGTGACGCTGCTAAAAACCAGGTCGCCATGAACCCAAACAACACAATTTTTGGTAAATAATTTGCTAATATTTTTATTATAGTGAGCAAATAATAGCTATTTTTTTTATCTTACAGATGCCAAAAGATTGATTGGTAGACGTTTTGAGGATGCCACTGTTCAAGCTGATATGAAACATTGGCCTTTTGAAGTAGTCAGTGATGGTGGAAAACCTAAGATCAGAATTTCCTACAAAGGAGAAAACAAAATCTTCTCTCCAGAAGAGGTACTTACTAATAAATAATAATAAAACATGAGGGCTGCTATTCACTTTTACTTTTTTTTAACTTGAGTTATAATTTTAGGCTTTATTTTTATAACATTGCATTGATTATGTTTTGAGATTTCATATATACTATATAAGTATGAGTTGGACATATATTCTATTCGAACTGAATTAAATATTTATTGATAAGTCTTATTTAGTTATTTAATGTTTATACTATCGTATTTAATATTTATATATTATCAATAATTGAACTACAATTTCCTAGTAATTCAGAAATTTTCGATTACTCAAATTTTAAACTCCATGACTTTCAAAAAATATAAATTGTCCAACATAATGAATGTTTTTATATATTATTAATTTCAATTTCTAATAATGACATAATTATATATGCCTCTGTTTTTAAATAAATTAAAAAATGTCATCCCTATTACTATTAACAACACAAAATATTTCTATTCTCATAAGTTATGAACTTTTTCGATTTCTTAAATAAAATCCTTACAATTTCTGAATAATTAAAGAAATACTGATTAGTGATTACTGTTGTGGTACAATAAGATATTGTTTGTGCTTTTAGTTTTAACTATTTGATAATTAGGAAAATATATATTGAAGACTTCGATTTAATTTTATTTTAAAAATGGAATAGTAGCCTTAAGTGTATTGTGAATGGTAAATTAACTATAATTAAATATTAACTGCTATGTTATGATTTGTAAAGGTGTCCTCTATGGTATTGACAAAAATGAAGGAGACCGCTGAAGCGTACCTGGGAAAGACAGTTACAAATGCTGTAATCACAGTACCTGCCTATTTCAACGATTCCCAACGTCAAGCCACCAAGGACTCCGGTACCATTGCCGGATTGAACGTGATGCGTATTATCAATGAACCTACAGCCGCAGCTATTGCATACGGTTTGGACAAGAAAGCATCGGGAGAACGCAACGTGCTCATCTTTGATTTGGGCGGTGGTACTTTTGATGTGTCCATCTTGACCATCGAAGACGGAATCTTTGAAGTGAAATCTACCGCCGGAGACACTCACTTGGGAGGTGAAGATTTCGACAACAGAATGGTGAATCACTTTGTTCAAGAGTTCAAACGCAAGTACAAAAAGGACGTGACCACCAACAAGAGAGCTTTGAGGCGTTTGAGGACTGCCTGCGAACGTGCAAAGCGTACTCTTTCCTCGTCCACACAAGCCAGCATTGAAATTGACTCCTTGTTTGAAGGAATTGACTTCTACACTTCCATCACCCGTGCTCGTTTCGAAGAATTGAACGCCGATCTTTTCCGTAGCACCATGGAGCCGGTCGAGAAATCTCTGAGAGACGCCAAGATCGACAAGTCTGCCATCAACGACATTGTGTTGGTCGGAGGTTCCACCCGTATCCCCAAGGTACAGAAATTGTTACAAGATTTCTTCAACGGCAAAGAATTGAACAAATCCATCAACCCCGACGAAGCCGTCGCCTATGGTGCCGCAGTTCAAGCTGCCATCTTACACGGAGACAAATCTGAAGAAGTCCAAGACTTGTTGTTGCTCGACGTTACTCCATTGTCTTTGGGTATTGAAACTGCTGGTGGTGTGATGACCGCTCTCATCAAGCGTAACACAACTATCCCGACCAAACAGACCCAGACGTTCACCACCTACTCCGACAACCAACCCGGTGTATTGATCCAAGTGTACGAAGGAGAGCGTGCCATGACGAAAGACAACAATCTGTTGGGAAAATTCGAACTGACCGCCATTCCTCCTGCACCCCGTGGAGTCCCACAAATCGAAGTTACTTTCGATATTGATGCCAATGGTATTTTGAACGTAAGTGCTATTGAGAAATCGACCAACAAGGAAAACAAAATCACCATCACCAACGACAAAGGACGTTTGAGCAAGGAAGACATTGAACGCATGGTAAATGATGCTGAAAAATACAAGTCTGAAGACGAACAACAGAAGAATGTCATTGCTGCCAAGAACAGTCTGGAATCCTACTGCTTCAACATGAAGAGCACAATGGAAGACGAGAAAGTCAAAGACAAGATCCCAGAAACTGACAAGACAGTTATTTTAGATAAAGTCAATGACACCATCAAATGGTTGGATGCCAATCAATTGGCTGACAAAGAAGAATATGAACACAAACAAAAAGAACTTGAAGCAGTTTGCAATCCGATCATCACCAAACTGTATTCCAGCGGTGGTGGTATGCCAGGAGGTATGCCCGGTGGTATGCCTGGATTCCCAGGAGATGCTGGTGCTGGTGCCGCTCCTCCCCCAGGAACTGGAGGATCAGGCCCTACTATTGAAGAAGTCGATTAAACTATTTAATGTTCCATCACACATTCCTCGCTGTGGTATAAACACCAATAGTTAATTCAAGTTTTTTTTTTTTGTACTGTTGCTGCATTTACTTTATCAACATCAATAAATATTTCAATATTATAATTTTGTTTATTTTTACACTGAATAAAATTTTTTGAATTATTCATTGTTAATGCTCCTTGGTCATACATGGGCTTCTATAAATGGTGATATCTAGGAAAAATGTGAAATAATGTACAACACTTACAATTACTTGATTCTTATTTTTAAGGTTTAATAAGTTCAGACTCAATATGGCTAAACTTGCCTCGATTATCGGTCTACATGGTTGGGAATATGGTCCACTCATTTTTATCCAACTTGTCACATCACATTATGTATCAATTATGCTTCTCACCTATCCACTCTTGCTTTGAATATCATGTAAGTACACTTATTTTATAGAACACTTAATTTCTAAGAATCGTTGATGATTGTCGATATAGTAATTGAAACGAATACTTGAAATAATTTGCTATAAAATGTTTTTTTTTTGGGCAATCTTAAAACTTAATTATTACAATTTTTATTTCAAACTCTAAATCTATGACTTACAAATACAATTAATATCAATAATATTTCGAATGAGGTCCTTATATATTAAGGAACAAATGATAAAATAAAGGAATAATCTCTTGTAGAACTCTACTCCAGACCAATCTGAGAAATAATCACATAATAATATGTTGTGTTCTCTTTGTGACTAACTTGATGCAAAATGTATTTTGAAAACTCATAAAATGAAATGGAATATAATCTAAACAGATTCCTTAGCTTTGCAAGGTACATCTTAGAGCTGTTCAGTACTCGGGTACCACAAATTAATGATATGTTAGATATAACTTGGCGAGAAACGCACCCCTAACAAGAGGGATATGAAATAACATAGACTCCTTCAAGTACGTAGACCAATTATTTTATTTCTCGTTGTAAATTGTAATATGTTTGGCGTTTATCGTGTAAAATAATAACATCAACTTTCAGTTTGAAAATCAACATTCAACAGTTTTGAAAGGGACAATGTGGAGGCTACTTAAAATCGACTTTTAATCATGGAAGAAAAAAGAAAACTTGGAAAATATTCTGCAACTACATTGGAAATACCCCAAGTATAGCCCTCTATTCCCAAGAACAGTAGTCATTAAAGAATTATTTTAGAGAAGTATACTATCCAGGCGAGTTTGAAAATTCAAGTTAAAATGTATTGGACTCTGTGGAAACGTTTGTCGTGTATCGCCTATAAAACTCTGGTCTCGAGGCACTCATTGTAGGTATAAATCAAATTTTTGGTTGTTTTAATTACCTCTTCGGATTGCATTTTATACTGTCATAAATATTTTGTAGTATGACATCATTTTTGCCTGGTCAAAGCAGAAAGATATTCTTTTAAAGCCCGTGTTTTTATATTTTTTAATTCTTCGTCCTTTAAATTTGCTCAAAATTTAATACCTGTCCAGTTTCTCAATCAAAATTTAAATTATAATATAATACAATGTGGACATATATATATTCTATACGAAATTGCTGTTTTTATTGGACTTAATTTACAAGTCAAATTATTGTCCTGAGAATTGTTCTATTGTATTATGTTAGGTATCCATATATTAAGTATAGGAATGCATTATATTACCTTTTTCTATGTACATACCTACATTCCTCTATAACCTCTAGGTTAACCGGACGTTGTCTATAGCCGTAAATCTTACATTTCTAGGTCGATTTCAAACACCATGTTTAATATTTAATTATGATGTTTAACTTTATTAATAGGGTCTAGAAACGATGATTAAATAGCTGTGAATACCTGCAATGTGTAAGATATGAAATACGCATTCAATATAATTTATTAAATTATTCAAGTCTTCAATAAATAAACCATCAGTAGTAGTAAGTCATTGTTTTGTTTTGATTTTATTAAAAGTCACATATATATAATCCCCATCCCTTAAAACAATTTATGATAAAGATGTTTATATGACTCAACTCAACTGTTTTATTTTATAGATTAGAAACTATTTATATCGCTTTTAATTTTAAATTATTTAAATTTATTTATTCATTTTATTTTCTTGAAGACTATATAGGTTTTTATTATTGTGGGACGGGTGCATTATAAGCGACCTATCATCAATTTTTTGTTCATAGTATTGAACAAAAAATATAATAACAAACTTCTAATGTATTCATTACTATAATGTTGAATGTTTATAATAAAATTAATGAAAAAAAATAATACATATTCTTATTTTTGTAGCACAATTAAATCTAAATCTAAATTATCAAGTCCACGAAGCAAATGAGTTGAGAACAGCAAAATGTAAAATTATAAAAAAAAACATCATCACTGGCTTGGTGAGTGTGTTGGATGACATTGCCTAGGTTAGTCGGTGTGTATTTTTCTGATTTACAAATCATTATGTTTATAGTACTATTTAGTACTATTTTCTAGTACTTATTCACTCTTCACCGTATTTGAATGATGGTTATTCAGGTTATTTTTCAAAAATCTTACTCTTTTAGGACTCAGAAGTCACCACTTTACTTGTCTTGCATTGTTATTATATTATATGTTTAAACAAATTAATTTAATATTATGTTATATAATATATTAATATCAAATAAGCATTAATACTATTTATTTTAGTCAACTATATAATTGCAGCGATAATGGATAGGTCAAATATAACGATAGACTACATCATATATATCAGTACAAAAATTTAACGATAAGTTACATATTAACCCTGTAGTAGACTTGTCCCGTTTTTGCTTCACACTGGTCAATTGACAATGACCTAGGTAATTCTCGTATTTTTCTAAAGTAAACTGCAGTTTAATATTTGATGGGATTTCTATTTTTATGGTAAATACCATAAGTTAACTACCCACTATTGTAATACACCCACGCGGGTGCACTAATAATAATTGTCTATATATCGCATGAGTGGAAGTCGATCCTTTTTCATTATGCAAACAAGGTCGGCGGTCTGCGTACGAGCCACGAGCAGGAGTATCTACTTTTCTATTTATTATAATAGGTCAACTACTGTCTACTATAAATTATATGTATGTAATCGCGGCGGCCGTCGGATGTTATCGCGATGGACTTATCAAATAGATGACCGGGGGAAGGTTGATATATTAATGTTATTATTTTTTTAAATTCTAAAAAACTTGTGTATCGATTGTCTACAGGCTGTAAACGTGTTCGTGGCCCACGCAAACATTTGGACAAGGTCTTGTGATTGTACAAAACGCCCGAAATGTATCCTAGCAACAGTATTCATGTATTCGTATCGATGCAGGTGGTTGGTTTTGGTTTTGAGCGCAGAGTGTGCGTTTGGCTTTATACACTTTGTGTTTGCCGCATAGTATGGTCGTGGTTGCAAGTGTCTTCGTGCTGTAGATCAATATCGTCGTGTGTTGTTTGTAATAACATTTGTTTGGGATAATAACTCGTATGTTTATTATACCGCGATGTCGACTAGACATGAGCAATATTCGTAACATGTATGATCTCTATTGTATTATTAGTGCTGACGTTTAATAAGCCACGTGTGTTCATGAAGAAATGATAATAAACCAACATGAACAGATACATGACTCTGAATCAGCTCGGAGACGGAACGTACGGATCTGTCGTGTTGGGTCAAAACATAGATACAGGAGAAAAAGTGGCCATTAAAAGGTAACTATAATTACAAACAATAAAATCGGGTATACTTCATGGATAAGATTATCCATGATATACCTATAAATATTGACAGTGTAATAAACAATATAGTGATCAACTGTAGCCAGTGATGGTGTGCCCAAAAAGGTAAAGGACAAATCCTGAGGGGATTAATAGTAACCCGATTGTACCTTTAAGCCGACCTATTAAAGTTACTGTTACTTTTATTACTTACCGGATGATGGATATACCATATACGGATATACCTATAAACGCAAATCCGCTTAAAACTCTTGGGGTCCTAACTAAGTCCCTCCAAAATGTACTCATCATTAATCCGTGAGGACTTGCCCTTCACATTCCCCCATTGATCGCAAATACCCTAATATATTTTTAAATATGAATATTATTATAAACAAAACAACAATATTCTGTAATAAATACAAATTAAATATTCTTGATAACATATTAATATTCATAAAATAAAAATATATAAATAGGTAATATATATTGTACACGGACGCTTTCATTACCATGTAGATTAAATCAGCCATATTTATAATGATATCTATCTATATTATATAATATTTGATAGATTAATTTTAATTTCGATGATGCTGTGCACTCTTAGCACCCCTGAGATCTATATAGTTAAGCAATAAGCGCCTATAATAATTAATAGTATTTATTTTGTCTGATATTATCTTTAGTATCATACCAAACTAAGATTTATTCAAATCATGTGACTTAAATGTGTACTTACTTTTATATTAAAGAGTAATAATCGTAGATAAACGTAAGCATTTTCAGCCTAAATTAGCTGAATTCAAATGTTCCCAACTCGGTATTTATAGTTTTTCTGAAAATATATGTGGTTAAATGGAGTTAAAATATACAATTGTATATTATAGAATTTTACCAACAAATACGAATAACTTATCATATGTGGTTGTGACGGGTGCTCCTAAAAAATTCAAGCTTCAAAATTAAAATGTCTGTTAGAAGGTTAGAACTGTCTGAAAGATTAGTACAAAAGCTATTAAAAACGCTTCTTATTTTGTTATTTTATGTAGGGTGTATCGCCCTTATTGTCTTCGATCTACACGCGATACGCTCTCCCATAACAATTAATATGATGGTAAAACGTTGCAAAATGCAGCTATTATATTATATTAAAATAAACGGTGAAAGTTTGATTTTTATTTAATAAAAAACATTGATTTTTTTTTAATACATAAATAAAGCATATCGTTGTTTAATATGACAGTGAATGAAATGCATCTAAAAAGGGTGTATTATGTAGGAAGGGTTAATCCAAAAATCTACCCCTTTAGAATGCATTTTACCAGCAGCTGCTGTATTAAACAATGTCATGACTTATATGTTTACCTATAATATTAAATCAATGATAAAACTAATACAATTTTATCGGTCACGTTAAATAATAACTTCTGTAGTTATTGTTTATTCATAGATATACATTTATACCTCGTGTCCTCGTATTACACACTGACTGTAAACATTCTTTAGAGAAAAATACCATGTGCACTTTGAATTCTAATATATAGATATTTTATAGATAGATTATTATCGTAACTCTTTTTCCATCATTGTTATTTTTGTAATAAATTAATTGCTTAGTAAATACAGGCTAGACGATAGAATGGAAATATTATATATTATAATAATATTTGTGATTTAATGTCTTCTTAAATAAATGTTTCTATAACTGTTGTAGAATGAAAAGAAAATATTATTCTTGGGACGAAGCAATGAATTTAAGAGAAGTTAAGGTATTCGTAGTGTTGATTATACAATATTATTCCTACAAATACCTTTATGACCTTTATTAAAGCATTTTATGTTCTATTAAACGTAACTGTTTTTTTTTTCAGTCTTTGAAAAAATTGAACCATGCTAATTTGATAAAGCTGAGAGAAGTTATTAGAGAAAACGATACTCTTTACTTTGTGTTTGAATACATGAAAGAAAATCTGTACCAGCTAATGCGAAGTCAAAGCAAATTTTTCCCCGAACAATCTATTAGGAACATCCTTTATCAGGTAAAACGTGGTATTGTTTAGATTATTTGGGAGAAGAGTTGATTAAATGTTTTACATGAGACAATATTATCATAATATTCGACAAAATATACATTAAACTAATTTTCAAAACATTCTTATATAGTACAGTGCTTTTAAAATATACGCCCTAGGATTTTAACATTTAATTTTCTTCTTTTTTTTTACTACCTACGTAGTTTAGACGTATTGGTGTTGGTATATATCCATCTCTTTTGGGGTAACTCTTTTCCCTTTCGGTTTCTATTTCAAAAATGCCATCTTCGAGTGCAATTTGTTTGTCAAATAGATATTTCAAGGATTGGCGTTCATGCACCGACACGGGTTTTTTCACCGTGATATGAAGCCGGAAAATCTGTTGTGCTGCGGTCCCGAGCTGGTGAAAATCGCTGACTTCGGGCTGGCCAGGGAGACCCGATCGCGTCCTCCTTACACCGATTACGTGTCTACCCGATGGTATCGAGCGCCCGAGGTGTTATTGCATTCTATCAACTATAATACTCCTATCGACTTGTGGGCCGTCGGCTGCATAATGGCAGAACTGTACACGTTCAGACCGTTGTTTCCGGGCACGAGCGAAATCGATCAAATTTTCAAAATTTGCTCGGTTCTGGGCACGCCGGACAAGGTGAGCTTTACAACTCGATGTGATAAAAACTATAAGTAATATTATAAATAGGTACACTAGGGACCCTACTAGAATTATTGCCATGAAGGTGCTAGGGTAAATTCGGATTGGGTCCGAAGCACAACTAAAGGATTGATAATCTAGGATAAGGACTTGGTATTTTCAATAATTCATTTTAATAATTCATACTATTGCAGTTATATTTTGTTATTTACTTTTTCTTATACAATTAAACTTATCGATATCTCTTTCTTTACTCATCGTGAGTAACTTTTTACGAAAAACATATTTTTCGATGGTGTAAAATTGTTTTCATCGCATATTAATATTTATTATAGTAGTATACGCACGGACATGTAAATCAGTAAATCTATTTCATAGAATACAATTGACCTAAATCTAAATACCGTGTAAATAATAAGCAGGTATAATTATTGCTCTTATAAATACCTGTGACCTGTGTTATTATAGTATACCTAGTAACTGACTGGGTTGTACACAAAACCAAAAAGACTATGTAAAACCATCTACCAGTTTATTGTAATTTATTCATTCGCGTATTCATGTTAGCATAATATGTAGATAGCACATAGTGCAGGTGCCAGGTAGAAGTGTTTTTCTAAAATTTGATTAAAAAGTTGATAAATTATGCTAATGTGAAACGATATCACGTCCAAACAAAGTACCTTCCTAACAAAACGCCGATTTTATGACGGAAGTAAATCATATAAATAAAGTAAACGGCGGCGCGGCGTTGTTGATTAATATATCTATAACTTCATAATAAAAGCGATGACTTCCGTTTCCAACGCAATATCGTTTACACATACAATATTTTAAATCACGCAATAACATGCGTGTCTTGTTTATATTTTAGCTTTGTATAGGTTCTCAGGAAAAAAATTAACAAAAATCACATTATATTTAATGCAAACTACAATAAATAAAGACACAAGATGGTTTATTTAATTTAGACAATTATATACTATGTATTTACTTATTCGATTAATTTTATATTTTATAGTTTTACATGTTGGTTTTTTATATCGTTAGCTATGACGTTTGTAAGTATATGTTGCATAATTCACGAACATAAATCTTTAATTCCTATAATTGGTGATCAAACATGGATAAGTACTATACTTATATAGTTATCCATTATGATAATTGATAATTACCTGTTTATTGCTTTACAATAAACTGTAAATGGAAATAAATTATGTAATTATATTTGAGTAGGGAATACAAACATGGCTATATTTTTATCAATATTAATTGCTATTAATGAATATGGTTTATAAATTATTTCTAATACGATTTATAGTGTTAGTTTGAATTTCATAATTTGTTGATTAAATCGATTGCTGACATACAATATTATCAGCATCATAATCAGTATGAAAAAAACATCTATTTACATACATTTTAATATTACTTATAGTTTACATCACATGGATTATTGTTGATGACGCACACTTATTTACTTTTTATACTGTAATAATTAGGCACGACTCACGAATTATTAGTTTGTTCGCAGTTAAGAATTTAATTATGGTTTACAACCAACTGCGTGCCTATTATGTTCAGTATTGGTATTAATAGTATTGAGTATTAAACTATTAACACATTGCAGTTTACTGGAGTTCGAAATTTAAACTATGGGTCTTTGCACTGAGAATATGTTCATATTTGTATTAAATAATTTTACGGAAGTATCAGTCTGTAACAGACACTGGCGAACCGTTACGGAAGTAGATTATTTATAAAGAATAATTATTTATCGACGTACCCAACTGCTTTATATTTTGATAATAACTGATGAATTTAATCATATTTTATAGTTATAAAAAGTACGTATGAGAAAACTTTCAATATAGTTTAGATAGGTACTTTATTTACTATATTGTCTTAATATGGGAGTGTATTTTACCGTTTCGTGGTACCTACTTACTCGTACATTTTAATCAGCCTCTCCCCTCCTCTAAATGTACATTTAATATTCCTTAAAAATTAAAAACACGGTTCGTACCTAATTGTATAGTATTTAGAATTTACCATACCTCATAAATAATAATAGTATTTGTATTGAACAAGTTAAAATTAACACCGGTTGAAAATATACCAGATGACTTGAAAATAACAATAATATATGCTCGATTCGTGTGCGTCATAAATAATATTTATTGCCCATGAAAAAAAAAAAAGAAAAAAGAAAAAACGTCATAGTGCAGACTATTATAATATTTTGTTTCGTTTGCGTTAAATAAAAAAGAACATGGAATTTTTCTTACTATGATGGCACGCAATTTTTTACTGTTTTCAAAAAGGGAACGAAAGGGACGCGTTGTTTGATTTATTGTTATTTTAAAACTACACGAGTTGTGAAGAATATTATGTAGGTATACTGACTGGTGACTTTACATTCGTGTTCAAAATTACTTAGCATGATTTCTCGGCATGTTTTAATGGGACATACAATAACGTACAAGAAATGCATGTAATATGTCGTGATGACATAGAGTAGGTACACATTCAAGCGTGAGAGGAAAACTTGTTTCCGTGCAGATGGGGGTATCCTTGCCGAGTACAAAAATATGTAATAATAAATAATAATAATAATTATTATTATTATTTGATGACAAGTAATACGATAGTGCCTATAAATTCATGTAAACTACAAAACCTATACGAGTATCTACAGAATTATTTTATGGATACCTGCTATAAATAATATATAAAATGTTTATTGCATCAAATAGTTATTATTCTTATAAATATTAGATACAGCGATTCGTTTTATTTGTTTGTTTGTACAAAGTTTACAGCTAAATTTGAATATCTGCGAATCGAGATGATATTTTAAAGATTATTTCACTCCGATTGATACGTTCAAGTTCAAGTTTTTAAAATAAACAAAAGTAATAGGTACCAGATATTAAAAAAAATTAAATATAAATGTTGTCCCAGCCAAAGTCTCATTAC